>OZ024757.1:19535010-19545010 GCA_964016885.1 Eledone cirrhosa
AACAAAGGAATTGTGGTAAGGAATCAGATAGACCATAACGCACCAGAGTACTCAATACTTTGGGTAGTAGAGTGGGAAATAGGAAAAAGTATGACCCCGACGGCAGAGCTCAAGCTCGAAACGGCTTGATTTCTTTCATCGGGGTCATACTTTTTCCTATATATATGTGTGTAAGTATATATATATATATATATATATATATATACTTACACACGAATTACTGACCAAATAATATTTGGGTATCAAGGGGTTAAAGACATCTGTCAAACCAATTAGTGGTCAAGGTGGTGTGTATAGGTTTATAAGTATGAATTTTCATAAGATTTTCATAGTTGTCTCTGTGGTCTAGTGGTAAGTACTCGAGACGGTGGAGATCCCGACTTTGGGTTCAATCCTGGTCAAGAGGTACATGTAACCTTTTTCAGTTTTAATTTTACAGCCCATAGAAAAAAAACTGAAAAGGTTTACCGGTAACCCTACTCCGACCAGGATCGAACTTCAGACCGCTTATGATTCCTCCAACTAGGCCACCGAGACGGTTACAAAAGTATAATGAAAATTGATAATTATAAACCTACTTTCAAAATCAAAGTTTAAAAGCTTTCCTAGAGCTATTAGTAATATTTAGGGTCGACTTCTGGTCATTATTGAAAGTCTCTGGATTTCGCAAAATACATAATATTTTTTATTTGAGTAAGTAAGATATTTTCCCGCAAAAATTTGATTGCATTGTTTTGTTTCCACTTATGTATTTTTCGAAAATATTATTTGTTCATTATAAAAATTAAATGATAGCATTCTATATGTAGGTGGGCCCCCCTTCATCTCCTGGCAACTAATATTTTTAGACCCAGTCCGCCACTGTGTGTATATATATATATATGCATGAATGCATGTGTGTTTGTGTGTATGTATGTATATATATATATATATATATATATATATATGCAAGTGTGTATGTATAGGAGGAACTCAGTAGAGTCAACGGCCATCCAATAAAGATGTTTATTTTTGTGGAGCGGGAGACTCCTAGTCTTCATTAAGACATCCCTCAAGGAGAAGGTCACTCTGATGTAAAACCTGCAACTTCGTTTGTGTCCAATGATGTAGACCAGTTCTTCTTTTGGGGTAAATGTATTCGATGTTCAGAGAGTGGGGTTGGCCCCATGCGAAGCCTTTCCTCACTTACAAAAGGCTTCAAGTGCAGGCATCGCTTGATATGTGACATTTTTTGTGATGTATGGCATGGCTGGCCATAGGCAAGTCCCTAACAGGACTAAAAAGCCACGTCCGTGATCCTCATGCTTAAGAATCAAGCGATGGCATTACTCGAAATCAAGTTGCAGCCATCATCATCATCATCATCATATATGTATGCAGAGGCATAACTAGGGAAAATAGCCCCTATAGCAAGCAGTGAAATTGGAGCCCTGCTCAGCATTGTATTTCTACCTAAGGAGGCCTAATAATTTATATAAATGGTTTAATGATCCAGCCACCATAGTGTTTCTCAGCCATTATAATCAGAGACAGATCATACATCAGAAGAAGTTTATTCTTTCACTCTCCGACAAAGTTTATTTGACTTTAATCGAACCTGTTCCTAGTCCAGGTGGCGCCCCCCTCTTCAAGTGGGGGCCCGTGGTACACGCCATGCTTTCTATACCGTAGTTACACCTCTGTATGTATGTATGTATACCTGTGTGTGTGAGTTTGTATAGATGCGTGTATATATGAAGTTTTCTTGGTACAAAAAAAAAACCCAGAAAGAGCACAGGTGTATGTAGTACTCAATACGTATTTAGGTGGTGCAGAGTTGTGTAGAAGTAGTTGAGCAAATCCGAAACGGATAAAAGAGGCGCATTTCGTTTCGGCTGTGGCCTTGCATATTTTACCGGCCTAGAAAAAGTTCAAAGCCAGTTAAAACAAACACCACCACCACCACCACTACCACCATTACTATCACCACTAGCAGCAACACTACCATCACCACCACAAACACTACTACCACCACCACCACCACCACCACCACCACCACCAACACTACCACCACCACCGCCAACCCCATCACCACCAACACCACCATCGCCACCGCCACCACCACCATCGCCGCCACCATCGCCACCACCGCCACCACCACAACCACCATCGCCACCACCACCACCACTACCACCACAACCACCATCGCCACCACAACCACCTCCACCACCACCACAACCACCTCCACCACAACCACCACCACCACCATCGCCACAACCAACACCAAAACCACCACCACCACCACCATCGCCACCACCACCACCACCATCGCCGCCACCACAACCACCATCGCCACCACCACCACCACCACCACCATCGCCACTACCACCAAAGCGGTGTTGGCTCCGAGCCTAGAATATTCGGTTAACCACAAAAACAACCACAGAATAAAAGAAAGAAACAAACAAACAATTACAACAAAAAAGAAAACAAAGAAAAACAACAACAACAAAAACCATAAACAAAACAATAAAATAAATAATAAAAATAATAAGACAAAAAGACAAAACAAAAAAGAAAAGCATAAAGCCACCGCCGCCACCACCACCACCTTTACAGTTTGAGTTCAAATCCCGCCGAGGTTAACTTTGCCTTTCATCCTTACAGAGAGTCGATAAAATAAAGTTCCAGCGATGTACTGAGGTCGATTTAATCGACTTTCACCTCCCCTTCAAAGAGTTGGTTTTGTGCCTAAAGTAGAAACGATATTATTCAGACCCCAAATATACGAATATATTTACTACAGAATAATTTGAAAATAATCAAGAATTTGGAGGGATTTTCGTAATATAACCATGGCAGGGAATGTAATCTTGTGTGGAACACGGATGAAGTCCCAGAAGACTGGAGAAACGGAGCGGTTGTCTGTATCCCCAAGGAGGGCAATCTTGCCGATTGTGACAACTGGAGGGGAGTGACACTTCTCTCCATACCAGGGAAGGTCTATTGTCTAGTGATCCTGAACCGCATGCGTGGTATGGTAGACCGGGAACTGCGAAAACAACTAAGACCGGGTTCCGACCAAAACGTTCCTGTGCAGAGCAGATCTTTACGCTACGCCGCATCATTGAGAAGTAAAACGAATTCCAGAGGCCCCTCGCCATCAGCTTCAACGATTTCTCCAAAGAATTCGATAGCATTCATCGACCGTCGCTCTGGAGCATCATGCATGAGTATGGTCTGCCCCAGAAAGTCATTTCGGCAATCAAACAGATTTACGCAAACTCCAAGTGTTGCATACGGACAGAGGATGGTTACAGTGACTGGTTTGAGGTGGTTACTCGCTCTCTCCAATTCTCTTTGCCATAGCCATTGACTGGGTACTAAGAAGAACGTCTAAAGACCAGGGTATATATTGGGTTGGAGAGCAAAAGTTGTCTGACCTGGACTTTGCGGACGATATTGCTGCACTTGCCGAGAGCACAGCTGACCTGCAGGAAGCTTAGGTATCAATATCAGTGCCAAGAAGACCAAAAGCATGTTATCTGGGACACACCCACCACCAACCAATGTCTTCATTGAACAAGGGGAGGTGGAGATAGTGGACAACTTCACCTACTTAGGAAGCTCCATTAACAATGGGGGCACCATGGACAGTGAATTGCAATGTAGAATGGGAAAGGCTTCAGCAGCATTTAACCAGCTTGACAAGATCCGGAAGAGCAGGAAGTTCACCCTCAAAACAAAGATGAGATTTTACAACAGCAACGTGCTGTTCACACTCTTGTACGGAATTGAAACATGGCACCTTAAGAGCAGCCGAGAGAAGAAGTTGAACGCATTCGATTCCAGATGTATGCGAAAGATCCTGGGGATTAAATGGAGTGACCATGTAACAAACCGGGAAGTCAGGAACCGCACCAAACCAGCAGCTAGTCTCTTCTACCATCTGCAAGCGACGCCTGGGCTGGTTTGGACACTCTTTGAGACTTCCGCCGGAGAGACTGGCGAACCAAGTACTTAAATGGAACCCCGCAGAGAAGCAGACGGAGAGGGCGACCCAAAATGAACTGGCGCCAGACAGTTGAGAGGGACCTGCGAGCGACAAACAGACAATGGCGGGACGCTGTGCAACTGGCTGCTGACCGAACGCGATGGAACACTATGATTGCCTCATGTGTCGCAAGATGCGGGAGCTTCTGAGTCTGAGGGAATTGGCCGATTCGTTAGAATATTGGATAGAATGTTTTGTGGTATTTGTTTTTGCTCTTTGAGTTCAAATCCCGGTGAGCTCAACTTTGCCTTTCGTCCTTTCTCGTTCTCTACATAAAAAAAAATTGAGCAAGTACCAGCCCAGTACTGGTGTAGATTCTTCCCCCAATATATCTGTCTCGTTCTCTCTCTAACCTTTTCTGGGAGATTGGCTGAGTTCAGACCCAGAGAAGGTGTTGGTACATATGTACATACGGTAGACGATTACTTACATACATACATACATACATACATACATACATACATACATACATACATACATACATACATACATACATACATACATACATACATACATACATACATACATACATACATACATCTATATATATATATATATAATATATAAGAACAAAAGATGGTTAAAAGAGTTTCATGTATTTTATTATGCGCATTTCAAAAACAAATATCATCATGCAATGATATTTGTGTTTTCATCAGATAAAACAGGAAGACATGATATGAAGGTTAAAAAACACTTGTGGATAGTGCAGTTTTAAATCAACATATGAGAAGTAGTTTTAGATTGATGTGTGATATTGGGAAAAATATTTTATTTTGAGGGGGTGGGGTGGAAAGGATGAAAAAGAGGAGGAGATGAGAGTAAAAAGTGGAGAGGGAGGAGTATAATGAGGAAGGATGAGATAGGAGGAGAGATGGGTGATAGAGAGAGAGAGATAGCTTTTGTAACTGAGAAAGATATATTGTTTTACATAGAGAGGTTGAAAACCGTTGGAAGATAATGTATAAATTAAAAGAATTTGAAAATTGTTCTTATATATTATGTATACTCCAGTCCTACAAACTGTAGAGTGCTTCTTATCCGATATCTGCATTGCTTTATTGTACTACAATAAAACTCACCTCCTATATATATATATATATATATATATATATATATATATGCAAAAGTTCTATTTAAAATTGTTGGGATACAACAAGTAAATATTTTAATTGTCAATTTACAACAAGTAAATATTCTAATTGTCCTTAACACTAAGACTTATTAAAATAATATAAACAATTCACTATCCAGATGGCTTCCAAAAATAATGGTTGCATTTTAAAAGGGTACGTCAAAGCTTATTTGTAAAACTGTTATATATTGTATTTTGTCTGATGAAGGCATACCATAATTTAATTTGGTATCCCTGAAATATGTATAATGAAATAAATATGGTTTTATAAATATAGTTTCCATTTATTAATATCGTATATATATATATATATATATATATATATATATATATATATATATTTATTTATTAAAATAACAGATTAAAGTTTAAGCAAAGAATCGCTGCTTTCACCCTTAACGGGATCTTCTGAAACTAACAAAGTCAATCTGTAAACGCAGAAGTGGATATTTCAAAAAACGTTGCAACCGGAGGAAGGCAGGAAGACGATACATACATGCATATATATATGTACACACAGCAGACGATCTCTCTCTCTCTCTCTCTCTCTCTCTCTTCTCTCTCTCTCTCTCTCTCTCTCTCTCTCTCTCTCTCTCTCTCTCTCTCTCTCTCTCTCTCTCTCTCTCTCACACGTTTGGATGGATTTGATAATGTAAAGGCAGCAAATTGGTAGAGTTATTAGTTCAAATCCCGCCGAGGTTAGCTATTCTTTTCATCCTTACTGGGTCGATAAAATAAAGTACCAGTAATGCACTGGGGTAATTGTTGGCCTTGTGCCAAAAGTAGAAACAATTATTATGCTGGTGTTTGGCGGTGGATTGGCAGTACCGTTAGAGGGCCGGACGCCATGCTTTGAAGCATAGAGTTATGGCACTTTACGTTCCGAGTTCAAATCCCGCCGAGGTTAACTTTGCCTTTCATCCTTACGCGGTCGATAAAATAAAGTACCAGTTATACACTGGTATAATTGCTGGTCTTGTGCCAAAAGTAGAAACAATTATATTATTTATTATATATTGGGTCGTCAAGTATGAAATATGTAGAAATTTGTTGAAACAAAAACGATTTTATTTAATACAGTGGTACCCGGCGTTGTACGGGATAAGGTATTTTGGAACGCGGGCCGCCAACAGACTTAAAAACTGCATGCCTGGACAATAGGTAATGAAAATAAGCCGAATACTCTGATGGCTGGATAATCTTTAAGATTTTCCTCGATGAAGCAGGAAAAATGCAGGTTTTCACCTAATGCGGGCCCGAGGGGATCAAGAAAATGAATTTTTTTTATGTGCATAAAATGCCTTGAAACTTCAGGAAAATCGGCTAGACGTAACGCCTCCAAAAAGCCCTAACAAGCTGAAAAAATGAAGTTTTTCACCTAATAGGCCATAAGAAAGTTGGATTTTCTTTGCTTACGGTATCAAGAAGAGACTGACTAATACATAGTTACAATTTCAAGGAAATAGGTCTGACGTAACGCCTCAAAAAACCCCCTAAAAATCTTTAAAAAAACGCACATTTTCACCTAATGCGGGCCCTAGGATATTAAAAAACATAAGTAATACATATGCAAAGTTTGAAAAAAATCATGATACATATGTAAAGTTTGAAAAAAATCGGTTGGGTACATCTCGAGTTTTAGGGATTCAAACTCTCTCTCTCTCTCTCTCTCTCTCTCTCTCTCTCTCTCTCTCTCTCTCTCTCTCTCTCTCTCTCACAGGGAAGTGACGTAATGCAGACAGCCAGACATACAGACAGATATTATAAGGGCGCGACGTTATAAATATGTATCTATCTAAAAAGAGAAAGACTAAGAATTATAGAGCGAGATCGCTAAATCGCCTAATGCGGTCCCTAGGGCATTGAAAATTTGAAATTTCTTTTGCTCAGAACACTCCCTAAAACATAAGTATTACATGTGTAAAGTTTGAAGGGATTCACACACACACACAGACAGACATCCTCAGTTTTATATATATAGATATATTATTTACAATTTGCATGTAGGTAGGTCTCTCTGGAAATAGGGTTGGATGGGTGGGGCACTGAGGGTATTACGTGGCCTTGAGGTGGGGTGGAGGAGCCCCCCACAAGTTTGAAAACCTCTTGTATAGAGTGAACGACCTTTATAGAAGTCAGCCAAAGAACCCCCCCCCCTGCCTTTTCGCTTCGCCCTTCTCGCCTCATCGTCGACACCACACTGCTGAACGTAAAAGTACCCACTTCATCTTAATAATACATTTAACCAGCCCCCCTTTCACAATAGCACACCATATACCCCCACCTTACCTCACCGTGCCCCACTATCCCCGACTTTTGTATTCAATAAAGTCCTGTTGTTGTGTTGTTTAGTATTTCTAAGCCAACAGTTTATGAATGGATCAATAGAGAGATAGTAAAATACACTCTATACAATACAACTGATTGCGTAAGATGTTTTATATATATATATATATAATATATAAGATCAAATGATGGTTAAAAGAGTTCCATGTATTTTATTATGCGCATTTCAAAAACAAATATCATCATGCAATAACATTTGCGTTTTCGTCAGATAAAATAGGGAGACATGATATGAAGGTTAAAACACACTTGTGAATAGTGCAGTTTTAAATCAACATATCATATGTTGATTTAAAACTGCACTATTCACAAGTGTGTTTTAACTGCACTATTCACAAGTGTGTTTTAACTGCACTTTTCACAAGTGTGTTTTAACCTTCATATCATGTCTCCCTATTTTATCTGACGAAAACGCAAATGTTATTGCATGATGATATTTGTTTTTGAAATGCGCATAATAAAATACATGGAACTCTTTTAACCGTCTTTTGATCTTATATATTATTTATACTCCAGTCCTACAAACTGTAGAGTGCTACTTATCCGATATTTGCATTGCTTTATTGTACTACAATAAAACTCACCTACATATATATATATATATATATATATATATATATATATATATATATATATATATATATATATATATATATATATATGAAATATAAGAATCAAAGAATTGTTCAAAACATTATTGTGCTTACAGCTGTTTCCTCCAAACCGAGGTTTGGATTCTTCGGAGCAATTTATTAATGAATGGACAGTTATATGACCTCCTTTTCACCCAAGAGACATACCGATACATATGCAAATATTGTGGGTCAACATTCATTACAGAATTTAGACTTACTGGTAATAAGGTAGTAATTCATTACTGCCTACCACTATTTAGGGTTTGTATAAAAAATACATATAACTGCATAAGGTTTTTGTATTTACATAACCATAAATAGTATAATTAATACTATATATATATATATATATATATATATATATATGAAGACGAGAGGAGGCTTGTATAGTTGCTGGATAATAAGGTATACTTGAAAATAATAAGAAAGCATGAACGGGAGAAAGTTTTCCTTCATCAATTGTCTGCTGGGGGATCCTGGATATTTCTACGCATAAAGACAATATATCTCGCCGAGAGCCCCAGCAGAAAACTGATATGTGTGTCTGTATATATATATATATATATTACTTCAAAATATTAATAAATATAGACATTCATGTGATCAAATATATTTTATTATACATATTTCAGAGGTACTGAGCTATTTCATCAGTACGTCCTCATCAGATAAAATAAATTGATGTCTGACATACCTCAACTGTGCTGATGGTTCAATTCCAGTCTTGGCAGTGATTAGTTATGACAAAACTCAATATTTATATAGCATAAGTTGTAACATGAAAAACTACATATAATAAACCTAACTGTTGAGTGCTTCTAATCTATTGTAAAATTTTATTCATTGATTAATCAATAAACCTTGTTAAATTTTTGATTATATATATATATATAATAAAGGAACGATCGACTTTCGTCAAATCGGACCGACGAAACAATGTTTCCGTTGGTCTTTCAAATTGCTAATACTATCTATCGCTCGCAACTCCAGGTAGAAGGAGCAACGTGAAATAAAGTGTCTTGCTCAACGACCTAACGCATCGCCCTGTCCAGGAATCGAACTCACAACCTTACGATTGCGAATCCAATTCTCTAACCACTCAGCCACACGCCTATATATAGGAAGGCGCGTGGCTGAGTGGTTAGAGAATTGGATTCGCAATCGTGAGGTGATTCGTTATGTCCTTGAGCAATATATTTTATTTCACGTTGCTCCTTCTACCTGGAGTTGCGACCCATAGAGAGTATTAACAATTGGAAAGACCTACTATTTTAACAGGCCACAGTGACAACATTCTGGATTGCATGTTGGTCGCATACTTTGCGTCGAAAGTCAAACCAAAAAGGATGGCTGATGAAACGAAATTATCTGCGTATTTCTTCCCTCTCACACAAACACACACACACACACGCACATATATATATATATATATATATATATATATATATATATATATATATATATATATATATATATATAAGTAAGTATGTATGTTTTGAAACAGCGAGCAAGTTTGAAATTAGAAAATAGAAGCTTTCCACCGTATTTTTTTGACTAAAAAATTTTTAGCCTGATAATGGGGTTTAGAACCCTCAGAGAAATGGAAAAAGATGAGTATTGACGTACATGGGAGTCTAACCCACATCTTTGGTTATCCAGACCACTGTGCTACCATTACACCAACACACACACACGCACACGCACACGCACACACACACAGTAATAATAATAAATTTGAAAACTAAAATCCAAAGAGGGCTCGATTAAGGATAAATATATATCTAATATATAAGAACCGTAGAGCAAATATTTATTAAAATAACAGATTAAAGTTTAAGCAAAGAATCGCTG
>OZ024757.1:19552510-19567510 GCA_964016885.1 Eledone cirrhosa
TATATACATACATATATAATATATATACATATATATACTATATATATATATACATATATACACACACTCTGTATGTGGGTGTATGAAATCCACCCTGATATTAAATGGGTCCTAGAAAAGAACCAACGTAATCCCTTTGCTATCTTCTCTCTCTCTCTCTCTTCCTTTGCTGTTTTCTTCTCTCTCCCTCCCTCCCTTTGCTATCTTCTCTCTCTGCTATCTTCTCTCTGCTATCTTCTCTCTCTCTCTCTCTCTCTCCTTTTGCTGTTTTCTTCTCTCTCTCTCCCTCCCTTTGCTATCTTCTCTCACTCCCTTTGCTGTTTTCTTCTCTCTCCCTCCCTCCCTTTGCTATCTTCTCTCTCTCTCTCTCTCTCTCTTTGCTATCTTCTCTCTCTCTCTCTCTCTCCCTCTCCCTCTGCTGTTTTCTTCTCTCTCCCGTTGCTCTTCTCTCTCCCCCTTTGCTCTTCTCTCTCTCTCTCCCTTTGCTCTTCTCTCTCTCTCTCCCTTTGCTCTTCTCTCTCTCTCTCTCTCTCTCCGTTTGCTGTTTTCTTCTCTCTCTCCCTCCCTTTGCCATCTTCTCTCTCTCCATTTCAATTCTAAGTCTCTATCTGTCTTTCTCTCTGTGGGTAGTAGTGTTAGTTCTGCTACTGTGCAACTCTCCCTCTCTCAGTAAGCTTTAATATTCTGTTTATCTCCCCTTGATCAGTGCCCTCCCCTTCCTGACATTCTCTTTCTTTCTCTCTCTCTCCATTATATATTGCTCTCTCTCTCTTTCACTCACTTTCTCTCTTACACTTTCTCTCTCTCTCTCTCTCTCTCTTACACTTTCTATCTCTCTCCCTCTCTCTCTCTTACACTTTCTCTCTCACTTTTAGTCTCTCCCCCTCTCTCCTTCTCAATCCATCTCTTACTCTTTCTGTCTCTGTCACTCTTTCTTTCTCTCTTTCTTTCCTCTATTTCTCTGTGTCACTCTCTCTTTCATCTACTATCTATTTCTCCCTCTTTGCTTCTCTTTTACCATTCTTTCATCTATTACCCTCTCTCTTTATCGTTTTCTTCCCTTCTCTCTCTCTCTCTCAAAATCCCTTATTTTCTCTGTTCATTCCATTTCTCCCCATCCTTTTTTTCCCTACATTCCTCCTTCCTTCATTCTCCCCCCCCCCCTATCTCTCTTTCGCTCTCTCTCTCTCTCTGTTCACCTGCTTTGCCCCACCATCATCATCATCATCATTATCTTCTTGACTAAACTAGTTTAACACCTTTAGTTCTACATACGGAAAAAAACTGTACACCACCACCACTACTACTACTACTACTACCACTACTACGACTACCACCACCACCACCACTACTACTAGTAGTAGTGGTGGTGGTGGTAGTCGTACTACTACTACTACTACTACTACTACTACTATCATCACCACCACTACTATTACTGCTGCCACCACCTCCATCACCACCACCACTACTACTACTATCATCACCACCACTACTACTACTACTGCCACCACCTCCATCACCACCACCACTACTACCATCACCACCACTACCACTACTACAGTCGCCACCGTCACCAGCACCGTTTCTACCGTCCCCATCGCCGCTAGTCAGTACTTTTGCAGTGGTGGCGGCGGCGGTAGTGGTGGTGGTGCCGGCGGCTGCGTCTAATAATAGTAGTAATAGTAGTAGTGGTGTTAGTAGTAGTGGTGGTAGTAGTAGTAGTGGTAATAGTAGTGGTGGTAGTAGTAGTAGTAGTGATAATGCTTGGTACTGGTGGCGGCGATAATGGAGGTGTTGTTGATGGTGATGGTGATGGTGGTGCCATCAGGCAAGGGTAGTAGTATTAGTAGTTGGTAGGAGTGGTGTTTGCGACGTCGGCTGTGGGGAAGGAGGGAGGGGCGGTAACAAGCTCCCCGCAGGGCTTGTTGTAGTAGTAGCATTAGTAGTCCCCGGTTGACGATGGTGGTGGCGACGTCGAGTAACAAGCACTTGCTATGCTATGCTAGTAGTAGTAGTAGTCGTGGTAGCAGCAGTAGTAGTCGTAGTAGTAGTAGTAGTGATAGAGGTTCTAAACACACACACACAGCGTACGTGTGAGTGAGTGAGTGTGTGTATGTATATATATATATATATTATATTATGTGTGTGTGTGTATATATATTATGTGTATGTGTGTATATATATATTATATGTATGTGTATATATATATATATATATATATTAAATATATATATTAAATCTGTATGTGTGTATATATTGTAAAGTGTAGTGACACACTAGTTATAGGAGAGAGAGATAGTGATAGACTGAGCGAGGGGTAGAGAGACAGTGATAGAAAGAGAGAGTGAGGGAGAGATAGTAATAGAAAGAGCGAGGGGGTAGATAGAGACAGAGTGACAAAGCTATAGAGAGAGTGACACAGATAGTAATACGAAGAGCGAGGGGTAGAGAGTGAGAGTAATAGAAAGAGCAAGGGGGTAGATAGAGACAGAGTGAGAGAGAGTGACACGGAGATAGTAATAGAAATAGAGAGTGAGAGATAGGGATGGCTAGAGCGAGGGGGGGGGGGGTAGATAGAGACAGAGTGACGAAGCTATAGTGATAGAGAGCGTAAGAGAGAAAAAAAGAGAGACACAGAGATAGTAATACAAAGAGGTAAGGGTAGAGAGTGAAAGAGATAGTAATAGAGCGAGGGGGTTGTAAGAGACAGACATAGAGAGAGTGACACAGAGATAGTAATACAAAGAGGGAGGGGTAGAGTGTGAGAGAGATAGTAATAGAGAGAGCGAGGGGATTGTAAGAGAGAGACATAGAGAGAGAGAGAGAGAGACAGAGAGATAGTAATACAAAGAGGGAGGGGTTGAGAGTGAGAGAGAGATAGTAATAGAGAGAGCGAGGGGGTTGTAAGAGACAGACAGAGAGAGAGAGAGAGAGATAGTGACACAGAAATAGTAACTACAAAGAGCGAGTGGGGGGGGGGGGGGGGGGTAGCGTTAGATAGAGCGAGGGGGTAGATAGAGACAGAGTGACGAAGCTATAGTGATAGAGAGCGTAAGAGACACAGAGAGACAGAGACACAGAGAGACAGAGACAGAGACAGACAGAGAGAGAGAGAGTGAGGGCGGGAGAGAGAGAGAGAGTTTAGTTTGTGGTAAGGGCGAAGAAAACGCTTGCTGCGGAGAGGAACGACTTTTTTTTACTAATGGACAATACGTCCATTATCACACAAGTGTGCAATCCAAGGGATGGAGAACAACAACAACAACAACAGCAACAACTACATATACAACAACAACAGCAACAACAATACAACAACACACTTCCTTCATCGGAAAAAGGTAAGTGGTGCCTTGGACATTCCGGAGGATACTATCAAAATATACTATATCTCTATATATAGTGTGTGTATATATTGTGTGTGTGTATATATAGTGTGTGTGTATATATATATAGTGTGTATATATATTGTGTGTATATATATATTGTGTGTATATATATATATATATATATATATATATATATGTATGTGTATATATATATGTATATATATATATATATGTATATGTGTGTATATATATATATATATATATATAGACACACACACACTATATATAGTATATATATATATATATATATATACACTATAAATTTATACTACATCCGTTCACACACACATTAACGTACGCACATATGTATAGTGTCCGGACACACACACACACACACACTCACATACACACACACACACACTCACATACACACACACACATACATACATACATACATACATACACACACACATACACATATATATATATATATGTGTATGTGTATGTGTGTGTGTGTGTATGTGTATATGTATACAAATTTGATGTGTATATTTCAGATCGGCAAAACATTACTCAATACACGCTTATGAGGAGGGGGGGGGGGAGTGTATACATTATTAGTAAATACGATTATATATATATATATACACACATTTATATATGTATATACACACTTATATATGTGTGTGTATATATATATATATATATATATATATATATATATATATATATATATATATATATATACACACACACTGCATTCCGTATTACTGGAGAGGGGGCGGGAAAAGATATCGTATCTTTTGGAAAGCGAGCGAAATCACGTTATAAATATATACATACATATATATACATACATATATATACATATATACACACAGATATATATATACACACACACACACATAGACACACACACATATATGCTTGTATATGTATACGCCTGTGCATAAATACATATAAATATACACGTAATCGCGCGCCAATTAATGCTTTATAAATATAGATATAAACACAGAAACATACATACACACACAGAAGATGAATTTCTATGCATGCATCCATCCATGGGTGTGTATATATTGCGGTGATGAATTTGAAACGTGTGTACAATATTGTGTTGTTTTTGCATGGCTCTTATCAATTGCTAGATTGCAGTGTGTCTGCCACCATTTATTTTTGTGTTAATAATATATACACCACACAGCAGTTAGATATTTATATATATATATATATATATATATATACACCACACAGCAGTTATATTTATATATATATATATATACACACCACACAGCAGTTATATTTATATATATATATATATACCACACAGCAGTTAGATATTTATTTATATATATATATATATACACCACGCAGCAGTTATATTTATTTATATATATATATATATATACACACCACACAGCAGTTATATTTATATATATATATATATATATACACCACACAGCAGTTATATTTATATATATATATATATACACACGACACAGCAGTTATATTTATATATATATATATATATATACACACACCATACAGCAGTTATATATATATACACACACCATACAGCAGTTATAAATATATATACATATATACACACCACACAGCAATTAGAAATATATATATATATATATATATATATATATATACACCACATTGTACGTATCTCTCTCTCTATAAATAAATATATAAGTATATTTACATACATGCCACACATACATACGTCTGTATATATACACATGTACATGTATATGTATACACTTGTGTTTAAATGGTTTCACCATCTCTCACTACACCCCGTACATATATGGTATGTATGGGTGTCTCCGTGTATATATATATATATATATTGTCTATATAAATGAAAACAGACCTGTATATATGTAGGTGCGTGCGCGAGCGTGTGAATGTTTATATATTTAAATACCTTACTAGACGTTGAGATTTCACACACATACATACACACATACACACATACATACACATACACACACATACATACACACATATACATATACATACACATATACATACACATACATACACACACATACATACATACATACACACATACATACACAAATGTATGAGATAGCAAGACAAACACAAGCTGAAAATTGACACGATTTAGCGTCAAAAGCAACTGCTATACACACATACATATAGATATATATATACACACACACACACACACACAGACGTATATATGGCTTGAGCTCAGCCGTCGGGGTCCTACTCGTTCCTATTACTCACTCTACTACCCTAAGTATTGAGTACTTTGGTGCGTTATGGTCCATCTGGTTCCTTACCACATTTCCTTCGTTATATATATATGAAGCCTAACATTTTGTCATGCCGTTACTCGGAGTTTCTTGTGTATTGGTTTGTCAAAACCTTTTCAAAATAATATATAAACTCTACTATTTTTATTGAATGCTTTTAAAGCAAAATCTCGATCGTATATATATATATATATATATATATATATATATATATATATACATATATATATTTATATATACACACACACATGTATATTTAATGTGTGTGTGTGTGTATATATATAGTGAGAACAATTGTAGCGACTATGGCATGCTCAGGATGTTGTCAATTTCTCCCCCAAAACATGGCGACCAGCGGGCACCTAGCAACTTCGCGAGGGTGGGTCTCTCTCTCTCTCTTTCTACTCTTCTCACACCCTCTCTCTCTCTCTTTCTACTCTTCTCACACCCTCTCTCTCTCTCTCTCTTTCTACTCTTCTCACACCCTCTCTCTCTCTCTTTTTCTACTCTTCTCACACCCTCTCTCTCTACTCTTCTCGCACCCTCTCTCTCTCTCTCTCTTTCTACTCTTCTCACACCCTCTCTCTCTACTGCCCGTTTCCTTCTTGTCATACCCTCACTCTTTCTCTCTCACCTCACCCCCTTTATTTTTACACTATATAAACGAGATTCTCTGTACCTACCACCACCACACACACACACTACTACATTACTACACACACTACTACATTACTACACACATTACTACTATATACACACACCATTACACACCCCTACACACATTACTACTATATACACACACCACTACACCCTCCCTACACACATTACTACTATAAACACACACCACTACACACACACACACACACACACTCTACTACCCCCTACACACATTACTACTATATACACACACACTCTACTACAGCCCCCCCCCCCCTACACACATTACTACTATATACACACACCACTACACACGTACACACACCACTGTTGATTTTTGTGTCTAACATTTTGATTGTGCTCTGGGGCACCTCCCCCTTCTACACCTCCAGCACACACACACACACACGTATACACACACGTATACACACACGTATACACACGTATACACACACACATACGAAACCTGACACCTTGTGTATGTTTACGCACGACATATATATATATATATATATATATATATATATATATTCCATTATATGTATATATATATATATATATATATATATTCCATTATATGTATATATATATACACACACACACACGAACTCAGAAAGCACCAGGTTTTATATATACACGTATATATACGTTTTTTTTCTATTATATACACTCTGTTTGTGCATAGAGTGCTTGATTTGGTACCAACACCAGAAATTCAGTTTTACCCACACACTATATATATATATATATATATATAGAGAGAGAGAGATATAGATGTGTGTATATGAAACCTGCTTTCTGTATGTGTATAAATATATATTTATGTATATAATGGAATCTGGTGTTTTGTGTATGCGTATACATACACACATACATAGATGTGTACACGCATACACTCTCCCACACGCCTTTTTATTTCTGGTGGAAGGAGAGAAGGATAGTTTAGACACAGATTAGCAGCAGAAGCAGGCATTCCTTTAAGGGTACAGTGTGTATATATGTATATATATATACATACATACATACATACATGTATATATTATCTATAGCTTTATGGGTTGGGTATATTTATAGAGAATATATACATATTGTGTGTAGAATTGTTTATGTTTTCTTGTAGTTCATTAGCAGTGTTATTTATGTATATATTATAGTTAACCAGATCTGATACATACATACATGCACACACACACACACACGCGCACGCACACACACACACACACACACACACACACACACACACACACACACACACACACACACACACACACACACACACACACACACACACACACACACACACACACACACACACACACACACACACACACACACACACACACACACACACACACACACACACACACACACACACACACACACATCTCTCTCTATATATAGATAGATATATAACTAAATTTGATATAGAAATGTCTTTTACAAGACTAGAACTGTTTCATTGGAAGGAAATCATCATGTTGGTTTTCTTCGAATGAAACAGTTCTAGTCCTGTAGAAGACATTTCTATATTAAATGTTGTATATACTCTACTATGTATTGAGTACCTTACTTACTGTGGTTACCCCCCATTGAACCCGGGACTCATATATATATATATATATATATATGAGTCCCGTGTGCAAAATACACTATATATACATTCATATATATATATATATATATATATATATATGTATGTATATATGTATGTATATATGTATATGTATATATATATACATATATACATACATCCCCGGTTGAGTCGGGGGTAACCACAGTAAGTGAGGTACTCAATACATAGTAGAGTGTATACAACATTTAATATAGAAATGTAGAGTATATACAATATTTAGCCTGATGATTTCCTGCGAATGAAACAGTTCTAGTCCTGTAGAAGCCCTTTCTATATCAAACATTATATCTATCTCTATACACAGTCAACATTTTTAGCCAACAATGTCGTGTGATCTCATTGTTGTTGTCATCTCTATGTATTTGTATTAAGACCAGTCCAGCTTTTCATCTTGCAGACTTTACGATCGGAAGCACCCCCCCCCCCCCCCCCTCCCCCCCAACCATGGCCACCCCCGTTGATTTTTAGCGACATGTAGGACTCCATTGCATAGATTAATTATTAAAATAATGTACCAGTAATACACTGGGTTATTTATTTATCAGTAGTTGAGCATTATTAGTACTTTGCCTTTCATCCTTACGGGGGTCGATAAAATAAAGTACCAGTAATACACTGGGGGGTGTATTTGCTGGCCTTGTGCCAAAAGTAGAAACAATTATTATTATTATTATTACTGGATTGGCAGAATCGGTAGGTTGTCAGACGCCATGCGTCATGCGTTGCAGCATAGAGTTATGGCCCTTTACGTTCCGAGTTCAAATTCCGCCGAGGTTAACTTTGCCTTTCATCCTTACGGGGTCGATAAAATAAAGTACCAGTAATGCACTGGGGGTAATTGCTGGCCTTGTGCCAATAGTAGAAACAGTTATTATTTTTATTACTGTTGTCTTTCATCCTTACGGGATCTATAAAACATAGTACCAGTAATGCATTGGGGACGATTAGATCGACTTTACCATCCCCTAAGTTTGTTGGCCTTGAGCCTAAATCAGAAACCTTCAATTTCCGCCGAGGTTAACTTTGCCTTTCATCCTTACGGGGTTTGATAAAATAAAGTACCAGTAATACACTGGGATACTTGCTGGCCTTGTGCCAAAAGTAGAAACAATTATTATTATCGTGTGTGGCCTGTGTCTTTTTTACTTGTTTAAAACAAAACAAAACAAACTGTTAAGGATGTGAGGGCAATAGTGGCGGTGGTTTGATTTGGCTGCTATTTCTAATAGGTCGAGTGACCCAGTAGACGCTCCCTTGGCAGATGTGTGGTACGTGTATTTATAACTGGGATAGATATATGGAGTGGTGTCTGTATATTTACGTGTCAGCAAAGTCGACCTACAATAAGGAATGAGTTAGCAAAGCACTCAATAAGGGCCCTTAGAGTAATAACATACGTTTAAATAGCTTGACAAATTGAACATTGAGGTAGGCAAAACCCAAACATACAATACCAAAGTAACGAAAGGACTAACAGAGTAAATCCCGGGTTCAAACATGTGTAACCTCAATTAAAAAGGTACTCAATACATTAGTAGAGTGTAAACATCATTATTTGATATATATATAGCGGTGGATTGGCAGTATTGGGAGAGGGTCGGACGCCATGCTTTGACGTATAGAGTTACGGCCCTTGCCATTCTGAGTTCAAATCCCGCCGAGGTTGACTTTGCCTTTCATCCTTTCGGGGTCGATAAAATAAAGTACCAGTAATGCACTGGGTGTTTTGCTGGCCTTGTGCCCAACGTAGAAACAATTATTTGATATAGAAATGTCTTCTACAGGACTAGAACTGTTTCATTTGTATAAAATCATCATTGTGTGTATGTGTTTATTTGTTTGGTCCAGATCAGCAAAGCCTGAGCTCAAATACATTCCATTCCATCCGTGACCATCTCGTCTTTAACGGCATGGTGTCATTTGAGGGAGATATGCTTGCTGTTATATCTAGCAGGCCTGTCGACCACGTAAATAGCTCGTTTATTATTGTTGTGTTTATTTAACCCATGGCCAGAGAAGGAGACCAATTATGTCTCCTGTATCCACCCGTGACCATCCTGTCAATGCTGTGACAGTTGTTGCCAGAGGTAGGACTTATGAGACAGGGGTCCAGCAGGTAATTTGTTTCGGGGCCCAAGACCTAAGTAGACCCTACAGTAACCATGCAACATCCATTTTGAGAAATATCTTTGCCTGCCTCGGGCCCCAAAGGGGTCTTGTACCTCCTTGCAACATTTCCCTTGGAGGCCCTGGCCAGAGTAGCAGACCTATGATGTGTCCCGTGACCATCCTGTCATTACTGTGACACTGTTGTTGACCAGAGAGGCAGAACTATGGTTAATGTTGTGTCCAGTCGTGACCATCCTGTCATTACTGTGACACTGTTGTTGACCAGAGAGACAGCTATGGTTAATGGTGTGTCCAGTCGTGACCATCCTGTCATTACCGTGAGACTGTTGTTGACCAGAGAGACAGAGCTATGGTTAATGCTGTGTCCAGTCGTGACCATCCTGTCATTGCTGTGACACTGTTGTTGACCAGAGAGGCAGAGCTATGGTTAATGCCGTGTCCAGTCGTGACCATCCTGTCATTACTGTGACACTGTTGTTGACCAGAGAGACAGAACTATGGTTAATGCTGTGTCCAGTCGTGACCATCCTGTCATTGCTGTGACACTGTTGTTGACCAGAGAGGCAGAGCTATGGTTAATGCCGTGTCCAGTCGTGACCATCCTGTCATTACTGTGACACTGTTGTTGACCAGAGAGACAGAACTATGGTTAATGGTGTGTCCAGTCGTGACCATCCTGTCATTGCTGTGACACTGTTGTTGACCAGAGAGGCAGAACTATGGTTAATGTTGTGTCCAGTCGTGACCATCCTGTCATTACTGTGACACTGTTGTTGACCAGAGAGACAGAACTATGGTTAATGGTGTGTCCAGTCGTGACCATCCTGTCATTGCTGTGACACTGTTGTTGACCAGAGAGGCAGAGCTATGGTTAATGCTGTGTCCAGTCGTGACCATCCTGTCATTACTGTGACACTGTTGTTGACCAGAGAGACAGAGCTATGGTTAATGCTGTGTCCAGTCGTGACCATCCTGTCATTACTGTGACACTGTTGTTGACCAGAGAGACAGAACTATGGTTAATGGTGTGTCCAGTCGTGACCATCCTGTCATTACTGTGACACTGTTGTTGACCAGAGAGACAGAACTATGGTTAATGGTGTGTCCAGTCGTGACCATCCTGTCATTACTGTGACACTGTTGTTGACCAGAGAGACAGAGCTATGGTCAATGCTGTGTCCAGTCGTGACCATCCTGTCATTACTGTGACACTGTTGTTGACCAGAGAGACAGAACTATGGTTAATGTTGTGTCCAGTCGTGACCATCCTGTCATTACTGTGACACTGTTGTTGACCAGAGAGACAGAGCTATGGTCAATGCTGTGTCCAGTCGTGACCCTCCTGTCATTACTGTGACAGTGTTGTTGACCAGAGAGACAGAACTATGGTTAATGGTGTGTCCAGTCGTGACCATCCTGTCATTACTGTGACACTGTTGTTGACCAGAGAGACAGAGCTATGGTCAATGCTGTGTCCAGTCGTGACCATCCTGTCATTACTGTGACACTGTTGTTGACCAGAGAGACAGAGCTATGGTCAATGCTGTGTCCAGTCGTGACCCTCCTGTCATTACTGTGACAGTGTTGTTGACCAGAGAGACAGAGCTATGGTTAATGTTGTGTCCAGTCGTGACCATCCTGTCATTACTGTGACACTGTTGTTGACCAGAGAGGCAGAGCTATGGTTAATGTTGTGTCCAGTCGTGACCATCCTGTCATTACTGTGACACTGTTGTTGACCAGAGAGACAGAGCTATGGTTAATGTTGTGTCCAGTCGTGACCATCCTGTCATTACTGTGACACTGTTGTTGACCAGAGAGACAGAGCTATGGTTAATGCTGTGTCCAGTCGTGACCATCCTGTCATTACTGTGACACTGTTGTTGACCAGAGAGACAGAGCTATGGTTAATGGTGTGTCCAGTCGTGACCATCCTGTCATTACTGTGACAGTGTTGTTGACCAGAGAGACAGAACTATGGTTAATGTTGTGTCCAGTCGTGACCATCCTGTCATTGCTGTGACACTGTTGTTGACCAGAGAGACAGAGCTATGGTTAATGTTGTGTCCAGTCGTGACCATCCTGTCATTACTGTGACACTGTTGTTGACCAGAGAGACAGAACTATGGTCAATGCTGTGTCCAGTCGTGACCATCCTGTCATTACTGTGACACTGTTGTTGACCAGAGAGACAGAGCTATGGTTAATGCTGTGTCCAGTCGTGACCATCCTGTCATTACTGTGACACTGTTGTTGACCAGAGAGACAGAGCTATGGTCAATGCTGTGTCCAGTCGTGACCATCCTGTCATTACTGTGACACTGTTGTTGACCAGAGAGACAGAGCTATGGTCAATGCTGTGTCCAGTCGTGACCATCCTGTCATTACTGTGACACTGTTGTTGACCAGAGAGACAGAGCTATGGTCAATGCTGTGTCCAGTCGTGACCATCCTGTCATTACTGTGACACTGTTGTTGACCAGAGAGACAGAGCTATGGTCAATGCTGTGTCCAGTCGTGACCATCCTGTCATTACTGTGACACTGTTGTTGACCAGAGAGGCAGAGCTATGGTTAATGCTGTGTCCAGTCGTGACCATCCTGTCATTACTGTGACACTGTTGTTGACCAGAGAGACAGAGCTATGGTCAATGCTGTGTCCAGTCGTGACCATCCTGTCATTACTGTGACACTGTTGTTGACCAGAGAGACAGAGCTATGGTTAATGGTGTGTCCAGTCGTGACCATCCTGTCATTACTGTGACACTGTTGTTGACCAGAGAGGCAGAGCTATGGTTAATGGTGTGTCCAGTCGTGACCATCCTGTCATTACTGTGACACTGTTGTTGACCAGAGAGACAGAGCCATGGTTAATGCTGTGTCCAGTCGCGACCATCCTGTCATTACTGTGACAGTGTTGTTGACCAGAGAGACAGAGCTATGGTCAATGTTGTGTCCAGTCGTGACCATCCTGTCATTACTGTGACACTGTTGTTGACCAGAGAGACAGAGCTATGGTTAATGTTGTGTCCAGTCGTGACCATCCTGTCATTACTGTGACACTGTTGTTGACCAGAGAGACAGAGCTATGGTTAATGCTGTGTCCAGTCGTGACCATCCTGTCATTACTGTGACACTGTTGTTGACCAGAGAGGCAGAGCTATGGTTAATGCTGTGTCCAGTCGTGACCATCCTGTCATTACTGTGACACTGTTGTTGACCAGAGAGACAGAACTATGGTTAATGGTGTGTCCAGTCGTGACCATCCTGTCATTACTGTGACACTGTTGTTGACCAGAGAGACAGAGCTATGGTTAATGTTGTGTCCAGTCGCGACCATCCTGTCATTACTGTGACACTGTTGTTGACCAGAGAGGCAGAGCTATGGTTAATGCTGTGTCCAGTCGTGACCCTCCTGTCATTACTGTGACACTGTTGTTGACCAGAGAGACAGAGCTATGGTTAATGTTGTGTCCAGTCGCGACCATCCTGTCATTACTGTGACACTGTTGTTGACCAGAGAGACAGAGCTATGGTTAATGCTGTGTCCAGTCGTGACCATCCTGTCATTACTGTGACACTGTTGTTGACCAGAGAGACAGAACTATGGTTAATGGTGTGTCCAGTCGTGACCATCCTGTCATTACTGTGACACTGTTGTTGACCAGAGAGACAGAGCTATGGTTAATGTTGTGTCCAGTCGCGACCATCCTGTCATTACTGTGACACTGTTGTTGACCAGAGAGGCAGAGCTATGGTTAATGCTGTGTCCAGTCGTGACCCTCCTGTCATTACTGTGACACTGTTGTTGACCAGAGAGACAGAGCTATGGTTAATGTTGTGTCCAGTCGCGACCATCCTGTCATTACTGTGACACTGTTGTTGACCAGAGAGACAGAACTATGGTTAATGGTGTGTCCAGTCGTGACCATCCTGTCATTACTGTGACACTGTTGTTGACCAGAGAGACAGAGCTATGGTCAATGCTGTGTCCAGTCGTGACCATCCTGTCATTACTGTGACACTGTTGTTGACCAGAGAGGCAGAGCTATGGTTAATGCTGTGTCCAGTCGTGACCATCCTGTCATTACTGTGACACTGTTGTTGACCAGAGAGACAGAGCTATGGTTAATGCTGTGTCCAGTCGTGACCATCCTGTCATTACTGTGACACTGTTGTTGACCAGAGAGACAGAGCTATGGTTAATGCTGTGTCCAGTCGTGACCATCCTGTCATTACTGTGACACTGTTGTTGACCAGAGAGGCAGAGCTATGGTTAATGTTGTGTCCAGTCGCGACCATCCTGTCATTACTGTGACACTGTTGTTGACCAGAGAGACAGAACTATGGTTAATGGTGTGTCCAGTCGTGACCATCCTGTCATTACTGTGACACTGTTGTTGACCAGAGAGGCAGAGCTATGGTTAATGCTGTGTCCAGTCGTGACCATCCTGTCATTACTGTGACACTGTTGTTGACCAGAGAGACAGAGCTATGGTTAATGCTGTGTCCAGTCGTGACCATCCTGTCATTACTGTGACACTGTTGTTGACCAGAGAGGCAGAGCTATGGTTAATGCTGTGTCCAGTCGTGACCATCCTGTCATTACTGTGACACTGTTGTTGACCAGAGAGACAGAGCTATGGTTAATGTTGTGTCCAGTCGTGACCATCCTGTCATTACTGTGACACTGTTGTTGACCAGAGAGACAGAGCTATGGTTAATGCTGTGTCCAGTCGTGACCATCCTGTCATTACTGTGACACTGTTGTTGACCAGAGAGACAGAGCTATGGTTAATGGTGTGTCCAGTCGTGACCATCCTGTCATTACTGTGACACTGTTGTTGACCAGAGAGACAGAGCTATGGTTAATGGTGTGTCCAGTCGTGACCATCCTGTCATTACTGTGACACTGTTGTTGACCAGAGAGACAGAGCTATGGTTAATGGTGTGTCCAGTCG
>OZ024757.1:19592683-19597683 GCA_964016885.1 Eledone cirrhosa
CCACCACCACACACCACCACCACCACCACTACACCACCACCACTACTACACTACCACCACCACTACACCACCACCACCACTACACCACCACTACACCACCACCACTACACCACCACTACACCACCACTACACCACTACCTCCACCAGCACTACACTACCACCAACACCAGCACCACACTACCCCCAACACCAGCACCACACTACCCCCACCACCAGCACCACACTACCTCATCACTACACTACACCACCACTACACTACCCCACCACTACACTACCCCACCACTACACCACAACCACCACCACCACCACACTACCCCAGCACCAACGTCACCACCAGCACCACCATCATCAACACACTACACAACCATCACCGGCACTACCAACAAACTACACCAGCACTACCACCAACTCACCACCACCAACTCACCACCACCACCACCACTACACCACGACCACCACCACAACCACAACAACAACAACACACTACCACCACCACAACCACAACAACAACAACAACAACACACTACCACCACCACAACTCCTGTTCTTACTACTACTTGACAAATGAATATAATAATAATAAATAATATTTTTCGTTACCTTTATTTTTTATATTACATTTTTATCCTATTCTCATTAATTAAATAATAATAGAAGGCACCTCACACACACACTCTCATATATATTTCTGATAAAGTACTAGCGTCTGAAACATCAAGTGTAAAACTAATAATATATTTCTTCATTGTACTGTGTCGTTTGTTTTGTTATTTCTGTTTGCCTTTTGCATACAGACGTACGGACATACAGACATACATACATACATACAGACAGACAGACAGAGAGACAGACAGACAGACAGACAGACATGGTGGCTGCCAACTCGTTTTCGAGTACGGCCACTACTTTATATCCATGTAGGAGAACCCCTACTGATGCGCTGAACGAGTGTGACTTTTTAGTCCAGCCAGCGACGACTTGAAAACTCTGGTACAAACACTACACTTGTGACAATTATTGACACATAGTGCAGGGCCCATGGTAACATGTAACGACAAGTGCAGAGAGATCTCCAGATATAAAGCAAAGCCTGTGCCGTGAAGCTTTTATAGTGAGCAAAGGCACTGCACAAAGCCAGTCCCACTCTCTTGACCAAGATGATATTTACCAAAAAGAAGAACAAGTCAACATCATTGGATACCATCAGGGTTGCAGGTGTTATATCAGAGTTTTCCTTCTCCTAGAATTCTGCCTTGACAAAGGCTAAGGGGTCATCTCTCCCGGTGATTTTGGATGGCCATTGACTCTTAAGAGCTCCTTTGCCCTTTGACAGGTTTTGTTTTTAGACCTGCAGGATGTCCAAAGTCACCCTCCTCACCAAGAAACCTTACATACATAAAGAAAGAACACAACTAGTTAGGAAATTACAAGTACAATCCATTAATGAAACAGTAAAAATATGTAAAACATTCCAAACATTTTGCATCTAATAACTGCATATACACATGTACAGATGCAAAGCATATACACATGCACACATACAACTCAAAACATACACATCCACACATACAATAACATCCTTATCTACACATGCATGCAGACATACATACATATCTACCTAGTTGATGTTGTGTAAATTCCAATGATGATGATGATGATGATGATAATGATAATAATTGTTTTTACTTTTGGCACAAAAGGCCAGCAATTATCCCAGTGCATGACTGGTACTTTATTTTATCGACTCCCGTAAGGATGAAAGGCAAAGTTGACTTTGGCGGGATTTGAACTCAGAATGGCAAGGGCCGTAACTCTATGCGTCAAAGCATGGCGTCCAAAATAATGAATGACATACATACATAAATATCTAATGATATAAATGTATATAATAGGACATACGAAACGTTTAACAAGAGACAGTCTATAGAATTAATATATATTTCTTTAAACTTAGCTCCGTTTAATTGATTATTTATTTTGTTAATTTCTCTAGACTAAGAAGAAAGATTAGGTAAATTTTATCCGCCTGCTCTTCCAACTTACAATTATATATATACATATATATACATATATATATATATATGTATATATATGGAGGCACATGGCTTAATGGTTAGAGCATTGGCCTTGCAATCGAAAGGTTGTGAGTTAAATTCTCAGACCGGGTGATGTGTTGATTCCTTGAGCAAGACACTTTATTTCACATTGCTCCAGTTTACTCAGCTGTAGAAATGAGATGATAGGGACTGGGGTCCCTATCATTCCACTGCAAAGTGGTCGTGGAGGTGCCATGGCAAAAAAGCACCCAGCACTCACTGTAAATGTGGTTGGTGTTAGGAAGGGCATCCAGCTGTAGAAATGAGATGATAGGGACTGGGGTCCCTATCATTCCACTGCAAAGTGGTCGTGGAGGTGCCACGGCAAAAAAGCACCCAGCACTCACTGTAAATGAGGTTGGTGTTAGGAAGGGCATCCAGCTGTAGAAATGAGATGATAGGGACTGGGGTCCCTATCATTCCACTGCAAAGTGGTCGTGGAGGTGCCATGGCAAAAAAGCACCCAGCACTCACTGTAAATGTGGTTGGTGTTAGGAAGGGCATCCAGCTGTAGAAATCAAGCCAGATCAGTTCCTGTATGAGCAAGGCATGGTCAGCCGACCAGACACTGCCCACAACAGGACAACCCGTCTAACCCATGCTAGCGTGGAAGAACGGACGTAAAACGGTGATGATGATGATGATGATATGCTTCGTTGGATGTGCAGTGTGAATGTGCGTGAACGACCCAGCATGGATGTGTTGAGAGAGAAAGTGTGTCTGAGAGGGATAGAATGTAGTGTACGGGAGAGGAGACTGAGGTGGTATGGACATGTGATGCGCATGGAGGATGACCGATGAAGAAGTGCCAGGAAATGCCAGTTGAAGGAAGACGTGGTAGAGGCAGACCACGAAAAACATGGGCGGAGGTGGTGAGAACAGACCTCAGATCATTGAAGCTCACGGTGACGAGTGGAGAGATGCTGTGCTGAATAGGACCCGTCCCACCCTTGCAAGCAGGGAAAAGCGGACGTAAAAGGATGATGATATATATACATATATATGTATGTATATATCCTGGGTTCAATCGGAGGTAACCACAGCAAGTAAGGTACTCAATACATAGCAGAGTATAAATATTTAATATAGAAATCGCTTCTACAGGACTAGAACTGTTTCATTCGGGAGAAATCATCAGGAAGGTTCCTGGTGATATATATCTATCTATCTATATATATATATATATATACATATATATATATATATATATATATATATATATATATATATATATATATAAATGTTTGTAAATACATATTTATGTATGTGTGTATAAATATATATATTTATGTATGTATATGTACATATATATTTATGTATATATGTGTGTATGTACATATTTATATATGTATATATGTGTATATGTACATATATATTTATGTATATATGTGTGTATGTACATATATATTTATGTATATATGTGTGTATGTACATATATATTTATGTATATATGTGTATATGTACATATATATTTATGTATATATGTGTGTATGTACATATATATTTATGTATATATGTGTATATGTACATATATATTTATGTATATATCTGTGTATGTACATATATATTTATGTATATATGTATGTATGTATATGTACATATATATTTATGTATATATGTATGTATATGTACATATATATTTATGTATATATATATATATATATATATTACTTCAAAATATTAATAAATATAGACATTTATGTGATCAAATATATTTTATTTACATATTTCAGAGGTACAGAGCTATTTCAACAGTACGTCCTCATCAGATAAAATAAGTTGATGCCTGACATACCTTGACTATGCTGACGATTATAATTTAGTCATGGCAGTGATTAGTTATGACAAAACTCAATATTTATATACCTTAACTTTTAATCATAATAATAATATATATATATATATATATATATATATATATATATATATAAATGTCTATACATATGTATACCCTTAAACATAAAGGTTCAACAAAAAAGGGGCTGATCAATATAATAATAGTAGACTAGCAAAAAAGGATTAAATACAGGGGTCGATATGATTGACTAAAAATCCTTTCAAGGGGTTGCCCCAGCATGGGCACAGTCTAATACCTGCAGCCAATTAAACAATTGAAAGTCTAGTGTCTAGTTAACTCCCCTTATTGTGTTCTGGGAGTAAATTCTTCAGGTGATCAATATCAATATTCGATTTTTATTCTAGCAGAAGTCAATAAATATTTAAGTATCCATAGAAAATACAAGATATTTTAATTTATAGATCTATCTATGATCATGTGCTGCAGAAAGTCAATATTTCAAATACACTCGCGCACACAGATGCTTACACACACAGATCCACACACACTTGCACACATACACACACACACCCACTCTTACACACACACCCACTCTCTCACACACACTCACACACACAGATCCATACACACACACTCACACACACTCTCTCACACACACATTCACACACAGATGCTTACGCACACAGATCCACACACACACTCACACATACACACAATCACACACTCACACATTCACACACAGATGCTTACGCACACAGATCCACACACACACTCACACATACTCACACATACACACAATCACACACTCACACACACACGCACAAACACAGACTCACACACAGATGCTTACACACACACTCACACACACAGGTGCTTACACACACACTCACACAACTCACACACACTCACACATACTTACACACCCACACACACCCACACACACTCACACCCATACACCCACACACTCACAAACACACACACATAGCCCTCATAACTGTTGTCACTCACACACACATAGCCCTCATAACTGTTATCACTCACACATATATACACATACACACACACACACACAGACAGCCATACACAAAGATAGCTTCAAATGATGA
>OZ024757.1:19602683-19607683 GCA_964016885.1 Eledone cirrhosa
AAAATTCCCGAGATCCATGGACGAGTTCTCTCCAGCAGTCTCTGTCCCTCATTATCGCTGCCATGTCCTGCGTCTCCAACAGACCAGTGTCTGTCCTTAGGGCATCAACATACGTTAACCTCGGTTTTCCTCTTCCAGTGTGTCCATATATATATATATATATATATATATAGGGCGGGTAAAATTCCCGAGATCCATGGACGAGTTCTCTCCAGCGGTCTCTGTCCATCATTATCGCTGCCATGTTCTGCGTCTCCTAGAGACCAGTGTCTGTCCATAGGACATCAACATACGTTAACCTCGGTCTTCCTCTTCCAGTGTGTCCATGCAGGGGCTCCCACAGGAGCACTGAGTGCAGTGTTAACTCTGGATGTCGGTGAGCATGTCCAGCTAACCTCAGTCTCCTCTGTGTCACTTTCGAGCTGACTTTAGGGAGGCTCCCGTACAGCTCTTACTTCTTCATCCTCAGTGTATACTGATTAATGTTTATACTCTTATATATATAATCATAATTAAGATAAGGGTAATATTGTGTATTACCCAGTTACCAGTAAGAAAATTAGCTCAATGTAAAATATCAGATATACCTCAGAGCATATGTCTGGAAGAAACGATCGTTAGCAATTAAAGACATTAAACAAAAATTTGATTGTTTTCCATGTTGTATATATATATATATATATCATCATCATTTCATTTTACGTCCGCTTTTCCCTGCTTGCAAGGGTGGGACGGGAACTGATTCTGGCTTGATTTCTACAGCTGGATGCCATTCCTAACACCAACCTCATTTACAGTGAGTGCTGGGTGATTTTTTTCCGTGGCACCTCCACGACCACTTTACAGTGGAATGATAGGAACCCCAGTCCTATCATCTCATTTCTACAGCTGAGTAAACTGGAGCAATGTGAAATAAAGTGTCTTGCTCAAGGAAACAACACATTACCCGGTCTGAGAATTGAACTCACAACCTTTCGATTGCAAGGCCAATGTATACATATATATATATATATATATATATATATATATATATATATATGTAAATGAAGTGTTTCCGTAGAAGGGAGACTGCTCTATGTAAAGTACAGAGCTATTTAATTATATAATAAACAACACAATACAATTATTCCATTTACCAAAGGTTTAATTTTCCTTTCTGATGAACAACTTCAGACGTCTCTATGAGGTTGCCTGTCTTCGTGAAACCTTTGGTAAATGGAATAATTGTATTGTGTTGTTTATTACATAAATATATATCTTTATTTATAAAACAAACTTTGTATTTTATCTGATGAAAGCGCACCAAGGTTGGCTTCCCTTGAAATATATATAATGAAATAAAAATGGTTTTATAAATATAGTTTCCATTTATTTAATATCATTGAATATTTACTCCAGTACTTTGTTGAGTGCTCTAAATCAGTTATAAACATTTATGTTTGTCGGAATTCCAACAAATTAAATACAACTGCTACACACACACACACACATATATATATAACCAAAGATTAGTATGGTTCGTTAATTACTCAACGAATACAATGTTTTTTATTCATTTATCTATTTATGTATGTATTTATTTATTTATTGCCTTTCTCTTCTTTACTCTTATATCTCTAATTTGCTCTATGTCTCTCATATTATTTGTGGTATAAAAACGTTGAGATTTGATGAAATAAATCACTGCCAATACTGGAATTGAATAATCAAGACCGTAGCGGTATGTCATATATCAAATCATATATTTTGTCTGATGAGGACGTACTGAAAAAACAACACAGTACCTTTGAAATATATATAATAAAGTATATATTTTGATTATGAGAATATTTTTCATTTAACATTTTGAATAATATATATATATATATATTTGAGAAAGTATGACCCCGACGGGAGAGCTCAAGCCGTTTCGACGGCTATTTCTGGAGTCCAGAAATAGTCGTCGAAACGGGGTCATACTTTCTCTTATTACCCTCTCTACTACCCTAAGTATTGAGGACTCTGGTGCATTATGGTCCATCTGGTTCCTTACCACAACTCCTCCATTATATATATATATATATATATATATATATATATATATATATATATATATAGTTATGTAATAAACAACATAAGGCAATTATTTCATTTACCAGTGGTTTCTTGAAAGCAAACGCAATTTTGCTTTCAATCATCAGAATGAAAAAATCCTGGTATATTTATTGACATTGGATATTAAAAAACAAAAATATAATCTATATGAAAGTGAGGCTGGAAAAGGAAGAAGGAAAGGAAAAATAAACACACAGACACACACAATTACATACACACACATATATACATACACATATATATACATACATATACACACACATATATATATACATACATACACATATACATACACGTACAAATACACATACATATACATACATACACACATAACATATCCATTGATACACATACACACAAATATACAAACACACACACACACACACATGTATATATATATATATATATACATACACATAATCATATATATATATATACACACGTACATACACACACATACATGCACACATATATACACATACACAAATATAGACATATGTACACACACCTACATACGCACACACAATTAATTATAAGAAAAAATATAATAATAAAAATACTGTCACATAAGAATAAAAATAAATGTAAAAATTATTATAAAGTTGACAGCGATACAGGAAACAAATAAATGAACACATACACATACATACATGAAAATAAATACATACACACACATACGTACATATACATACACACACACACACACACACACATATATATATATATATATATATATATATATATATATATATATATAATATAAGATCAAAAGATGGTTAAAAGAGTTCCAAGTATTTTATTATGCGCATTTTAAAAACAAATATCATCATGGGATGATATCTGCGTTTTCATCAGATAAAATAGGATAGATGATATGAAGCTTAACAAACACTTGTGAATAGTGAAGTTTTAAATCAACATATCTACACACACACAAACAAAAACACACACACACACACACACACACACACACACACACACACACACACACATATATATATACACACATACATATAAATACATACACACATGTATGTGTGTAAAACTCATTCTTAGATGTATTCATTGAACCTTGTTTAACTCTTAAATATATATATTCTGTCCTACGCACTTTTGTTTCTGTGTCACACACAGAAACAAAATGGCGTAGGACAGAACAAAGGAGAGGCACAGAAACAAAAAAAGGAATCCCCAGTCACTGAAGAGGTCACAGAGTGTGTGACGAAAGAACTATGACTATATATAAACAACTATCTGGTTGTGGAACCAACCAACCAACCAGAAATTTATAAATTTATAAATATATAATAAATTGAAGTGAAAGCAACTGGTGCGTGTGTTTCTTATTGGCAACATGACCCTCCCAAAGTATAACAATATATATATATATATATATATATATATATATATATATGGTGGCTGCCAACTCGTTTTCGAGTACGGCCACTACTTTATATCCATGTAGGAGAACTCCTACCGATGCGCTAAACAAGTGACTTTTTAGTCCAGCCAGCGACTTGAAAACTCTGGTACAAACACTACACCTGTGACAATTATTGACACATAGTGCTAGTACCATGTGACGACAAGTGCAGAGAGATCTCCAGATATAAAGCAATGCCTGTGCCGAGTGAGCAAAGGCACTACACAAAGCCAGTCCCACTCTCTTAACCAAGATGATATTTACCAAAAAGAAGAACAAGTCAACATCATTGGATACCATCAGGGTTGCAGGTGATATATCAGAGTTTTCCTTCTCCTAGAATTCTGCCATGACAAAGGCTAAGGGGTCATCTCTCCCGGTGATTTTGGATGACCATTGACTCTTAAGAGCTCCTTTGCCCTTTGACAGGTTTTGTTTTTAGTCCTGCAGGATGTCCAAAGTCACCCTCCTCACCAAGAAACCTTGGTGGGGTTGCCAGTTTAGTCGCCAACGACCCGACCATGAGACAGGTTGTACTGGGATACATGTTACCAGTAGCACCAACTGGTGACCTGACATATATATATATACATACATATATACACACACACACATATATATAAGAAAATACATAAATATTATATATATATATATAAATAAAAAGGTGAAAGGGGTAAACAAATAGTTGGGAATACGACAAATAATAAATAAATAATTAGAAAAGGGTATAAAGGGTATAGCTGATTTAGAGCACTCAACAAGTTCCTGGAGCAAATGATCAATGAAAATAAGCATTAAATCAAGGGTAGTAGAGTGGGAAAAAGTAAGACCCTGACGGCATAGCTCAAGCCGTTTCGACGGCTATTTCTGTAGCCGTCGAAACGGCTTGAGCTCTACCGTCGGGGTCATACTTTTCCCTATATATATATATATATATATATATATATATATATCCTGTATTATCTCCCCCTGCCCCCCTGTCTTCCCCGTCTCTCTCTCCTCCCTCTCCCTCTCTCGCTCTCTCTCCCCCCTCTCCCTCTCTCGCTCTCTCTCCCCCCTCTCTCGCTCTCTCTCGCTCTCTCCCCCTCTCTCGCTCTCTCTCGCTCTCTCCCCCTCTCTCGCTCTCTCTCCCCCTCTCTCGCTCTCTCTTCCCCCTCTCTCGCTCTCTTCCCCCTCTCTCGCTCTCTTCCCCCTCTCTCGCCCCTCTCTCTCCCCCTCTCTCGCTCTCGCTCTCGCTCTCTCTCCCCCCTCTCTCTCTCGCTCTCTCTCCCCCCTCTCTTGCTCTCTCTCTCCCCCCTCTCTTGCTCTCTCTCTCCCCCTCTCTCGCCCCCCCCTCTCTCTCTCTCGCTCTCTCTCTCCCCCTCTCTCGCTCTCTGTTATATTTACTAAGATGAACCTGCAAATCAGTAAAGTTGTTGATATCAGCTCAGGTTTCTACAGTACAGCTTTTGTTACTGTGTGTGTCTACCTAAGGTGGAACATA
>OZ024757.1:19620183-19627683 GCA_964016885.1 Eledone cirrhosa
TGGCTTCATGCCTAAATTAGATGGTATTGTTGCTGCTGTTGTTGTTGTTGTTGTTGTTGTTGCTGTTGTTGCTGTTGTAAAGAATTTCTTTTGAATAGAGAACTGCAGAGGGAATTCCACTAGTCTAAAACTGAATTCCTCAACCTCAGAATTATATTTAGAAAGAATTCCATTTATCTTGTTTGTTTTGTTTTGTGTATGTATGTATATATGTGTGTATATGTGGGTAGGTATGTGTGTGTATATATGGGTAGGTATGTGTGTGTGTGTGTGTGTGTATATATGGGTAGGTATGTGTGTGTGTGTGTGTGTATATATGGGTAGGTATGTAGGTATGTATGTGTTTGTGTATGTATGTATATATGAGTGTATATGTGGGGAGGTGTGCACGTGTTTGTGCTTGTATGTGTGTATAAGTAGGTATGTGTGTGTGTGTGTGTGTGTGTATATGGGTAGGTATGCATGTGTTTGTGTATAAGTAGGTATGTGTGTGTGTGTATATGGGTAGGTATGTATGTGTTTGTGTGTGTATATATGGGTAGGTATGTATGTGTTTGTGTGTGTGTGTGTGTATGGGTAGGTATGTATGTGTTTGTGTGTGTATATATGGGTAGGTATGTATGTGTTTGTGTGTGTGTGTGTGTGTGTGTGTGTGTGTGTGTGTATATGGGTAGGTATGCATGTGTTTGTGTATAAGTAGGTATGTGTGTGTGTGTATATGGGTAGGTATGTATGTTTGTGTGTGTATATATGGGTAGGTATGTATGTGTTTGTGTGTGTGTGTGTGTATGGGTAGGTATGTATGTGTTTGTGTGTGTATATATGGGTAGGTATGTATGTGTTTGTTTGTGTGTGTGTGTGTGTGTGTGTGTGTGTGTGTGTGGGTAGGTATGTATGTTTGTGTGTGTGTGTGTGTGTGTGTGTATATGGGTAGTTATGTGTGTGTGTGTGTATGTGTCTGTGTGTGTGTGTGGATGTATGTGTCTGTGTTTGTGTGTGTATATATATATGTATATATATAGGTTGTGTGTGTGTGTATATGGGTAGGTATGTATGTGTGTGTGTGTGTGTGTGTGTGTATGGGTAGGTATGTGTTTGTTTGTGTGTGTGTGTGTGTATATATGGGTAGGTATGTATGTGTATGTATGTGTCTGTGTGTGTGTATATATATATATATATATGGGTAGGTATGTATGTTTGTGTGTGTGTATATATGGGCAGGTATGTGTTTGTTTGTGTGTGTTTGTATGTGTGTATATGGGTAGGTATGTATGTGTATGTATGTGTCTGTGTGTGTGTATATATATATATATATATATATATGGGTAGGTATGTATGTGTGTGTGTGTGTATATATGGGTAGGTATGTATGTGTCTATGTATGTTTGTGTGTGTATATATATATGTATATATATGGGTAGATATGTATGTGTCTGTCTGTATGTGTGTGTGTATATATATATATATTATACATATGTGGGTAGGTATGTATGTGTCTGTATGTTTGTGTCTGTCTGTGTGTGTGTATATGGGTAGGTATGTATGTGTCTGTGTGTGTGTGTATATATGTAGGTATGTATGTGTCTGTATGTATGTGTCTGTGTGTGTGTATATATATATATATGGGTAGATATGTATGTGTCTATGTTTGTGTGTATTTGTGTGTGTATATATGTGTCTGTGTATGTATGTGTGTGTAAGTAGATATGTATGTGTCTGTGTAATTATCTATATGTATGTGTCTATGTAACTATCTATTTGTATGTGTGTAAGTATGTATATGTATGTGTCTATGTAAGTATGTATATGTATGTGTCTATGTAAGTATGTATATGTATGTGTTTATGTAAGTATGTATATGTATGTGTATGTGTATGTATATGTATGTGTCTATATAACTATCTATATGTATGTTACTATGTAAGTATTTATGTGTATGTGTCTATGTAACTCTATATAACTATCTATGTGTATGTGTCTATGTAAGTATGTATGTGTATGTGTCTATGTAAGTATGTATGTGTATGTGTCTATATAACTCTATATAACTATCTATATGTATGTGTCTATGTAAGTATGTATGTGTAAGTGTCTATATAACTCTATATAACTATCTATATGTATGTGTCTATGTAAGTATGTATGTGTAAGTGTCTATATAACTCTATATAACTATCTATATGTATGTGTATATATAACTATCTATATGTATGTGTCTATGTAAGTATGTATGTGTATTGTGTGTTTTTAATTCTACTTGTATCTATGTAGCAATGTTTGATGCAATCTTTTTTGTGTTTGGCAAAAACAGAAGCAACAAACTCCCCAACAAACCAACAAACTCCCCAACAAACCAACCAACAAAACGGTATTTTAGTGCCAGAACTAGTATATATATTCTTCACTGTTCCTTCTCTAGTATAGCTCCACATGGTGCTAGTTTAGTGTGTGGTCTACCACACTGTCTAGAGTCTATGCCAAAGGTTCTCAAACTTTTTGGGTCATACCCCACCCTCACAGCCATGTAATACCCCCAACCTCTGCACCCCCAACCCTATTTCCAGAGAGACCTACCTACATGCAAATTGTAAATAATATATAATAAATAAAATAGTTAATTTATATATAATTGTTTCTACTTTTGGTACAAGGCCAGCAATAATCCCAGTGCATTACTGGTACTTTATTTTATCGACCCCGTAATGATATAATATATACTATGTATAAATAAATAATATATATTTTTTATTTTAATATATTTATATATAATATGTATCATTTGTTATATATTATATATAAATATAGTAAAATAGGTAGGCCACACACTGGACTGTAAATGGCCAGGTAGATCACACCCTGGACTGTAAATGGCCAGGTAGACCACGCGCTGGACTTTAAATGACCAGGTAGACCACACGCTGGACTGTAAATGACCAAGTAGACCACACGCTGGACTGTAAATGACCAGGTAGACCACACACTGGACTGTAAATGACCAGGTAAACCACACACTGGACTGTAAATGACCAGGTAGACCACACACTGGACTGTAAATGACCAGGTAGACCACACACTGGACTGTAAATGACCAGGTACAACACACCCTGGACTGTAAATAGCCAGGTAGACCACACACTGCACTGTAAATGACCAGGTAGACCACATGCTGGACTGTAAATGACCAGGTAGACCACACCCTGGACTGTAAATGACCAGGTAAACCACACACTGAACTGTAAATGACCAGGTAGACCACACCCTGGACTGTAAATGACCAGGTAGACCACACACTGGACTGTAAATAGCCAGGTAGACCACACACTGGACTGTAAATAGCCAGGTAGACCACACACTGGACTGTAAATAGCCAGGTAGACCACACACTGGACTGTAAATGACCAGGTAGACCACACACTGGACTGTAAATGACCAGGTAGACCACACACTGGACTGTAAATGACCAGGTAGACCACACACCTGACTGTAAATGACCAGGTACAACACACCCTGGACTGTAAATAGCCAGGTAGACCACACACTGGGCTGTAAATAACCAGGTAGACCACACCCTGGACTGTAAATAGCCAGGTAGACCACACACTGGACTGTAAATGACCAGGTAGACCACACACCTGACTGTAAATGACCAGGTAGACCACACCCTGGACTGTAAATAGCCAGGTAGACCACACACTGGACTGTAAATAGCCAGGTAGACCACACACTGGACTGTAAATAGCCAGGTAGACCACACACTGGACTGTAAATAGCCAGGTAGACCACACACTGGACTGTAAATGACCAGGTAGACCACACACTGGACTGTAAATGACCAGGTAGACCACACACTGGACTGTAAATGACCAGGTAGACCATACACTGGACTGTAAATGGCCAGGTAGACCACACACTGGACTGTAAATGGCCAGGTAGACCATACACTGGACTGTAAATGACCAGGTAGACCACACACCTGACTGTAAATGACCAGGTAGACCACACTGGACTGTAAACCAGGTAGACCACACACCTGACTGTAAATGACCAGGTAGACCACACCCTGGACTGTAAATGACCAGGTAGACCACACACCTGACTGTAAATGACCAGGTAGACCACACCCTGGACTGTAAATGACCAGGTAGACCACACCCTGGACTGTAAATGACCAGGTAGACCACACACTGGACTGTAAATGACCAGGTAGACCATACACTGGACTGTAAATGGCCAGGTAGACCACACACTGGACTGTAAATGGCCAGGTAGACCATACACTGGACTGTAAATGACCAGGTAAACCACACTGGACTGTAAATGACCAGGTAGACCACACACTGGACTGTAAATGACCAGGTAGACCATACACTGGACTGTAAATGACCAGGTAAACCACACACTGGACTGTAAATGACCAGGTAGACCACACACTGGACTGTAAATGACCAGGTAGACCACACCCTGGACTGTAAATGACCAGGTAGACCACACCCTGGACTGTAAATGACCAGGTAGACCACACACTGGACTGTAAATAGCCAGGTAGGCTGCATGTGAAAGTAGCAACACTTTTCTCTCCCTCTTCCCCCTTTTCTCCTCTCTTTCTCTCTCACGACCAAACAAATAGAAAATATCACACAAACATAGGTGCACTATCATAGCACCCCCCCAACACACACACACGCAACCCCTCCCGCCAGTGAATTGTCTGAGGTGTTACAGTTTTTATATTTAACGATCTGCCCATCAGTCTAAACTATCAACAAGCCATCTACCCATTTAACCATCAGTTGAAACTATCAACAAACCATCAGGTCACTTTGACCTGATGGTTTGTTGCTTCTTTTTTAAAAGTTTTTTTATTCTATATTTTTTATTTATTCTACTTTTATTTGTTTTGTTTCTATGGGTGTTAATTTTTTTTTTCTTTTTTTTTACGGAAGAGGAGAATGTTGTAGTTGTTGTAGTTGTTGTTTAGTCTAGGGTTAACACTGATTGAGGAAAAAACTATTGAAGTCGGTGCCCCAGCATGGCCACAGTCCAATGATTGAAATGACTGAAACCATTTCCAGAATGCAATAAGATCATCATCATCATCATCATCATAAAATAGAAATGACTTCTACAGGATTAGACCTGTTTCATTTGGAAGGAAGAAATCATCAGGAAAGTCCTGATGACTTCTTACGACTGAAACAGTTGAGATCAGGTGTAGGTAAGGAGTTAGTTAATTGTTTTACAATCGTTTCAGAGGGTCAGTTGACTATTATTGGCAGTGGTTAAGTTACTACCCATTTCTAGCCTCGAAGTTCCTGTTCAATCGGCTGTCCTCCTCAGAAACACTAAACTAACCACAACCAGGTGGACTCTGACAAGAGATGTCAACATGAATGGACCTGTCATTTTTATCTAAAGGCATTTGTTCCAATTCCAACCCGCCCGTCCCCTCAATCTATCTTATTTCTCATTCTTTCTTCTGATGAAGGATTAGCGTCCGAAATGTTAAGACCCTCTCCCAGCTATTTTAAGCGTTAACCTAATATATTCCTTCCATATACTGTACCGATTGTGTTATTTCTGTTTACCTTTTACACACACACACACACACACAGACACAGACACACAGACAGACACACACACACACACACACACACACACACACACACACAGAGACAGACAGAGAGAGAGACATTCACATAATCAAAATATATGTTTTATTATATTATATTTCGAAGGTACTGTGCTATTTTTTCAGTACGTCCTCATCAGATAAAATACATGAATTGACATATGACATACCTCAACTGTCTTGATGGTTCAATTCCAGTATTGGCACAGTACCTTCGAAATATATATAATAAAACATATATTTTGATTATGTGAATGTCTTCGTTTATTAATATTCTGAATAATATTAATAACTCCAGAAAACTTTCCTTGTTGAGTGCTTTTAATCTATTGTAAAACTATATTCATTGAGTAATAAATGAACCATATTAATCTTTGGTTATATATATATATATATATATATATATATGTAGAAGTTATATTTAATTTGTTGGGGGATACAACAAGCAAATATTTTTATAACTGATATAAAGCACTCAACAAAACTTTTGGAGTAAAAATACAATATATGGTCGCATTCTTTTAAGGGTATGTCAATATTTGTTTATAAAACTGGTCTATATTATATTTTATCTGATGAAAGCGCACCATAATTTGCTTTGGTGTCCTTGAAATATGTATAATGAAATAAATATGGTTTTATAAATATAGTTTCCATTTGTTAATATATTGTATGTATATATATAGATAGGAACGATCGACTTCTCTAACCACTCAGCCACACGCCTGTGTATATATATGTATGTATATATATGTATGTATATATGTATGTATATATGGATGGATCAAGGTCTTTGAATGTAGAAATGTGCTGATGGGCCTTCTATGTTGTCTTGAAATGAAGGACCTTCATCATCATCACCACCACCACCATCATCATCATCACCACCAACACCACTAACACAATCACCACCACTACCACTAACACCCTTACCACTGCCCCCCCCCCCCGACTACCAGTACCATCATCATCATCATCATCACCATCGTCACCACCACCACTACCACTAACACCATTACCACCGCCCCCCCCCCACTACCAGTACCATCATCATCATCATCATCACCATTGTCACCACCACCACTACCACTAACACCATTACCCCCCCCCCCCCACTACCAGTACCATCATCATCATCATCATCACCATCGTCACCACCACCACTACCACTAACACCATTACCACCGCCCCCCCCCCACTACCAGTACCATCATCATCATCATCATCACCATTGTCACCACCACCACTACCACTAACACCATTACCCCCCCCCCCCACTACCAGTACCATCATCATCATCATCATCACCATCGTCACCACCACCACTACCACTAACACCATTACCACCGCCCTCCCCCCCACTACCAGTACCATCATCATCATCATCACCATCGTCACCACCACCACTACCACTAACACCATTACCACCGCCCCCCCCACTACCAGTACCATCATCATCATCATCATCACCATCGTCACCACCACCACTACCACTAACACCATTACCACCGCCCCCCCCACTACCAGTACCATCATCATCATCATCATCACCATCGTCACCACCACCACTACCACTAACACCATTACCACCGCCCCCCCCACTACCAGTACCATCATCATCATCATCATCATCACCATCGTCACCACCACCACTACCACTAACACCATTACCCCCCCCCCCCCACTACCAGTACCATCATCATCATCATCATCACCATCGTCACCACCACCACTACCACTAACACCATTACCACCGCCCTCCCCCCCACTACCAGTACCATCATCATCATCACCATCACCATCGTCACCACCACCACTACCACTAACACCATTACCACCGCCCCCCCCACTACCAGTACCATCATCATCAT
>OZ024757.1:19637683-19642683 GCA_964016885.1 Eledone cirrhosa
TGGAGGTGCAACATCACGGATGCTCTATCTCAAAATTATTTTTGAAAAGCAGCTGGTAAAACTTAAAACCAAAACTGAATTCTAACCAATACAATTACTAATTCTCACTTATTCCTAATTAAACTATTTTTCACTGTGAACAATTTGTCAGCATTTTCTATTCCGTTTACTAATATATATATATATATATATATATATATATGAGTGTGTATGTGTCTGTGTGTGAGCGTGCGTGCATATATATATACACACACACACACACCCTATGCTAGCGTGGAAGAACGGACGTAAAATGGTGATGATGATGATGATGATGATGATGATATATATATATATATATATTCACACACACACACACACATCTATATATGTATATAGATATACAGACACATACATATATATATATATACATATATATATATATACATATATATATATATATATATATATATACATATACATATAGATATGTATATATATATATATATACATATATATATATATATATATATATATATACATATACATACACATATAGACATATATATATATATATATACATATACATATATATACACATATAGACATATATATATATACACACACACACACGCACACACATATATATATATATTTGTACACGTGAGTAAATAATATATATATATATATATATATATATATAGCTAGCTAATGAGTGGTTCTCTTAAATGGTTTGTTTCTCTTTGCCATCTGAACTAACAGGATGCCATTCTTCTCAGCTCCACCATCTTTGAATATAGAATGGTAAATAATGGTTATAAATATGCTGTAGAGAATATTGATTATATGTTGTAAATACGGATGTGTTCTTTGACTGGTTCCAATCACTAGACTGTGGCCATGCTGGGGCACTGTTGTTTCACTGGTTCCAGTCATTAGACTGCGGCAGGTGGTGATGTTTTTGGTGTGGGTGTTGGTCTTGTAATTGGTAGTGATGTTGATATTGTTGGTGGTGTTGTTGTTGTTGTTGGTGGGGGTGTTGGTGGTGGTGTTTGTGGTGTTGGTGGTGGTGTTATTAGTGTAGTTGGTGTTGGTGTTTGTGTAGTTGTTGTTGATGTTGTTATTGTCACTGTTGCTGGTGTTGTTGGTGGTGTTGTTGATGGTGGTGCTGATGGTGGTGTTGGTGGTGCTGTTAGTGTTGTTGGTGTTGGTGGTGGTGTTGTTAGAGTGTTGTTGGTGTTGATGGTGGTGTTGTTAGTGTTGTTGTTGGTGTTGTTGTTGGTGGTGTTGTTAGAGTTGGGGAGGACAACCCTGTAAACTCTAAACCATCCAATCAACCTCCACACTTCTCCAGTCCAGAATTAACCAGCATTAATCTGGTTCCCTGGATTATCTGACAACATTATCCAAAGATTTCAGATTTGGTTCAGGATTAGGAAATAAGCAGAACAGAGTAAGACAGACTGATGGTCGGACAGACTGATGGTCGGACAGACAGACTGATGGTCGGACAGACAGATAGAGGGACTGACAGTTGGAAAGATAGACAGACTGACAAACAGATGGATGGACAGATAGACAGACAGACATACATACATACATACAGACAGTCGGACAGACAGACAGACTGACAGTTGGAAAGACGGACAGACCGACAGGAAGATAGACAGACAGTCTGACATGCATACAGACACTCGGACAGACCGACAGGCAGATAGACAGTCTGACATACATACAGACAGACAGACAGTTTGACAGATGGATGGACAGACTGACAGGCAGACAGATAGAAAGACAGGATGGTTGGTTGGTTAGATGATTGGCTGGCTGACTGGTTGGTTGGTTGGTTGGCTGGCTGGCTGGCTGGTTGGTTGGCTGGTTGGTTGGCTGGATGGCTGGTTGGTTGGCTGGATGGCTGGTTGGTTGGTTGGCTGGCTGGTAGGTGGGTGGGTTGGCTGGTTGGTTGGCTGGCTGGTAGACTGGCTGGCTGGCTGGTTGTTTGCTGGTTGGCTGGCTGGCTGGCTGGCTGGCTGGCTGGTTGTTTGCTGGTTGGCTGGCTGGCTGGCTGGTTGGTTGGCTGGCTGGCTGGTTGGTTTGCTGGTTGGCTGGCTGGCTGGCTGGCTGGCTGGCTGGCTGGTTGACTGGCTGGCTGGTTGGCTGGCTGGCTAGTGACTGGTTGGCTGGCTGGCTTGCTGACTGGCTGGCTGGCTTGCTGACTGGCTGGCTGGCTTGCTGGTTGGTTGGCTTGCTGGTGGATGGTTGGCTGGCTGGCTGGCTGGTTTGTTGGTTATTTAAATGGTTGTCAGGTTAAAGTGTATTGCTCAAGGCCACACAACACATCTCACAGTTCTATGTATCAAAGCTAACAATAGTATATCTATAGAACTACCATACTATCATATATTTCCTGGTTACCTGCTGATCTTACTATCACCTTACTATCATTTCATGTATGTGTGTGTGTGTTAATGTGTGTGTGTGTGTATATTTGTGTGTATTAATGTGTGTATTTGTGTGTGTGTATTAGTGTGTGTGTGCGTGTGTATATTGTGTGTGTAGGTGGGTGTATTAGTGTGTGTGTGTATTAATGTGTGTGTGTATTATTGTGTGTGTATTTGTGTGTGTGTGTATTAGTGTATATTAATGTGTGTGTGTAAATTGTGTGTGTAGGTGGGTGTATTAGTGTGTGTGTGTGTATATTGTGTGTGTGTAGGTGGGTGTATTAGTGTGTGTGTGTATTAATGTGTGTGTGTATTAGTGTGTGTGTATTTGTGTGTGTGTGTATTAGTGTATATTAATGTGTGTGTGTGTGTGTATATTGTGTGTGTAGGTGGGTGTATTAGTGTGTGTGTGTGTATTAATGTGTGTGTATTTGTGTGTGTGTGTATTAGTGTATATTAATGTGTGTGTGTGTGTGTATTGTGTGTGTAGGTGGGTGTATTAGTGTGTGTGTGTGTGTGTATATCATAATCATCATCATCATCACCGTTTTACATCCATTCTACCACGCTAGCATGGGTTAGACGGGTTGTCCTGTTGTGGGCAGTGTCTGGTCGGCTGACCATACCTTGCTCATACATGGGTGTATTAATGTGTGTGTGTGTGTGTATTAGTGTGTGTGTGTATTAGTGTGTGTGTGTGTGTGTGTATTAGTGTGTGTGTATTAGTGTGTGTGTGTGTGTGTGTATTAGTGTGTGTGTGTGAATTAGTGTGTGTGTGTGATTGGTTGACTGGTTGGAACTGCCAGTGACCGGATATACATAAATATATACATACATTCATACATACATATATACATACACAAATACATACATACATACATACATATATACATATATGCATACATATGTACATACATATATATATATATTACATACATATTACATTCACACAAACACATACATACATGTGTCTATATAGCTATATATATATATATATATATATATATATAACAAAGGAAATGTGGTAAGGAACCAGATGGACCATAACACACCAGAGTACTCAATACTTAGGGTAGTAGAGTGGATAATAGGAGAAAGTAAGACCCTGACGGCAGAGCTCAAACCGTTTTGACGGGTATTTCTGGACTTTCTCCTATATATATATATAGGATAACGTGAATGTAGATTCATGCCCCATACTGGCCAAGTATTTTTTTGGAAGCACATGGCTTAGTGGTTAGAGCATTGGTCTTGCAATCGAAAGGTTAGAGTTCAATTCTCAGACTGGGTGATGTGTTGTTTCCTTGAACAAGACACTTTATTCCACATTGCTCCAGTTTACTCAGCTGTAGAAATGAGATGATAGGGAGTGGGGTTCCTATCATTCCACTGTAAAGTTGTCGTAGAGGTGCCACGGCAAAAAATCACCCAGCCCTCACTGTAAAGTGGTCGTGGAGGTGCCACGGCAAAAAATCACCCAGCCCTCACTGTAAAGTGGTCGTGGAGGTGCCACGGCAAAAAATCACCCAGCCCTCACTGTAAAGTGGTCGTGGAGGTGCCACGGCAAAAAATCACCCAGCCCTCACTGTAAAGTGGTCGTGGAGGTGCCATGGCAAAAAATCACCCAGCCCTCACTGTAAAGTGGTCGTGGAGGTGCCATGGTAAAAAATCACCCAGCCCTCACTGTAAAGTGGTCGTGGAGGTGCCACGGCAAAAAATCACCCAGCCCTCACTGTAAAGTGGTCGTGGAGGTGCCACGGCAAAAAATCACCCAGCCCTCACTGTAAAGTGGTCGTGGAGGTGCCATGGCAAAAAATCACCCAGCCCTCACTGTAAAGTGGTCGTGGAGGTGCCATGGTAAAAAATCACCCAGCCCTCACTGTAAAGTGGTCGTGGAGGTGCCACGGCAAAAAATCACCCAGCCCACACTGTAAATGAGGTTGGTGTTAGGAAGGGCATCCAGCTGTAGAAGCCAAGCCAGAATCAGTTCCCGTTCCACACTTGCAAGCAGGGAAAAGCAACATAAAATGATGATGATGATGATGATATATATATATATTGTGTTTGACATTGTATAGCAGAGGTAGATGTGTAATAAAATATACAAGGCTGCATGTATGTATATATGTAATATGTACTTATATATGTATATATGTAATTATATATGTATGTAATATATATATGTGTAATATGTACTTATATATATATGTAATATATATGTAATATGTACTTATATATGTATGTAATATATATATATATGTAATATGTACTTATATATGTATATATATGTAATATGTACTTATATATATGTATGTAATATATATATGTAATATGTACTTATATATGTATGTAATATATATATATATATGTAATATGTACTTATATATGTATGTAATATATATATATATATGTAATATGTACTTATATATGTATGTAATATGTATATATGTAATATGTACTTATATATGTATATAATATATATATATGTGTAATATGTACTTATATATGTATATATATATATATATATATATATGTAATATGTACTTATATATGTATGTAATATGTATATATGTAATATGT
>OZ024757.1:19647683-19660183 GCA_964016885.1 Eledone cirrhosa
TCCTGATATAATAACAATAACAATAATGAAATATTGTGTACAGTGCCCAGGTGCACCACAACTCATCAAAAAAGTGCATGTACAGTACATAGGGCAATGCACAAACATCAGTAATATTATATATATATATATATATGAGAGTATTGAAGTTTGCTTGAAGCATTGTGGAACAATAAGTAAATATCTTTAAGTCGTTTGGAAGCCTCGACTTAAAGATATATGTATATATATATCATAAATCATGTCCTTAGAATTACTAGATAAAATATATACAATTTCCTCTCCCAATTAGCATAATTAACCATATAAAAAATCAATTAGACCAGGCTATAATTAAAGACTCCCATGAAGAAATATTTGATAAATAACCGAAAGCAGCCTCTTCGCGGTTGACCACAATAGAGTATTTACCCAACATTTCAACAGCATGCAGAAACTGACCAGATATACCGTCAACCATACACAATTAGGTATAAATTTAAAGTTAGAAATGTGTACATACAGTATATATATATATATATATATATGGAGGCACATGGCTTAGTGGTTAGAGCATTGGCCTTGCAATCGAAAGGTTGTGAGTTTAATTCTCAAACCGGGTGATGTGTTGTTTCCTTGAGCAAGACACTTTATTTCACGTTGCTCCAGTTTACTCAGCTGTAGAAATGAGATGATAGTGACTGGGGTCCCTATCATTCCACTGTAAAGTGGTCGTGGAGGTGCCACGCCACGCCAAAAAAAAGCACCCAGCCCACACTGTAAAATGGACGTGTAGGCACCACGGCAAAAGAAGCACCCAGCCCACACTGTAAAGTGGTCGTGGCGGTGCCACGGCAAAAAAGCACCCAGCCCACACTGTAAAGTGGTCGTTGCCATGGCAAAAAAAGCACCCAGCCCACATTGTAAAGTGGTCGTGGAGGTGTCACGGCAAAAAAAAGCACCCAGTCCACACTGTAAAGTGGACGTGGAGGTGCCACGGCAAAAAAGCACCCAGCACTCACTGTAAATGAGGTTGGTGTTAGGAAGGGCATCCAGCTGTAGAAATCAAGCCAGAATCAGTTCCCGTCCCACCCTTGCAAGCAGGGAAAAGCGGACGTAAAATGATGATGATATCCATTCATTATTAGGGGATTGGCAGTATCAGTAGAGGGTCGGACGCCATGCTTTCTAGCATAGAGTTACGTCCCTTTACGGAATGAGTTCAAATCCCGCCGAGGTTAACTTTGCCTTTCATCCTTACGAGGTCGATAAAATAAAGTACCAGTAATGTACTGAGTAATTGCTGGCCTTGTGCCAAAAGTAGAAACAATTATTATGAAGGCGAAAAAGTGAGTCTTGTTACTCTGGAGTTTTGCCTTAACCTTTCAATGTTTAAACCGGCCAGAATTCTCTATCTCCTTCTGTTGAAACTGGCTGTAACTGGTCGTTCAAACTGATGTTAAGGTATTGTTCTCAAAATAAATACTTTCAAAATCTCATAGATTCGATATTATGTGAGATAATTATGTGAGGTAAAGCCTTTACCATGAAAATATAATAGTATATATAGAGTAATGTGAATGTTATGTGAGATATTATGTGAGGTAAAGCCTTTACCATGAAAATATAATAGTATATATAGAGTAATGTAAATGTTAAAGGGTTAACAAGACTTATTTTTAGCTTTAATAATATTGAATATTAAAACTCTACTTAAGTATTGAGTACTCCTTTCTCTTAGGCGTCAAGCACATACGGATATATATATATACACATGCACATAAACACACACATGTATACATACATATATATATATATATATATATATATATATATATATATATATATATATATAAATATATATATGTATATATATATATACAAACACACTCACATATATATAGAGTATATACATACACATAAAAAACATATATACATATATATATATATATCTATACACATATACACACACACACACACATATATATGCACATACATATATATCTATACACATATTATATACACACATATGTATATATATATATATACACATACATATATAACTATACACACATATATATATATATATATATATATATATATTTATTAATATAACAGATTAAAGTTTAAGCAAAGAATCGCTGCTTTCACCCTTAACATGTGTGTGTGTATATATATATATATATATATATATATATATATATATATATATATATATATATATATATATATATATATACACACACATATATATATACACAAACATACATATATATCTATACACATATATATATATATATATATATATATATGTATATGTATATAACCAAAGGTAGTGTTTTCAATTAGAAATATACTAATGGAATGGTTAAATTTGAGTGGTTTTGACATACTTGTTGTTCTTCTTCTTTCCAGCCTCCTCCTTCTATCCCCCCTCCTACCCCCTCCTTCTCTTCCCCCTCTCTCTCTCCCTCCCCTTCCTACCCCCCTACTTCACCATCTGAGGCAAAGGTTACTAGGTATATCTGATAGCACGCCCACACTTTCCCTTTATGTCTGCCTGTGTCTGTGTCTGTGTGTGCTTGAGTCTGTGTGTGCCTCTCTGTGTGTGCCTGTGCCTGTGTGTGCCTGTGCCTGTGTGTGCCTGTGCCTGTGTGTGCCTCTCTGTATGTGCCTGTGCCTGTGTGTGCCTCTCTGTGTGTGCCTGTGTGTGCCTCTCTGTGTGTGCCTGTGCCTGTGTGTGCCTGTGCCTGTGTGTGCCTCTCTGTGTGTGCCTGTGCCTGTGTGTGCCTCTCTGTGTGTGCCTGTGCCTGTGTGTGCCTCTCTGTGTGTGCCTGTGCCTGTGTGTGCCTCTGTGTGTGTGCCTCTCTGTGTGTGCCTGTGCCTGTCTCTCTGTGTGCCTGTGTCTGTGTGTGCCTCTCTGTGTGCCTGTGCCTGTGTGTGCCTCTCTGAGTGTGCCTGTGCCTGTGTGTGCCTCTCTGTGTGTGCCTGTGTCTGTGTGTGCCTCTCTGTGTGTGCCTGTGCCTGTGTGTGCCTCTCTGTGTGTGCCTGTGCCTGTCTCTCTGTGTACCTGTGTCTGTGTGTGCCTCTCTGTGTGTGCCTCTCTGTGTGCCTGTGCCTGTGTGTGCCTCTCTCTGTGTGCCTGTGTGTGCCTCTCTGTGTGCCTGTGTCTGTGTGTGCCTCTCTCTGTGTGCCTCTCTGTGTGTGCCTGTGCCTCTGTGTGCCTCTCTCTGTGTGCCTCTCTGTGTGTGCCTGTGCCTCTGTGTGCCTCTCTCTGTGTGCCTCTCTGTGTGTGCCTGTGCCTCTGTGTGTGCCTCTGCCTGTGTGTGCCTCTCTGTGTGCCTCTCTCTGTGTGCCTCTCTGTGTGTGCCTGTGCCTCTGTGTGTGCCTCTGCCTGTGTGTGCCTCTGTGTGCCTGTGTCTGTGTGTGCCTCTCTCTGTGTGCCTCTCTGTGTGTGCCTGTGCCTCTGTGTGCCTCTCTCTGTGTGCCTCTCTGTGTGTGCCTGTGCCTCTGTGTGTGCCTCTGCCTGTGTGTGCCTCTCTGTGTGCCTCTCTCTGTGTGCCTCTCTGTGTGTGCCTGTGCCTCTGTGTGTGCCTCTGCCTGTGTGTGCCTCTCTGTGTGCCTGTGTCCGTGTGTGCCTCTCCCCCCCCTCTCTCTCTCTATGTATATATATATACACACATATATATGTATATACAGGGTGTCCCCCCAAAATATATACACACTATTATTAGAATGCTGTTGAAGTGTGTATACATTTTTGTGGGACACCCTGTGTGTGTGTGTAAAATGACGTCATATATATATATATATATACATATATATACATATATATATGACGTCATTTTACGAACCCTGCAGTTTATTAATGTGTGTGTGTGTGTCTGTGACGTGTGTGTGTGTGTCTGTGTACGTGTATGTGTGTACTTGTGTGTGTGTCTGTACGTGTATGTGTGTGTGTCTGTACGTGTATGTGTGTACTTGTGTGTGTCTGTACGTGTATGTGTGTACTTGTGTGCGTGTGTACTTGTATGTGTGTGTGTGTACTTGTGTGTGTGTGTGTCTGTGTACGTGTATGTGTATACTTGTGTCTGCGTGTCTGTGTGTGTGTGTCTATGTGTACATCAGTGTGTGTGTATGTGTGTCTGTGTGCATCAGTGTGTGTGTCTGTGTGTACATCAGTGTGTGTGTCTGTGTGTCTGTGTGTGTGTCTATGTGTACATCAGTGTGTGTGTCTGTGTGTCTATGTGTACATCAGTGTGTGTGTGTGTATGTGTACATCAGTGTGTGTGTGTGTCTGTGTGTACATCAGTGTGTGTGTGTGTGTCTGTGTGTACATCAGTGTGTGTGTGTGTGTGTGTATGTGTACATCAGTGTGTGTGTGTGTGTGTATGTGATGTAATTCTATAGACCCTACAGTGTATTATGGTGGGTGTAGATCAGTGTGTGTGTGTGTGTGTACATCAGTGTGTGTGTGTATGTGTACATCAGTGTGTGTGTATGTGTGTACATCAGTGTGTGTGTGTATGTGTACATCAGTGTGTGTGTGTGTATGTGTACATCAGTGTGTGTGTGTGTATGTGATGTAATTCTATAGACCCTACAGTGTATTATGGTGGGTGTAGATCAGTGTGTGTGTGTGTGTGTACATCAGTGTGTGTGTGTGTATGTGTCTATGTGTACATCAGTGTGTGTGTGTGTGTGTGTGTCTATGTGTACATCAGTGTGTGTGTCTGTGTGTACATCAGTGTGTGTGTGTGTGTGTCTATGTGTACACCAGTGTGTGTGTGTCTGTGTGTGTGTGTCTGTGTGTGTGTGTGTATGTGTACATCAGTGTGTGTGTGTGTGTGTGTATGTGATGTAATTCTATAGATCCTACAGTGTATTATGGTGGGTGTAGATCAGTGTGTGTGTGTGAGAGGAGGGTGGGTAGGGTGGTTAGAGGCCTTTAAGTTGTGCCTCCCACTCCTCTCTCTTACAACCCCCTTCACCATCCTCCCCCTATGCTTACACACTCTCCTGTCTGTCTGTGAGTGGTGGTGGTGGTGGTGGAGATAATGGTGGTGGTGGTTATAGTGGTGGTGGAGGTGGTGGAGATAATGGTGGTGGTGGTGGTTACAGTGGTGGTGGAGGTGGTGGAGATAATGGTGGCTATAGTGGTGGTGGTGGTGGTTATAGTGGTGATGATGGTGGTGGTGGTGGTATTGCTGGAGATAGTGGTGATGGAGATGATGGTGGTGGTGGTGGTGGTAGTGATTGTGGTGATGCAGATGATGATGATGATGATGATAGTGATGATGGTGGTTATTGAGATGGTGATGGTAATGGTGGTGGTTATGATGGTGGTGGAGGAGATGGTGATGGTGGTGGTGGTTATAGTGGAGATGATGGTGATGGTAATGGTGGTGGTTATGATGGTGGTGGTGGTGGTGGTGGTGGAGATGATGCTGATGGTAATGGTGGTGGAGGAGATGGTGGTGGTGGTGGTGGTGGAGATGATGGTGATGGTAATGGTGGTGGTTATGATGGTGGTGGTGGTGGTGGTGGTGGAGATGATGGTGATGGTAATGGTGGTGGTTATGATGGTGGTGGTGGTGGTGGTGGTGGAGATGATGCTGATGGTAATGGTGGTGGAGGAGATGGTGGTGGTGGTGGTGGTGGAGATGATGCTGATGGTAATGGTGGTGGAGGAGATGGTGGTGGTGGTGGTGGTGGAGATGATGGTGATGGTAATGGTGGTGGTTATGATGGTGGTGATGGTGGTGGAGATGATGGTGATGGTAATGGTGGTGGTTATGATGGTGGTGGTGGTGGTGGTTATAGTGGAGATGATGGTGATGGTAATGGTGGTGGTTGTAGTGGGGATGATGGTGATGGTAATGGTGGTGGTTATGATGGTGGTGGTGGTTATAGTGGAGATGATGGTGATGGTAATGGTGGTGGAGGAGATGGTGGTGGTGATAGTAATGGTGGTGGTGGTGGTAATGGTGGTGGTGGTGGTGGTAATGGTGGTGGTAGTATCATTATTGACTCAGAAATAAAAGGGTGGGTTAGGAAGTCAAAAGTTTTGCAACTGTAGAAATTGCCACCCAAACATAGCATGGATGAAACTAAATACTTTAGTGTGAGCTGTTGTTGTTGTTTAGTCCCCACCCCCACCTGTCCCCTCTATGTCTGGCCTGTGTTTAGCCCCCTTGGGTGACAAAAAGAGGGAAATGTCGACCTCCTCTAGTGATAATGTTTTCTACTTTTGGCACAAGGCCAGCAATTACCATCAGTACATTACTGGTACTTTATTTTTATCGACCCCGTAAGGATGAAAGGCAAAGTTAACCTCGGCGGAAATTGAAGGTTCCTGATTTAGATTCAAGGACTACAAATTTAGGGGATAGTAAAGTCGATCAAATCGACCACAATGCATTACAGGTACTTTGTTTTATAGGTCCCGTAAGGATGAAAGACAACAGTAATAAAAATAATAATTGTTTCTGGTTTTGGCACAAGGCCAGCAATTACCCCAGTGCATTACTGGTACTTTATTTTATCGAGCCCATTGCTGGTACTTTATTTTATAACCTCGGCAGGATTTGAAAACAGAACGCAAAGGGCCGTAACTCTGTACTGCAAAGCATGGTATCCGACGCTCTACCGGTTCTGCTAATCCAATGTCCATCTAGTAATTATGATAGCAACAACAACAATAAAAAACAATAAACAACACCACCATCACCACCACCAACAATGATAATAACAACAACAACAACAATAACAACACCACCAACAAAAATAACAACAACACCTCCCACCACCACCACCAAAAACAACAATAATAACACCACCACCAACGACAATAACACCACCACTACCAACAACAACAACAAATATAAATAAAATTCTACATAAATAAACACAAACTGTATACAATAAATATTTTTGTTTTAAATAACTAAATATATATTTATAAATATTTTTTCTTATCTTCTTTCAGGTGAGTATCACTTTCTACCTGGCTGTGATTAATATATTGGTATTTTACCTACTTTAAGGTAACGTTTTGAACTTAACTATTTATGTATCATGGCACCATTGCCATAACTTCGAAGTCACTGTCATCTCTTCAGAAAATATGACTTGTACACTGTTCATATTTATTACGTGTTCATAAAACAGACCATACAGAAATAACAACACAATCGGTACAGAATATGGAAGGTATATTCGGTTAACGCTTGATATAGCAGGAAGAGGGTCTTAACGTTTCGGACGCTAGTCCTTCATCAGAAGAAAGGATGAGAAATAAGATAGATTGAAGGGACGGGCGGGTTGGAATTTGAAAAAAATGTCTTTAGATAAAAATAACAGGTCCATTCATGTTGACATCTCTTGGAAATACATTTATATATATATATTTATTAAAATAACAGATTAAAGTTTAAGCAAAGAATCGCTGCTTTCACCCTTAACGGGATCTTCTGAAACTAACAAAGTCAATCTGTAAACGCAGAACTGGATATTTAAAAAAACGTTGCAACCGGAGGAAGACAGGAAGACGATACTTTGGTTCGTGGTAACGTTCGCTGGCAGATTGACTTTGTTAGTTTCAGAAGATCCCGTTAAGGGTGAAAGCAGCGATTCTTTGCTTAAACTTTAATCTGTTATTTTAATAAATATTTGCTCTACGGTTCTTATATATTTGATATATATTTTCCTTATCGAGCCCTCTTTGGATTTTAGTCTTCAATTTTATTATTATTACTATATATATATATATATATATATATATATATATATATATATATATATATATATTCCACTCCCACCAACAGCACGAGAAAATGAGATCGCGATCATGTAGGTGTCACGACAAAAAAAACACAGTCCACGCTGTAATGTGTCCGTGTAGGTAACACGGTAAAAAAACGCAGTCCACGCTGTAATGTGGCCGTGTAGGTAACACGGTAAAAAACACAGTCCACGCTGTAATGTGTCCGTGTAGGTAACACGGTAAAAAACGCAGTCCAAGCTGTAATGTGGCCGTGTAGGAAACACGGTAAAAAACACAGTCCACACTGTAATGTGGCCGTGTAGGTAACACGGTAAAAACCACAGTCCACGCTGTAATGTGGCCATGTAGGTAACACGGTAAAAGGTTCCCAGTTCCACACTGTAAATGTGGTTGGTGTTAGGAAGGGCATCCATCCGTAGAAAACCTGCTAGATAGTCCTATATGAGCGAGACACGGTCACCCGACCAGCCTTGCCTCAAGTAGGACAACTCCCGTCTAACCCATGCTAGCGTGGAAAATGGACGTTAAACGAAGATGATGATGATGATGATGATATATGATCTGTCCCGTAGTCTGGTGGGCAGTTGGGGGCGCCACAGATGACCTGACAACCAGCTCCTTCCATTCCGCTCTCCTCTCCACCCTCTTCATGGTTGTACCCAGCTTGATGCCTGTCCATTCTGGGATGCGGTCCTCCCATCTCTTTTACTCTCTGCCTCTCTTCCTCCCTGCTTGTACTGTCCCCTGCATATCGAAATATATATATATATATATATCTAAAATATATATCTAAATATATATGATTACTGAATTTTACCTCATAGTGAATAGTTGAATTCCACTACCATAGGCTTTCTGATGAAGTGTAATAAATAATTAAGTATTACATATGATGGAAGCACATGGCTTAGTGGTTAGAGCATTGGCCTTGCAATCGAAAGGTTGTGAGTTCAATTCTCAGACCGGGTGATGTGTTGTTTCCTTGAGCAAGACACTTTATTTCACATTGCTCCAGTTTACTCAGCTGTAGAAATGAGATGATAGGACTGGGGTCCCTATCATTCCACTGCAAAGTGTTCGTGGAGGTGCCACGGCAAAACAAAAAAGCACCCAGCACTCACTGTAAATGAGGTTGGTGTTAGGAAGGGCATCCAGCTGTAGAAATCAAGCCAGAATCAGTTCCCATCCCACCCTTGCAAGCAGGGAAATGATGATGATGATGATGATTGAACAATATATATTGTAGTCAGCATATGTAGACAATTACAATAGACACAGAAACATATGTTAAAACAAATAAATTCATAATCTCTTCACACTGCCGTTTTATTTATCTTGGTGCAATACTTGCTTATATAAACATATATATATATATATATATATATATATATTAAATATATCTCTAAATATATATATATATATTCATTTCATTTTCATTTCATTTTACGTCCGCTTTTCCCTGCTTGCGAGGGTGGGACGGGAACTGATTATATATATACATATATATATATATATATACATATATATATACATATATATATATATATATACATATATAGATATAGATATATATGTTCATATTTGAAAAATGATAATGGATTTTTTGGGGTGGTTGTTATTTTTGACTGATAAAGTATTTTACATGGTGTAGCTTTAGTAACTCAAGTTATCAGGCATTGTGATCGAGTTTCTTGCCTTGCTTTTCTGTCTGCTATTATACACACACACACACACACACACACACACACACACACACACACACATATATGTAAGTATTTCCATGGAAAAGGTAAAGGAAAGAAGAGTGCTCTATGTATAGTACAGAGGTATTTAATTATGTAATAAACAACGCAATATATTTATTCCATTACCCAAGGTTTCACAATGTCAGAGGATTCTAACACAGATAGAAATGCCTCTGTTAGAATCGTCTGACTTCGTGAAACCTTGGGTAATGGAAAATGGAATAATTATATTGTGTTGTTTATTATATAATTTTATATATATATATATATATATATATATTTAATATAGAAAGGCTTCTACAGGACTAGGACTGTTTCATTCGGGAGAAATCATCAGGAAGCCTGATGATTTCTCCTGAATGAAACAGTTCTAGTCCTGTAGAAGCCTTTCTATATTAAATATTTATACTCTGCTTTGTATTGAGTACCTTACTTACTGTGCTTGCCACCGATTGAACCTGGGATAAACTTATATATATATATATATTATATATATTATATATATATTATATATTATATATATTATATATATATTATATATTATATATATTATATATATATTATATATATATCTATCTATCTAAGGCGGGTAAAATTCCCGAGATCCATGGACGAGTTCTCTCCAGCGGTCTCTGTCCCTCATTATCGCTGCCATGTCCTGCGTCTCCAACGTATGTATATATATATAGAGAGAGGCACATGGCTTAGTGGCTAGAGCATTGGGCTTGCAATCGAAAGGTTGTGAGTTCAATTCTCAGACCGGGTGATGTGTTGTTTCCTTGAGCAAGACACTTTATTTCACATTGCTCCAGTTTACTCAGCTGTAGAAATGAGATGATAGGGACTGGGGTCCCTATCATTCCACTGCAAAGTGGTTGTGGAGGTGCCACAGCAAAAAAAGCACCAAGTCCACACTGTAAAGTGGTCGTGGAGGCGCCACGGCAAAGAAGCACCAAGTCCACACTGTAAAGTGGTCGTGGAGGTGCCACGGCAAAAAAGCACCCAGCACTCACTGTAAATGAGGTTGGTGTTAGGAAGGGCATCCAGCTGTAGAAATCAAGCCAGAATTAGTTCTCGTCCCACCCTTGTAAGCAGGGAAAAAGCGGACGTAAAATGAAATGATGATGATATATATATATATGTACATATATATATATATATATAGAGAGAGATACCAAGGCACGTGGCTTTATGGTTAGGTTATTCGGCTTTCAATCATAAGGTTGCGAGTTTGATTCCCGGCGGTGCATTGTGTTCTTGAGCAAGACACTTCATTTCACGTTGCTGCAGTCCACTCTACTGGCACTCGCACTTGTTGGCCCAAGGGATTTTAAGGAACAGGGAATCCTTCGAAAAACTATTGTTAGAAATATATGCAATAATACAAGGCACTCTACTAATGTATTGAGTTCCTCACTTACTGTGTCCCCCCCCCCCCCCCCCGATTGAACCTGGGACTCACACACATATATACACACAATCACACATATATACACACACACACACCATCATTATCATCATAATCACCATCATCACCGACAGCTGACTCTCTACGATATCATCATCATCATCATCATCAATGTTTAACGTCCGTGTTCCACGCTTGCATGGGTTTGGACGGGGGTAGTCCCACTTGGGGCAAGAGTGATTGTCTTGCTCGCATAGGACTGTCTGGCAGGTTTTCTACAGTTAGATGCCCTTCCTAACACCAACCACATTTACAGTGTGGGTCTGGGAGGTTTTTACCGTGTTGCCTACACGGCCACATTACAGCGTGGACTGTCTGGCGGGTTTTCTACAGCTGGATGCCCTTCCTAACACCAACCACATTTACAGTGTGGGTCTGGGAGGTTTTTACCGTGTTGCCTACACGGCCACATTACAGCGTGGACTGTCTGGCGGGTTTTCTACAGTTGGATGCCCTTCCTAACACCAACCACATTTACAGTGTGGGGCTGGGAGGTTTTTACCGTGTTGCCTACACGGCCACATTACAGCGTGGACTGTGTGTTTTTTGTCGTGACACCTACACAATCTCATTTGTTTCGGCCTGGATGGTGTGGCACCAACATAACTTTACATAGAACGGGGTGGTGTGGATGGGGTGGGGGTGGTGGTGGTGGGACGGGGGGGGGGTATTTTGTTTGAGATGCCTACTGGCTGTAGTAGGTTTTACTATGTATTTATATATATATATATGTATATATATATATATATATATATATATATATATATATACCAAGATAATAATAAATGGAAACTATATTTATAAAACCATATTTATTTCAAGAGTGACCAAGCCAATCTTGGTGCGCTTTCATCAGATAAAATTTGTTTTATAAATACAACTCCAACATATATATATATATATATATATATATATATATATATATATATGTAAAAGGCTTCTCCCTCAAAATGAAAGGCAGACTGTATGATGCGTGTATCCGAACAGCAATGTTACATGGTAGTGAGACCTGGGCGCTGAAGGTGGAAGACTTATGTAGATTAGAGAGAAACGTAGCCTGCATGCTCCAATGGATGTGTAATAGTAATATACGCGAACGACAAAGCATAAATGAATTGAGAAAGAGACTGAGCATAAATGGAATCATGCTGTGTGCAGGAGAGACGGTTTTGTTGGTATGGACATGTGATGCGTATGAAGGATGACAGCTGCATAAAAAGGTGCAGAGCACTAGAAGTCGATGGAAACCGCGGAGTGGGGAGACCCAAGATGACCTGGGATGAGGTGATAAAAGCCGACCTTACCCAATTACACCTCTCAAAGGCGATGACACACGACAGTGACCTCTGGCGTCACGCAGTAATACAGAGTACCCGACCTTCCATGGGTACAAGGTGAATCATATAGACAATATGCCCCCACACCCTCCCACTGCAAGGTGGTCGTGGAGGCGCCACGGCAAAAAAGCACCCAGCACACACTGTAAAGTGGACGTGTGGGCGCCACGAAAAAGCACCCAGCA
>OZ024757.1:19662683-19667683 GCA_964016885.1 Eledone cirrhosa
CATACAAATACATCTACAGACACATACACATGGTCACACACTGATACACACATATACAGTTACATAGACACACACACACACACATACAGATACATACACTCACAGTCACATATACAGATACATACACACTCAGTCACACATACAAATCCATTTACTCACAATCTTACTCAGCTTGGCTTGACTCGACTCAGCTATGTCCAGCATGGCTTGGTTTAGCTTGGCTCAACTAAGTTCTGTCCAGCTTGGCTTGACTCGACTCAGCTATGTCCAGCATGGCTTGGTTTAGCTTGGCTCAACTAAGTTCTGTCCAGCTTGGCTTGGCTCGACTCAGCTATGTCCAGCATGGCTTGGTTTAGCTTGGCTCAACTAAGTTCTGTCCAGCTTGGCTTGACTCGACTCAGCTATGTCCAGCATGGCTTGGTTTAGCTTGGCTCAACTAAGTTCTGTCCAGCTTGGCTTGACTCGACTCAGCTATGTCCAGTATGGCTTGGTTTAGCTTGGCTCAACTAAGTTCTGTCCAGCTTGGCTTGGCTCGACTCAGCTATGTCCAGCATGGCTTGGTTTAGCTTGGCTCAACTAAGTTCTGTCCAGCTTGGCTTGACTCGACTCAGCTATGTCCAGCATGGCTTGGTTTAGCTTGGCTCAACTAAGTTCTGTCCAGCTTGGCTTGACTCGACTCAGCTATGTCCAGCATGGCTTGGTTTAGCTTGGCTCAACTAAGCTCTGTCCAGCTTGGCTTGGCTTGGCTCGACTATGTCCAGCATGCCTTGGTTTAGCTTGGCTCAACTAAGTTCTGTCCAGCTTGGCTTGACTCGACTCAGCTATGTCCAGCATGCCTTGGTTTAGCTTGGCTCAACTAAGCTCTGTCCAGCTTGGCTTGGCTCGACTCAGCTATGTCCAGCATGCCTTGGTTTAGCTTGGCTCAACTAAGTTCTGTCCAGCTTGGCTTGGCTCGACTCAGCTATGTCCAGCATGGCTTGGTTTAGCTTGGCTCAACTAAGCTCTGTCCAGCTTGGCTTGGCTCGACTCAGCTATGTCCAGCATGGCTTGGTTTAGCTTGGCTCAACTAAGCTCTGTCCAGCTTGGCTTGACTCGACTCAGCTATGTCCAGCATGGCCTGGTTTAGCTTGGCTCAACTAAGCTCTGTCCAGCTTGGCTTGACTCGACTCAGCTATGTCCAGCATGGCCTGGTTTAGCTTGGCTCAACTAAGCTCTGTCCAGCTTGGCTTGACTCGACTCAGCTATGTCCAGCATGGCCTGGTTTAGCTTGGCTCAACTAAGTTCTGTCCAGCTTGGCTTGACTCGACTCAGCTATGTCCAGCATGGCTTGGTTTAGCTTGGCTCAACTAAGCTCTGTCCAGCTTGGCTTGGCTCGACTCAGCTATGTCCAGCATGGCCTGGTTTAGCTTGGCTCAACTAAGTTCTGTCCAGCTTGGCTTGACTCGACTCAGCTATGTCCAGCATGGCTTGGTTTAGCTTGGCTCAACTAAGCTCTGTCCAGCTTGGCTTGGCTCGACTCAGCTATGTCCAGCATGGCCTGGTTTAGCTTGGCTCAACTAAGTTCTGTCCAGCTTGGCTTGGCTCGACTATGTCCAGCATGGCCTGGTTTAGCTTGGCTCAACTAAGTTCTGTCCAGCTTGGCTTGGCTCGACTCAGCTATGTCCAGCATGGCCTGGTTTAGCTTGGCTCAACTAAGTTCTGTCCAGCTTGGCTTGGCTCGACTCAGCTATGTCCAGCATGGCCTGGTTTAGCTTGGCTCAACTAAGTTCTGTCCAGCTTGGCTTGGCTCGACTCAGCTATGTCCAGCATGGCCTGGTTTAGCTTGGCTCAACTAAGTTCTGTCCAGCTTGGCTTGGCTCGACTATGTCCAGCATGGCCTGGTTTAGCTTGGCTCAACTAAGTTCTGTCCAGCTTGGCTTGGCTCGACTCAGCTATGTCCAGCATGGCCTGGTTTAGCTTGGCTCAGCTAAGTTCTGTCCAGCTTGGCTTGGCTCGACTCAGCTATGTCCAGCATGGCTTGGTTTAGCTTGGCTCAACTAAGCTCTGTCCAGCTTGGCTTGGCTTGGCTCGACTATGTCCAGCATGGCCTGGTTTAGCTTGGCTCAACTAAGCTCTGTCCAGCTTGGCTTGACTCGACTCAGCTATGTCCAGCATGGCTTGGTTTAGCTTGGCTCAACTAAGCTCTGTCCAGCTTGGCTTGGCTTGGCTCGACTATGTCCAGCATGCCTTGGTTTAGCTTGGCTCAACTAAGCTCTGTCCAGCTTGGCTTGGCTCGACTCAGCTATGTCCAGCATGCCTTGGTTTAGCTTGGCTCAACTAAGCTCTGTCCAGCTTGGCTTGGCTTGGCTCAGCTATGTCCAGCATGGCTTGGTTTAGCTTGGCTCAACTAAGCTCTGTCCAGCTTGGCTTGGCTCGACTCAGCTATGTCCACCATGCCTTGGTTTAGTTTGGCTCAACTAAGTTCTGTCCAGCTTGGCTTGGCTCGACTCAGCTATGTCCAGCATGGCTTGGTTTAGCTTGGCTCAACTAAGTTCTGTCCAGCTTGGCTTGACTCGACTCAGCTATGTCCAGCATGGCCTGGTTTAGCTTGGCTCAACTAAGTTCTGTCCAGCTTGGCTTGGCTCGACTCAGCTATGTCCAGCATGCCTTGGTTTAGCTTGGCTCAACTAAGTTCTGTCCAGCTTGGCTTGACTCGACTCAGCTATGTCCAGCATGGCTTGGTTTAGCTTGGCTCAACTAAGCTCTGTCCAGCTTGGCTTGGCTTGGCTCGACTATGTCCAGCATGGCCTGGTTTAGCTTGGCTCAACTAAGTTCTGTCCAGCTTGGCTTGACTCGACTCAGCTATGTCCAGCATGGCTTGGTTTAGCTTGGCTCAACTAAGCTCTGTCCAGCTTGGCTTGGCTTGGCTCGACTATGTCCAGCATGGCCTGGTTTAGCTTGGCTCAACTAAGTTCTGTCCAGCTTGGCTTGACTCGACTCAGCTATGTCCAGCATGGCTTGGTTTAGCTTGGCTCAACTAAGCTCTGTCCAGCTTGGCTTGGCTTGGCTCGACTATGTCCAGCATGGCCTGGTTTAGCTTGGCTCAACTAAGTTCTGTCCAGCTTGGCTTGACTCGACTCAGCTATGTCCAGCATGGCTTGGTTTAGCTTGGCTCAACTAAGCTCTGTCCAGCTTGGCTTGGCTTGGCTCGACTATGTCCAGCATGGCCTGGTTTAGCTTGGCTCAACTAAGTTCTGTCCAGCTTGGCTTGGCTCGACTCGACTCAGCTATGTCCACCATGGCTTGGTTTAGCTTGGCTCAACTAAGCTCTGTCCAGCTTGGCTTGGCTTGGCTCGACTATGTCCAGCATGGCCTGGTTTAGCTTGGCTCAACTAAGTTCTGTCCAGCTTGGCTTGACTCGACTCAGCTATGTCCAGCATGGCTTGGTTTAGCTTGGCTCAACTAAGCTCTGTCCAGCTTGGCTTGGCTTGGCTCGACTATGTCCAGCATGGCCTGGTTTAGCTTGGCTCAACTAAGCTCTGTCCAGCTTGGCTTGGCTCGACTCAGCTATGTCCAGCATGCCTTGGTTTAGCTTGGCTCAACTAAGCTCTGTCCAGCTTGGCTTGGCTTGGCTCGACTATGTCCAGCATGGCTTGGTTTAGCTTGGCTCAACTAAGTTCTGTCCAGCTTGGCTTGGCTCGACTCAGCTATGTCCAGCATGCCTTGGTTTAGCTTGGCTCAACTAAGCTCTGTCCAGCTTGGCTTGGCTCGACTATGTCCAGCATGGCCTGGTTTAGCTTGGCTCAACTAAGCTCTGTCCAGCTTGGCTTGGCTCGACTCAGCTATGTCCAGCATGCCTTGGTTTAGCTTGGCTCAACTAAGCTCTGTCCAGCTTGGCTTGGCTCGACTATGTCCAGCATGGCCTGGTTTAGCTTGGCTCAACTAAGCTCTGTCCAGCTTGGCTTGGCTCGACTCAGCTATGTCCAGCATGGCTTGGTTTAGCTTGGCTCAACTAAGCTCTGTCCAGCTTGGCTTGGCTCGACTCAGCTATGTCCAGCATGGCTTGGTTTAGCTTGGCTCAACTAAGTTCTGTCCAGCTTGGCTTGGCTCGACTCAGCTATGTCCAGCATGCCTTGGTTTAGCTTGGCTCAACTAAGCTCTGTCCAGCTTGGCTTGGCTTGGCTCGACTATGTCCAGCATGGCCTGGTTTAGCTTGGCTCAACTAAGCTCTGTCCAGCTTGGCTTGGCTCGACTCAGCTATGTCCAGCATGCCTTGGTTTAGCTTGGCTCAACTAAGCTCTGTCCAGCTTGGCTTGGCTCGACTCAGCTATGTCCACCATGCCTTGGTTTAGCTTGGCTCAACTAAGTTCTGTCCAGCTTGGCTTGGCTTGGCTCGACTATGTCCAGCATGGCTTGGTTTAGCTTGGCTCAACTAAGTTCTGTCCAGCTTGGCTTGGCTTGGCTCGACTATGTCCAGCATGGCCTGGTTTAGCTTGGCTCAACTAAGCTCTGTCCAGCTTGGCTTGACTCGACTCAGCTATGTCCAGCATGCCTTGGTTTAGCTTGGCTCAACTAAGCTCTGTCCAGCTTGGCTTGGCTCGACTCAGCTATGTCCAGCATGCCTTGGTTTAGCTTGGCTCAACTAAGCTCTGTCCAGCTTGGCTTGGCTCGACTCAGCTATGTCCACCATGCCTTGGTTTAGCTTGGCTCAACTAAGCTCTGTCCAGCTTGGCTTGGCTCGACTCAGCTATGTCCACCATGCCTTGGTTTAGCTTGGCTCAACTAAGCTCTGTCCAGCTTGGCTTGGCTCGACTCAGCTATGTCCACCATGCCTTGGTTTAGCTTGGCTCAACTAAGTTCTGTCCAGCTTGGCTTGGCTTGGCTCGACTATGTCCAGCATACCTTGGTTTAGCTTGGCTCAACTCAGCTTTGTCCAGCTAGGCTTGGTTTGGTTTAGCTCTCTCCAGCTTGGCTTGGCTTGGCTTAGCTTGGCTCAACTCAAGTCTGTCCAGCTCTGCCTG
>OZ024757.1:19670183-19672683 GCA_964016885.1 Eledone cirrhosa
AGTTGCACCTGTTTGATGTGAGTTTTATATCTATATTATATCTGTATATATATATCTATAAAGTGGTCATGTAGGTGTCACCAAGGGCCTTGTTTTTTTTGGGGGGGGGGGGGGGTTTACCAGGGGGACAAATCTCCCCCCCCACACTTTTTCAAATGTCTGTTATATTTTTTGTTTATTTGATATAAAAAATTCTTAAGCTTATTTCATTATATCTGAACTTCATTTGAATATATAAAATTTAATTAGCGTAAAATTTTACTTATGTGATAGGGTTCAGGAAAGGCTCCATAAACAATACTAACATGCTCCTTTAAGAACCAACAAATGTTGGTTCCCCCCCCCCGCCACATTTTTAAGGCAAACGAGGCCCCTGTGTGTCACAACAAAAAGTGCCCAGCCCACTCCGTAAAGTGGTCATGTAGGTGTCACGACAAAAAGTGCCCAGCCCACTCTGTAAAGTGGTCATGTAGGTGTCACGACAAAAAGTGCCCAGCCCACTCTGTAAAGTGGTCATGTAGGTGTCACGACAAAAAGTGCCCAGCCCACTCTGTAAAGTGGTCATGTAGGTGTCACGACAAAAAGTGCCCAGCCCTATCTCTGTAAAGTGGTCATGTAGGTGTCACGACAAAAAGTGCCCAGCCCACTCCGTAAAGTGGTCATGTAGGTGTCACGACAAAAAGTGCCCAGCCCACTCTGTAAAGTGGTCATGTAGGTGTCACGACAAAAAGTGCCCAGCCCACTCTGTAAAGTGGTCATGTAGGTGTCACGACAAAAAGTGCCCAGCCCACTCTGTAAAGTGGTCATGTAGGTGTCACGACAAAAAGTGCCCAGCCCACTCCGTAAAGTGGTCATGTAGGTGTCACGACAAAAAGTGCCCAGCCCACTCTGTAAAGTGGTCATGTAGGTGTCACGACAAAAAGTGCCCAGCCCTATCTCTGTAAAGTGGTCATGTAGGTGTCACAACAAAAAGCACTCGGTACTCACTGTAAAGTGGTTGTGTACGGCACAAGTGCCCAGTCCACACTGTAAATGAAGTTGGCGCTAGGAAGAGCATCCAGCTGTAGAAACCGAGCCAAAATTTGTTCTGTATGAGCATGACATGGTCACCTGACCTGGCATTGCGCACAACAGGATAACTCGTCTAACCCATGCTAGTGTGGGAAAATGGATGTTAAACGGTGACGATGATGGTATATATATATATATATATATATATATATATATATATATATCATCATCATTCATTTCATTTTACGTTCGCTTTTCCCTGCTTGCGAGGGTGGGATGGGAACTGATTCTGGTTTGATTTCTACAGCTGGATGCCCTTCGTAACACCAACCTCATTTACAGTGAGTGCTGGGTGCTTTTTTTTCATGGCGCCTACACGTCCACTTTGCAGTGTGGGCTGGGTGCTTTTTTGCCGTGGCACCTCCACGACCACTTTACAGTGTGGGCTGGGTGCTTTTTTGCCGTGGCACCGCCACGACCACTTTGCAGTGGAATGATATGTACCCCAGTCCCTATCATCTCATTTCTACAGTTGAGTAAACTGGAGCAATGTGAAATAAAGTGCCTTGCTCAAGGAAACAACACATCACCCGGTCTGAGAATTGAACTCACAACCTTTCGATTGCAAGGCCAACTGTACTTTAGAAAGGCTACAGAATAATGAATGAAACCAGTCTTGGTTTAGCTGGATAATGTCAACACAGTAGTTATTTCATCAATCTTTTTTTGTCGAACTGCTAAGTCATGGGGGTATAAACACAGACACAAACATAAAGATGATCATACACACACAAGTAAGGGCTTTATATATATATTTATATATGTATGTATATGTATATATATGTTTGTATATGTATATATATGTGTTTGTATATGTATGTATATATATGTATGTAATATATGTATATATAAGTGGACAAATATGTGTGCATGTGTGTATACATACACACATACAAAGTAGATGCTTGGCTTGTACAAATGTTATAAAAAGGAGGGTGTGTATATGTGTGAATACATGTGTATATATGTGTGTATATGTATGTGTATATAGGGGGGTGAGATAATTCCTGCCCCCTCCATCTCTCCCCCTCCACTGCTGTCCCCCTACCACCACCACTCCCCTACCAGCACACTACCACACTACCCCTCTTCCACTACCACCACCACCATACTACCTCCATCACTACCCCCCCCCCCCCCCCCCCTCCCATCACCACTACCACCACTATCCCCTCCACTAACCCCCTATCACCACCACCACCACCACTACGCCCCATGCCCCCTATCCCCCTCCACACACCACACACCACACTACATGACCATCATCACACTACCCCCAATACGCCCCCCTCCTCTATCCCCCCAGCATCACCACTACCCCCCACATTACCCCACCACTACGCTCCATACCACCGCCACTACACCCCACCATACCCCCACCCCCACTACCCCCCACACTACGCTCCATACCACCACCACCGCCACTACA
>OZ024757.1:19677683-19685183 GCA_964016885.1 Eledone cirrhosa
GATCTCTGAGCTACACATTCTTTCCTGAGACATTCTAACCACATGTCCATAGTATCAGAGCTGTGATCTCTCAATTCGGAGAAGTAGCAGCTCTACCAGGAGTGACTCTCTGATCTCTGAGCTACACATCCTTTCCTGAGACATTCTAACTACATGTCCATAGTATCAGAGCTGTGATCGCTCAATTTAGAGAAGTAGCAGCTCTACTTGGAGTGACTCCCTGATATCCAAACTCTGCTTTCTATTGAGCTAAGTTAACCTAGAGACCCTTCAGAGGGACCCCATTTCAGGTGATTGTGTTCATAATCGTATTCTTTCGGTCATTACCCATGGTTTGGCAAGGACATTGAATTATTGAATTAAAGATAACAAGTTTCGTTCTTTGACGCCTTCCTCCCTTCCTTCTCTCTCTACCCCTCCTGTCCCCCCCCCCCCGTAGCCCCCACCTGATATCCCCGCCTCTTCTTTTCCTGTCTCTAACATATGGTCCCCATCTCGCAGGACATATATATATAGTAGCAATGCAATGTTTTAAGTATGAGGTCCCTAATACACACCATCTGCCCCTGCCCTCACCCCACACCCCCCTCTCAAGGCTGCTCCCTTTTCTGTTTATTTAACCATATATTCTGCATATTTTTACATGCATATGTGTGTGTACACACACACACACATATGCACACGTGTGTGTTAGTATGTGTGCGTGTGTGTCTCTTTCACTCCACTGCACACATACTCATGCACTCAATGTTTCCTTTATCAAGCTGAGTATGTATGAGCATGTGTGTGTGTGTATGTATGTGTGTGTATGCGTGTGTGTGTGTATGTGTATGCATGTGTGTGTATGCGTGTGTGTGTATGCATGTGGGCATGTTTGTGCATTTACGCATTTACGCTCTATAAAGCTTTAGTGCTGATGCCATGATAAAATGCACCTAGTACACTCTGTAAAGCTTTAGTGCTGATGCCATGATAAAATGCACCTAGTACACTCTGTAAAGCTTTAGTGCTGGTGCCCGATAAAATGCACCTAGTACACTCTGTAAAGCTTTAGTGCTGATGCCCGATAAAATGCACCTAGTACACTCTGTAAAGCTTTAGTGCTGGTGCCCGATAAAATGCACCTAGTACACTCTGTAAAGCTTTAGTGCTGATGCCATGATAAAATGCACCTAGTACACTCTGTAAAGCTTTAGTGTTGGTGCCCGATGAAATGCACCTAGTACACTCTGTAAAGCTTTAGTGCTGATGCCATGATAAAATGCACCTAGTACACTCTGTAAAGCTTTAGTGTTGGTGCCCGATGAAATGCACCTAGTACACTCTGTAAAGCTTTAGTGCTGATGCCATGATAAAATGCACCTAGTACACTCTGTAAAGCTTTAGTGTTGGTGCCCGATGAAATGCACCTAGTACACTCTGTAAAGCTTTAGTGCTGATGCCATGATAAAATGCACCTAGTACACTCTGTAAAGCTTTAGTGTTGGTACCATGATAAAATGCACCTAGTACACTCTGTAAAGCTTTAGTGCTGATGCCATGATAAAATGCACCTAGTACACTCTGTAAAGCTTTAGTGTTGGTACCATGATAAAATGCACCTAGTACACTCTGTAAAGCTTTAGTGCTGATGCCATGATAAAATGCACCTAGTACACTCTGTAAAGCTTTAGTGCTAGTGCCCGATAAAATGCACCTAGTACACTCTGTAAAACTTTAGTGTTGGTACCATGATAAAATGCACCTAGTACACTCTGTAAAGCTTTAGTGCTGATGCCATGATAAAATGCACCTAGTACACTCTGTAAAGCTTCAGTGCTGGTGCCCGATAAAATGCACCTATTACACTCTGTAAAGCTTTAGTGTTGGTACCATGATAAAATGCACCTATTACACTCTGTAAAGCTTTAGTGTTGGTACCATGATAAAATGCACCTAGTACACTCTGTACAGCTTTAGTGCTGGTGCCCGAGAAAATGCACCCATTACTCTCTGTAAATTGGTGGCGCTGGTTCCACAATAAAATGCACCTAGTACACTCTGTAAAAACATTAGTGCTCATGCCAGATTAAATGCACCCAGTACACTCTGTAAAGCTTGAACGACAGCATCATGGTTAAATGCATCCTCTACACTCTGTAAAACTTGAATGATGATGTCACAATAAAATGCACCCAGTACGCTCTGTAAAGCATTAGTGCTAATGCCATGATAACATGTACTCTCAGTAAAGCTTGACTGATGACGTCACAATGAAATGCACCCAGTACGCTCTGTAAAGCTTCATTGTTGGTGTCACAATAAAATACGCCCTGTTCACTCTGTAAAGCTTCATTGCTGGTGTCACAATAAAATGCGCCCTGTTCACTCTGTAAAGCTTCATTGCTGGTGTCACAATAAAATGCGCCCTGTACACTCTGTAAAGCTTCTTGTTGGTGTCACAATAAAATGCGCCCTCTACACTCTGTAAAGTCGTAGTGTGAGTGATATGATAAAATTGTCTCCCGTTATTGCTGGTCCCAATTCCTGGCAGAGGGCAGGGTAGGATTTCACCTCAGAATGTTCAGAGCTCTTAGTCAAAACAAATTCCAGTGAGGGTTCTTATCTGACGCCATAAGAACTCTGCTAGCTTACCATCACCAGAGAATCAGAATAGACTGCAGAAAAAGAGAAGTTAGTCTTGGGAAGTAAAAGTACTTTCTTGCTGACATTTGAAAACATGAACACACACACATATTTGTGTGTGTGTGTGTGTATATAAATATATATGTGTGTGTGTGCTTATAATATATGTATATATATGTGTGTATATATATATATATATATATGTGTGTGTGTGTGTGTGTGTGTGTGTGTATATGTATGTGCTTATATATATTTATATATATATATGTGTGTGTGTGAGTATATATATATATGTATGCTTATATATATTTATATATATATGTGTGTATGTGTGTTTATTTATGTATATGTATGTGTGTGTATATATATGTATATATATGTGTATATATGTATATATATATGTGTATGTATGTATATATATGTAGATATATGTGTATATATGTATATATAAATATATATATATGTGTGTGTGTGTGCGTGTATATATATATGTGTGAGTGTGTGTGTATATATATATATATATAAATATATATATAATATATATATATAATATATATATAAAATTAAAATTAGTAAAAAGACTTAGGAACATTTTCAAGAATAAAAGTATATATTTTTTTGTTTCTTAATTCAAAAAGAAAACCATTTTTTTGTGTTTTTGTTTGTTCTTATCACAATTTTAGTTGTTTTAAATTTTTTTTTTTTTTTTGCTTTAATTATTATTATTATTATTATAATTTTTTTTTACCAAAATTGTAGGATTTTTATTAAAATTCCATGTGATGAAAGATCAGATAAAATCTAAGAATTCTTCATGTATTTGGTGCTGGTGTTGGGATGGGTGCAGGTGTGGGGTATTGTGGGTGAGGTTGAGGGTGTACACGAGGGAAGGGACATGAAGGTTTCATGTATTTTAAGGGATGGGGCGAAGGATAGGAAGAAAGGATTTGAATGTTGGGTCTGGGCCCGGCTTTTTTCCTTTTTTCTCTCCAAGACTTTTCTGTGACGATCCCAAATGTTGGCGTCATCAGCTCACTATTTTAGTATGTTATGTACTATAATATACATACAGGGTGTCCCACAAAAATGTATACACACCCCAACAGCATTCTAATCAAATTGTCCATACATTTTTTTGGGGGACACCCTGTGTGTCTGTGTGTGAGTATGTTTATATAAACAGACTAAATATATAAACAGACTAAATAAAGATGGCGTAGACATACAATGTAATGGGAGGAAACAATAGCACTGACGATGTTGCAGATGTGCAATGAAAGAACTTTGATAGACTATATATATGTGTTTGTGTCTATATTGTATCTGTATTATTTTTGACCGTTGGTCAGTCAATGGCAACATTGAGGACCGAATAAATTAAATTACCAATATAAAAGACACTGAAGCGAAAAGCGTAAACCAACCAAACAGTGAGTGTGTTCTGTTATTAATTCTGGCAATATTACACAAATATGACCCTCCCCAAGTATAACAATATTTGTTTCGACACACGATTTCATATCAAAAACCTCACAAAACTATATATATATATATATATATACAATATATTAATAAATGGAAACTATATTTATAAAACCATATTTATTTTATTATACATATTTCAAGGGCAACCAAGGCAAATTATGGTGCGCTTTCATCAGATAAAATACAGATTTGTTTTATAAATAAATATTGATATACCCGGAAAAAAGACAACCTTAACGGTTGGAGCTTCCTGGATAGTGGAGATAATATTTTATTGAGGGTAATACAAAGTTATGAGTGAGTAAAATGTTTAAGCTTGTTGAATCCCAACAAATAAAATATAACCTCTGCATATATATATATATATGTATATACACACACTCTCTTTTACCTGTTACAGCCATCTGGCTGACGCCATGTTGTCTGTCTCTCTCCCTCTTTCTGTTTGTCTATCTTAATGTCTTTCTCTCACAAATACATTAACAGATTTTACACATCTTTCTTGTTGGTGATGATGATGGTGGTGGTGTATTGATGGTGGTGTTGGAAGCAGTGCATTGGTGGTGTGTTAGTAGTGGTGCTGTGTGGTGGTGTGGTGTGTTAGTGGTGTGGTGGTGTTGGAAGCTGTGGTGTGTGGTTCGGTGGTGTTGGAAGCTGTGGTGTGGTGGTGTGTTGGAAGTTGTGGTGGTGTTGTGGTTGTGTGGTGGTGTGGGAAGCTGTGGTGGTGTTTGAAGCTGTGGTGGTGTGTTGGTGGAAGCTGTGGTGGTGTGTTGGTGGAAGCTGTGGTGGTGTTGGAAGCTGTGGTGGTGTGTTGGTGGAAGCTGTGGTGGTGTTGGAAGTTGTGGTGGTGTTGGAAGCTGTGGGGGTGTTGGAAGCTGTGGTGTGGTGGTGTGTTGGAAGCTGTGGTGGTGTGTTGTTGGAAGCTGTGGTGGTGTGTTGTGGGAAGCTATGGTGGTGTTGGAAGTTGTTGTGGTGTTGGAAGCTGTGGTGGTGTTGGAAGCTGTGGTGTGGTGGTTTAGTAGTGTGGTGGTGTTGGAAGCTGTGGTGTAGTGAGGTGTTGGTATAAGCCATGGTGTGGTGGTGTGTTGGTTGAACTGTTAGTTGAAGTAGAAATTAGTTTCTGACCTTTTAATAATATCACAGTTGAGATTATTCAACTGAGAGATCCTATCATCTCATTTCCATTTCTAACTTAGTAACTTTTTAAATTTTTTCTTCAAATTCTGTTTTGTTCTTTTTTTAAATAAATAAAGTAAAATAGAATAAAATAAAACATAGTATACAGTACAGGCTGTAAAGTTGCTGTTAGGAAGGGCATCCTGCTGTAGAAACATAGTTGTGATAAAGACATGCCAGCATCCTTAGTGTTGGTGATAGGAAGGTTCATCCATATTCCTCTATATATATATATATATACAAGGGCGGTGCCCCAGCATGGCCTCAGCCGGATGGCTGAAACAGGTAAAAGAGTAAAAGATATATATATATATATATACGTACACACATATATATATATACATATATATATATATATATATATATATGGTGGCTGCCAACTCGTTTTCGAGTACGGCCACTACTTTATATCCATGTAGGAGAACCCCTACCGACGTGCTGAACGAGTGTGACTTTTTAGTCCAGCCAGCGACTTGAAAACTCTGGTACAAACACTACACTTGTGACAATTATTGACACATAGTGCTGGGCCCATGGTACCATGTGACGACAAGTGCAGAGAGATCTCCAGATATAAAGCAATGCCTGTGCCGTGAAGCTTTTATAGTGAGCAAAGGCACTGCACAAAGCCAGTCCCACTCTCTTAACCAAGATGATATTTACCAAAAAGAAGAACAAGTCAACATCATTGGATACCATCAGGGTTGCAGGTGTTATATCAGAGTTTTGCTTCTCCTAGAATTCTGCCTTGACAAAGGCTAAGGGGTCATCTCTCCCGGTGATTTTGGATGGCCATTGACTCTTAAGAGCTCCTTTGCCCTTTGACAGGTTTTGTTTTTAGTCCTGCAGGATGTCCAAAGTCACCCTCCTCACCAAGAAACCTTGGTGGGGTTGCCAGTTGCCATATATTATATATATATATACACACACATTATATATATATATACACATATATATACACACATATATACTCATTATATATATATATATATATACATACACACATATATATATATATATATATATATATATAATATATATAATTGTTTCTACTTTTGGCACAAGGCCAGCAATTATCCCAGTGCATTACTGGTACTTTATTTTATCGACCCCGTAAGGATGAAAGGCAAAGTTAACCTCAGCGGGATTTGAACTCAGATCATAAAGGGAGGTAACTCTGCTTTAAAACATGGCGCCCAACCCTCTACCGATACTGCCAATCTACCGCATTACCTTATCTATCTCACTTTTCCCCCACACTCTATTGTTATATTCTATTAATAGCCTTCATCATATCTGTCTATCTGTCTCACTCCCTCTCTCTATCCCCCTATCAGTCTCACCCCCTCTCTATCTATCTATCTATCTATCAGCCTCACCCCCTCTCTCTCTCTCTATCTATCTCACTTTCATTGATGTTTGTTTTATCAGTTTTATTATCTTGTTTGTTTTTTAAACTTTTGAGTCACTTAACAATACAAACACCAACACACTAATGTACTAATGTATCTATACACTAATATAGCAATATACTGATACACACAAGTATATACCGACACACACAAGTATATACCAACACACACTAGTATATACCAACACACACTAGTATATACCAACACACACAAGTATATACCAACACACACAAGTATATACCAACACACACTAGTATATACCGACACACACAAGTATATACCAACACACACTAGTATATACCAACACACACTAGTATATACCAACACACACTAGTATATACCAACACACACAAGTATATACCAACACACACTAGTATATACCAACACACACTAGTATATACCGACACTAGTATATACCAACATTCACTAGTATATACCAACACACACTAGTATATACCGACATTCACTAGTATATACCAACACATTAGTATATACCAACATTCACTAGTATATACCAACACACACTAGTATATACCAACATTCACTAGTATATACCAACACATTAGTATATATGAACATTCACTAGTATATACCAACACACATTAGTATATACCAACACACACTAGTATATATCGACATTCACTAGTATATACCAACACATTAGTATATACCAACATTCACTAGTATATACCAACACACACTAGTACATTGCTACACTAACACATCAATATACCAACATATCGATGTATCAATATACTAATATACCAATACACCAATCTTCCAATACACCAATACACTAATA
>OZ024757.1:19697683-19712683 GCA_964016885.1 Eledone cirrhosa
TCTTCTTCTTCTTCCACCTCCTGCCCCCTTCTTCCTTATCCTTCCCTCCGCCTTCTTCTTCACCTTCTTTCGTCTTCTTTCTTCTTCTTCTTCTTCTTCTTCTTCTTCTTCTTCTTCCACCTCCTGCCCCCTTCTTCCTTATCCTTCCCTCCGCCTTCTTCTTCACCTTCTTTCGTCTTCTTCAGTTTTCTTCTTCTTCATCATCTTCTTTTTCTCCTTCCCCCTCCTGCCCTCTTCTTTCTCATCCTTCCCACCCCTCGCCTTCTTCTTCTTCTTCTTCTTCTTCTTCTTCCTCCCCCTCCTCCACTCACTTATTCCCCTGAGAGGGGTTGTGTGTGTGTGTGTGTGGAGCTGAGTCCTGAAACACTCCTTCCAGTAGCTCCTGTCAGAAGCAACCTTCTCGAACTGATCCGGGTGGGTGTGTGTGGAGTGGGGATGAGGTGGTGGTGAGGGTGGAGTGGGGGATGAGGTGAGGGTGGAGTGGGGGATGAGGTGGGGGTGGAGTGGGGATGAGGTGGGGGTGGAGTGAGGATGAGGTGGTGGTGAGGGTGGAGTGGGGGATGAGGTGGTGGCGGGAGTAGAGTGGGAATGAGGTGGTGGTGAGTGTGGAGTGGGGATGAGGTGGTGGTGAGTGTGGAGTGGAGATGAGGTGGTGGTGAGGGTGGAATATACTTGGCTTAAAGTTTTTGGTAAATTAAGCTGTGTACTAAGGTTCTCCTGGGCAAAGACTCTTGTTCTTAATCCTTCAGAAGGTTACCTGGTCCTTTGTGTTTGTACCAGGTTACCTTATTATATAAGATTTTTTTTTCACCTGGAAATGAAACTCAAGGTGTGTGACTGTAGTTAGTGTGTTGGACTTAGAGTTATCTCTAGGGCGGGTTAAATTCTCGAGATCTATGGACTAGTTCTCTCCAGCGGTCTCTGTCCCTCATTATTGCTGCCATGTCCCGCGTCTCCAACAGACCAGTGTCTGTCCTTGGGGCATCAACATACGTTAACCTTGGTCTTCTTCCTCCAGTGTGTCCATGTAAGGGCTTCCACAGGAGCACTGAGTGCAATGTCAACTCTGGATGTCGGTGAGCTGGACATATATATATGTATATATGTCTAAGGCGGGTAAAATTCCCGAGATCCATGGACTAGTTCTCTCCAGTGGTCTCTGTCCCTCATTATCGCTGCCATGTCCCGCGTCTCCAACAGACCAGTGTCTGTCCTTAGGGCATCAACATACGTTAACCTTGGTCTTCTTCTTCTAGTGTGTCCATGTAGGGGCTCCCACAGGAGCACTGAGTGTAATGTCAACTCTGGATGTCGGTGAGCATGTCTATCTAACCTCAGTTACAAAATAATTGTTTCTACGTTAGGCACAAGGCCAGCAATACCCAGTGCATTACTGGTACTTTATTTTATCGACCCCGTAAGGATGAAAGGCAAAGTTAACCTTGGCGGGATTTGAACTCAGAATGGCAAGGGCCGTAACTATACGTCAAAGCATGGCATCCGACCCTCTACCAATACTGCCAATCCACCGCCCCTCCAATACTGCCAATCCACCGCCCCTTTATAATGAATTATTGTGTACAGTGCTCAGGAGCACTACAACTCATCAAAGGTGCATGTATAATACATAGAATAATTGTTTCTACTTTTGGCACAAGGCCAGCAGTTACTCAGTGTATTACTGGTACTTTATTTTTATCAACCCCCGTAAGGATGAAAGGCAAAGTTAACCTCGGCGGGATTTGAACTCAGACCAGAAAGGGCCGTAACTCTTTGCTGCACAGCATGGCGTCCGACCCTCTACCGATACTGGCAATCCATGTCAGGGAAGTGAATAGTGTACGAGTCATGATATACATGTGTGCATGTGTATGGCGGGGGGAATATTAGGTGTAGTGTTGGCGAATCTCGGGAAGCATGGAGGTTTTAAAGGATGCAGTCTCTCGACAGCTAACAACTGATGCAGGGAGTTTGTTCCATGGAGGTTTTAAAGGATGCAGTCTCTCGACAGCTAACAACTGCTGCAGGGAGTTTGTATTGTGGGTTTGATTCCTGGACCAGGTTGTGTGTTTAGTGACTGGAACCAGTAAAAGAGTACTGGAATCCATGCATGAATGGATGCATGGTCCCGTGACACCTGAAGTAGTCGTAGGGGCGCTGTATTGACAGACTGCGTTTCTAGGGCATTTTAAAACTTGGTAGAGTCTATCTTCTTTCCAGGTCTGAGTACATCATCATCATCATCATCATCATCATCATCATCATCACCGTTTTATGATCATTTTTTCCATGCTAGCATGGGTTAGACGGGTTGTCCTGTTGTGGGCAATGCTAGGTCAGGTGACCATGTCTTGCTCCTACAAAACTTATTCTGGCTTGATTTCTACAACTGTGTCAAAGCTCTATAGCAGAGTTTGTCAGTATATTTGGCTGCTATTTCTAGTATGTTGATGGTGGGACTGTGTCAAGGCTATCTAAGCAGAGTCTGTCTGTATATTTGGCTGCTATTTCTAGCATGTTGATGGTGGGACTGTGGCAAAGCTCTCTAGCAGAGTCTGCCTGTATATTTGGCTGCTATTTCTAGCTTGTTGATTGAGGGACGGTATCGAGGCTCTCCAGCAGTCTCTCTCACTCTATATATATTTGGCTGCTATTTCTAGAATGTTGGTTGAGGTACTATATTAAGGCTCTCTAGCAGTCTCTCTCTCTCTCTCTATTTGACTGCTATTTCTAGCATGTTGATTGAGCGACTGTATCGAAGCTCTCTAGTAAAGTCTCTCTATATTTGGTTGCCATTTCTAGCTTGTTGATGTTTGGACTCTCAAGGCTCTTTAGCAGAGTCTGACTGTATATTTGGCTGCTGTTTCTAGTTTGTTGATTGAGAAACTGTATCAAGGCTCCCTAACAGAGTTTGTTTGTATATTGGGCTGCTATTTCTAGCATGTTGATTGAGGGACTGTATCGAGGCTCTCTAGCAGTCACTCTCTCTCTCTATATATATATTTGGCTGCTATTTCTAGCACGTTGATTAAGCGACTATATCAAGGTTCTCTAGCAGAGTCTGTCTCTATATTTGGCAATTATTTCTAGCATGTTGATTATGGGACTGTGTCAAGGCTCTCTAGCAGAGTCTGTCTGTATATTTGGCTGCTATTTCTAGCATGTTGATTGTGGGACTGTATCAAGGCTCTCTAGCAGAGTCTGTCTGTATATTTGGCTGCTATTTCTAGCAAGTTGATTGTGGGACTGTGTCAAAGCTCTCTAGCAGAGTTTGTCTGTATATTTGGCTGTTATTTCTAGCATGTTGATTGTGGGAGTGTGTCAAGGTTTTCTAGCAGTCTCTCTCTCTCCCTCTCTCTTGTCAACTCTACTATGTTTATCTATTCAAACTGTCCAGTCAAGCTGACCAGCCAGTAGTCACCCCCTCTCTCCGTCACTACCCCACTCCACCTCATCTGTGTCAGGCCATATCTATTGATCTGTCATCAGTAAATCAATCAATGCTAATCAATATTTTGTTTGTAATTTTTGTTTTATATATATATATATATATATATTTTTTACATGAACTAGTTTTTGTTGTTGATTCTCCATGGTGACAATATTTGGCTTCTTGCTGTTGTTGTTGTTGTTGTTGCTGTTATTATTGCTGTTGTTACTGTTGTTGTGGTTGTTGTTGCTGTTGTTGCAGTTGTTGTTGTTGCAGTTGTTGTCTTAGATTGTATATGTGTGTCTATGTGGTTAACTTCAGGTCTGTATGTGTGTGTGTGTGGTTAGCTTGTGGTCTGTGTTGGTCTGTGTGTGTTTTTGTGGTTAACTTGGGGTCTGTGTGTGAGTGTGTGTGGTTAGCTTGTGGTCTGTGTGTGTCCGTGTGGTTAGCTTGTGGTCTGTGTGTGTCTGTGTGGTTAACTTGGGGTCTGTGTGTGAGTGTGTGTGGTTAGCTTGTGGTCTGTGTGTGTGTGGTTAGCATGTGGTCTGTGTGTGTGGTTAGCTTGTGGTGTGTGTGTGTGGTTAGCTTGTAGTCTCTGTGTGGTTAGCTTGTGGTCTTTGTGTGTGTGTGGTTAGCTTGTGGTCTGTGTGTGTGGTTAGCTTGTGGTCTGTGTGTGTGTGGTTAGCTTGTGGTCTGTGTGTGTGGTTAGCTTGTGGTCTGTTATGTGGTTAGCTTGTGGTCTGTGTGTGGTTAGCTTGTGGTCTGTGTGTGTGGTTAGCTTGTGGTCTGTGTGTGGTTACCTTGTGGTCTGTGTGTGTGGTTAGCTTGTGGTCTCAGTGTGCATGTGGTTACCTTGTGGTCTGTTATGTGGTTAGCTTATGGTCTTTGTGTGTGGTTAGCTTGTGGTCTGTGTGTGTGTGGTTAACTTGTGGTCTGTGTGTGTGTGGTTAGCTTGTGGTCTGTGTGTGTGTGGTTAGCTTGTGGTCTGTGTGTGTGGTTAGCTTGTGGTCTGTGTGTGTGTGGTTAGCTTGTGGTCTCAGTGTGCATATGGTTTCCTTGTGGTCTGTTATGTGGTTAGCTTATGGTCTTTGTGTGTGTGGTTAGCTTGTGGTCTGTGTGTGTGTGGTTAGCTTGTGGTCTGTGTGTGTGTGGTTAGCTTGTGGTCTGTGTGTGTGGTTAGCTTGTGGTCTGTGTGTGGTTAGCTTGTGGTCTGTGTGTGTGGTTAGCTTGTGGTCTGTGTGTGTGGTTAGCTTGTGGTCTGTGTGTGTGGTTAGCTTGTGGTCTGTGTGTGTGGTTAGCTTGTGGTCTGTGTGTGTGGTTAGCTTGTGGTCTGTGTGTGTGGTTAGCTTGTGGTCTGTGTGTGTGGTTAGCTTGTGGTCTGTGTGTGTGTGGTTAGCTTGTGGTCTGTGTGTGTGTGGTTAGCTTGTGGTCTGTGTGTGTGGTTAGCTTGTGGTCTGTGTGTGTGGTTAGCTTGTGGTCTGTGTGTGTGGTTAGCTTGTGGTCTGTGTGTGTGTGGTTAGCTTGTGGTCTGTGTGTGTGGTTAGCTTGTGGTCTGTGTGTGTGTGGTTAGCTTGTGGTCTGTGTGTGTGGTTAGCTTGTCTGTGTGTGTGGTTAGCTTGTGGTCTGTGTGTGTGATTAGCTTGTGGTCTGTGTGTGTGGTTAGCTTGTGGTCTGTGTGTGTGGTTAGCTTGTGGTCTGTGTGTGTGGTTAGCTTGTGGTCTGTGTGTGTGGTTAGCTTGTGGTCTGTGTGTGTGTGTGTGGTTAGCTTGTGGTCTGTTATGTGGTTAGCTTGTGGTATCAGTGTGCATATGGTTTCCTTGTGGTCTGTTATGTGGTTAGCTTATGGTCTTTGTGTGTGTGTGGTTAGCTTGTGGTCTCTGTGTGTGTGGTTAGCTTGTGGTCTGTTATGTGGTTAGCTTGTGGTCTCAGTGTGCATATGGTTTCCTTGTGGTCTGTTATGTGGTTAGCTTATGGTCTTTGTGTGGGTGTGGTTAGCTTGTGGTCTGTGTGGTTAGCTTGTGGTCTGTGTGTGTGGTTAGCTTGTGGTCTGTGTGTGTGTGTCGTTAGCTTGTGGTCTGTTATGTGGTTAGCTTGTGGTCTGTGTGTGTGTGGTTAGCTTGTGGTCTGTGTGTGTGTGGTTAGCTTGTGGTCTGTGTGTGGTTAGCTTGTGGTCTGTTATCTGGTTAGCTTGTGGTCTGTGTCTGTGTGTGTGTGGTTAGCTTGTGGTCTGTGTGTGTGGTTAGCTTGTGGTCTGTGTGTGGTTAGCTTGTGGTCTGTGTGTGTGTGGTTAGCTTGTGGTCTGTGTGTGTGGTTAGCTTGTGGTCTGTGTGTGGTTAGCTTGTGGTCTGTCTGTGTGTGGTTAGCTTGTGGTCTGTGTGTGTGTGGTTAGCTTGTGGTCTCTGTGTGCGTGTGGTTACCTTGTGGCCTGTTATGTGGTTAGCTTATGGTCTTTGTGTGTGTGTGGTTACTTGTGGTCTGTGTGTGTGGTTAGCTTATGGTCTGTGTTTGTGTGGTTAGCTTATGGTCTGTGTTTGTGTGGTTAGCTTGTGGTCTGTGTGTGTGTGGTTAGCTTGTGGTCTGTGTGTGTGTGGTGAGCTTGTGGATTGTGTGTGTGTGTGTGTGTGGTTAGCTTGTGGTCTGTGTGTGTGGTTAGCTTGTGGTCTGTGTGTGTGGTTAGCTTATGGTCTGTGTTTGTGTGGTTAGCTTGTGGTCTGTGTGTGGTTAGCTTGTGGTCTGTGTGTGTGTGGTTAGCTTGTGGTCTGTGTGTGTGTGGTGAGCTTGTGGATTGTGTGTGTGTGTGTGTGTGGTTAGCTTGTGGTCTGTGTGTGTGGTTAGCTTGTGGTCTGTGTGTGTGGTTAGCTTATGGTCTCTGTGTGCGTGTGGTTACCTTGTGGTCTGTTATGTGGTTAGCTTATGGTCTTTGTGTGTGTGTGGTTAGCTTGTGGTCTGTGTGTTCTTAGCTTGTGGTCTGTGTGTGTGTGTGTGTGTGGTTAGCTTGTGGTCTGAATGTGTGGTTTGCTTGTGGTTTAAATGTGTGGTTAGCTTGTGGTCTGTGTGTGTATGTGAATGGTTTGTGTGTGTGTGTGTGAATGTGGTTTGGTTTTTGTGTATGTGTGGTTAGTGTGTGAATGTGTGTGTGTGGATTGTGCCGAACAACAACAACAAAGGGTTTACTGGGTGCATTCTATCATGGCAGCAACACTACCATTTTACAGAGTGTACTGGGTGTATTTTATTGTGGCATTAAGACTACCATTTTACAAAGTGTACTGGGTTTATTTTATTGTGGCATTAAGACTACAATTTTACAGAGTGTACTGGGTGTATGTTATTGTGGTATTAAAACTACCATTTTACAGAGTGTACTGGGTGTATTTTATTGTGGCATTGACTACCATTTTACAGAGTGTACTGGGTGTATTTTATTGTGGCATTAAGACTACCATTTTACAGAGTGTACTAGGTGTATTTTATTGTGGCATTAAGACTACCATATACAGAGTGTACTGGGTGTATTTTATCATGATATTAAGACTACTATTTTACAGAGTGTACTGGGTGTATTTTTCTCTTTTTCACTCCCCATACATGCACGCATACACCCCACCACCACCACCACCAACAACAAACACATGAACAGATACACACCCACACACATATACCCCCATACTTACCCACTATAAGGTTCTGAAGCTTGTTCCCCCCCCCCCCCCCCCTTTTTTTTTTTCGTAGTTGGAACAGTGAGATAAGTGTGTCTGATGGGAGAAGTGGTGGTGGTGGTGGTGATGGTGGTGTGGAGGTGGTGGTGGTGGTGTGGAGGTGGTGGTGGCGGTGGTGATGGTGGTGTGGAGGTGGTGGTGGTGGTGGTGGTAGTGTGGTGTTGGTGGTGTGGAGGTGGTGGTGGTGGTGTGGTGTTGGTGGTGGTGATGGTGGTGTGGAGGTGGTGGTGTGGTGATGGTGGTGGTGGTGGTGTCTGATGGGAGGATTGATGATGGTGGTGGTGGTGGTATGATGGTGGTTGTGGCGGTGGTGTTGGTGTAGGGGGGTGGTGTATATATAATGGTGGTAGTGGTGTAGGTAGTGGTGGTACATGGCTATTAAGGAATGTAGTCTGTGTATTGGAATAACCAATACACACTGGCGGCAGACAATGAAACATAAAAACCAAACAAATGTATGTATGTGTGTGTGTGTGTGTGTGTGTGAGACTGGGTGTGTATGTATCTAATATATATATATATACACATATATATATATCTTTTTATACACACACACACATATATATGTATGTAATAAATATATTTTTTCATTCAGACATATATACATACATATACACATTTACATGTGTATATGTATATATTTCAAAACACACACATACATTTATACATACACACATACATATATATATACACACACATATATATATATATATATATATATATATATATATATGTATATATATTATATACACATGTAAAGTCCGTCAGATCTAATATAAACTGTATCAATATTGCTGTAGTTTGTTTTGAGTCTGTTTGTATTTTTTTTTCTTTGCAGTTTTTATTGCATAGGTACTATCACTAGTGGTGGTTTGGTGGCAGTTTAGTGATCTATTGCTGGTTTGGTGCTGGTCTGGTGGTAGTTTGGTGCTAGTCTGTTGGTGGTTTGGTGCTGGTCTGGTGGTAGTTTGGTGCTAGTCTATTGCTGGTTTGGTGCTGGTCTGGTGGTAGTTTGGTGCTAGTCTATTGCTGGTTTGGTGCTGGTCTGGTTGTAGTTTGGTGCTAGTCTGTTGGTGGTTTGGTGCTAGTCTATTGCTGGTTTGGTGGTAGTTTGGTGCTAGTCTATTGATGGTTTGGTGCTGGTCTGGTGGTAGTTTGGTGCTAGTCTATTGCTGGTTTGGTGGTAGTTTGGTGCTAGTCTATTGCTGGTTTGGTGCTGGTCTGGTGTTAGTTTGGTGCTAGTCTATTGCTGGTTTGGTGCTGGTCTGGTGGTAGTTTGGTGCTAGTCTATTGCTGGTTTGGTGCTGGTCTGGTTGTAGTTTGGTGCTAGTCTGTTGGTGGTTTGGTGCTAGTCTATTGCTGGTTTGGTGCTGGTCTGGTGGTAGTTTGGTGCTAGTCTGTTGGTGGTTTGGTGCTAGTCTGTTGGTGGTTTGGTGCTAGTCTATTGCTGGTTTGGTGCTAGTCTGTTCGTGGTTTGGTGCTAGTCTGTTGGTGGTTTGGTGTTAGTCTATTGCTGGTTTGGTGCTGGTCTGGTAGTAGTTTGGTGCTAATCTATTGCTGGTTTGGTGCTGGTCTGGTAGTAGTTTGGTGATAGTCTGTTGGTGGTTTGGTGCTAGTCTGGTGGTGGTTTGGTGCTAGTCTGGTGGTGGTTTGGTGCTAGTCTGTTGGTGGTTTGGTGCTGGTATGGTGGTGGTTTGGTGCTAGTCTGTTGGTGCTTTGGTGCTGGTATGGTGGTGGTTTGGTGCTAGTCTGTTCGTAGTTTGGTGCTGGTCTGTTGGTGCTTTGGTGCTAGTCTGTTGGTGGTTTTGTGCTAGTCTGTTGGTGGTTTGGTGCTAGTCTGTTGGTGGTTTGGTGCTAGTCTGTTGGTGGTTTGGTGCTAGTCTGTAGGTGGTTTGGTGCTAGTCTGTTGGTGCTTTGGTGCTAGTCTGTTCGTGGTTTGGTGCTAGTCTGTTCGTGGTTTGGTGCTAGTCTGTTCGTGGTTTGGTGCTAGTCTGTTAGTGGTTTGGTGCTAGTCTGTTGGTGGTTTGGTGCTAGTCTGTAGGTGGTTTGGTGCTAGTTTGGCGGTGGTTTGGTGCTAGTCTGGTGGTGGTTTGGTGCTAGTCTATTGCTGGTTTGGTGCTGGTCTGGTGGTAGTTTGGTGCTAGTCTATTGCTGGTCTGGTGGTAGTTTGGTGCTAGTCTGTTGGTGGTTTGGTGATAGTCTGTTGGTGGTTTGGTGCCAGTCTGTTGGAGGTTTGGTGCTAGTCTGTTGGTGGTTTGGTGCTAGTCTGTTGGTGGTTTGGTGCTAGTCTGTTGGTGGTTTGGTGCTAGTCTGGTGGTGGTTTGGTGCTAGTCTGTTGGTGGTTTGGTGCTAGTCTGTTGGTGGTTTGGTGCTGGTATGGTGGTGGTTTGGTGCTAGTCTGTTGGTGCTTTGGTGCTGGTATGGTGGTGGTTTAGTGCTAGTCTGTTCGTAGTTTGGTGCTGGTCTGTTGGTGGTTTGGTGCTAGTCTGTTCGTGGTTTGGTGCTAGTCTGTTGGTGGTTTGGTGCTAGTCTGTTGGTGGTTTGGTGCTAGTCTGTTGGTGGTTTGGTGCTAGTCTGTTGGTGGTTTGGTGCTAGTCTGGTGGTGGTTTGGTGCTAGTCTATTGCTGGTTTGGTGCTGGTCTGGTGGTAGTTTGGTGCTAGTCTATTGTTGGTCTGGTGGTAGTTTGGTGCTAGTCTGTTGGTGGTTTGGTGCTAGTCTGTTGGTGGTTTGGTGTTAGTCTGTTGGTGGTTTGGTGCTAGTCTGTTGGTGGTTTGGTGCTAGTCTGTTGGTGGTTTGGTGCTAGTCTGTTGGTGGTTTGGTGCTAGTCTGGTGGTGGTTTGGTGCTAGTCTATTGCTGGTTTGGTGATGGTCTGGTGGTAGTTTGGTGCTAGTCTATTGCTGGTCTGGTTGTAGTTTGGTGCTAGTCTGTTGGTGGTTTGGTGCTAGTCTGTTGGTGTTTTGGTGCCAGTCTGTTGGAGGTTTGGTGCTAGTCTGTTGGTGGTTTGGTGCTAGTCTGTTGGTGGTTTGATGCTGGTATGTTGGTGGTTTGGTGCTAGTCTGTTCGTGGTTTGGTGCTAGTCTGTTCGTGGTTTGGTGCTAGTCTGGTGGTGGTTTGGTGCAAGTCTGTTCGTGGTTTGGTACTAGTCTGTTGGTGGTTTGGTGCTAGTCTGTTGGTGGTTTGGTGGTGGTCTGGTGGTAAGTTGGTGGTGACCCAATGTCATTATGGTACTAGCACTGGTGGTGAGTTTAGTGTTAGTCAGATGGCATTTCATGGTTAGACGCCCAAATCTTCTCTCGTTGAAGCCATTCTCACTCTCTTTCCTTTATTTTCCAACTAGCTACTATTTTCAGGAGAGGTATGACCTATGGATGTACTGATAATTAAATTAGTCACAGATTAATCAGACTTACCTTATCAGCCCATGTTAATTAAAACACCTGATAAACCTCCTATGAGATATACATTTATAGGACGTCAACTAAACCTACATGGGTGTGAGCTGTAACAACATGATGTGACTAGGGTCCCTTTCATTTAAGCACCCAGGAAAACTTCTATGAGATACAACCTTGTAGGAAGCCAGCTGAACCTACATAAGTGTGAGCTATAACAACATGATAGGACTGGGACCCCTATCATTAAAACACCCAAGAAACTTATGAGATTCAACTTTCTTGGAGGCCATCTAAACCTACATAAGTCTGAGCTGTAACATGATATGAGAGGGGTCCTTTTCATTTAAACACCCAGGAAACCTCCTATGAGATGCAACCTTACAGGAGGTCATCTAAGCCTAAATAGGGGTAAGCTAAACCATTGGCTTATTAGAGTGATGGTGACGACGGTGATGATGATGATGATGTCAGTGATGATGATGATGATGATGATGATGATGATGATAATCTTGATGATGATGATGATAATCTTGATGATAATCTTGATGACAATGATGTTGATTATGGTTATGATGATGGTTATGGTTATGATGATCATGATGGTTATGATGATGATGATGATGGTGGTGGTTGTGATGGTGATGATGGTTGTGATGGTGATGATGGTTGTGATGGTGATGGTAGTTATGGTGATTATGGTGTTGAGGGTGGTTATGATGATGATGTTGGTTTTGATGATGATGATGGTTATGATGATGAGGGTGGTTATGATGATGCTAAGTAGATACATGATGATATCACACTAATCATATATATTGGACATATTACATAATACACCGCATCAACGACGATAGTGATTATAGTAATTATGATGATACCAATATTGATGTGGACGAACATAGATATTGCTGATGGTGCTGTTGCTGTTGCTGATGGTGGTGGTGCTGCTTCTGTTGGTGTCGGTATTGTTGCTTATAGTGTCAGTGTTGTTGCTGATGGTGTCAGTATTGTTACTGATGGTGTTGCTGCTGATGGTGATGCTGTAGCTGATGGTGTTGCTGCTGATGGTGATGGTGTTATAGTGATAATAAACACATCCTATTAAACACATTTCCACACCAGAGCAGAGGCATGGAGACCATCCAAATAATGGTTGTTGGGTATATTTGTTTGGGTGTGTTTGGGATGGAAGGTTGTTGGGTATATTAGTTTGTGTGTGTTCGGGATGGAAGGTTGTAAAGAGAGAGAGAAAGAGAGAGAGCAAAAGTGGCAAAGAGAGATGGGAACAGAAAGAGAAAGGGGGAGGGAGAGAGAGAGGTGGTCACTTAAACTAGAATGGATTTAGTTAATTATAGCAGTTGGAGAGATTCCACCAACAACTGTTTATAAACACACACACACACACATATTCAAACACATTCGCATACATGTATTCATTCATTCATATATATATATTGATATATATTGATATTGATGTGTGTGTGAATAATATATCTATATATATATATATATATATATATATACAGAGAAAGAGAGAGAGATTGTATGTATATATTTTGGTGGGTGTGTGCATATATATATATATATATATGCATATATGCATGCATATATCTATCTATCTCTCTATATATCTATATCTATCTATCTCTCTCTCTCTCTCTCTCTCTATATATATATATATATATATATATATATATATATATATACACACACATATATATATACACATATGTATTGTGTAATGCTGTGATTCCTCAGCTAAGAAATCAAATCTATAATTATGACGTCTTATTTGTTATTTTTGTATTCACTGCAGTATGGATTAAACAGGGTGGGGCATATTACAGGGAGAAGGGGAGTCCCCTTTAGAACCTCCCAATTCCTGTCCTTCAATAGGGCAGTTTATGCTACTGTGAGAGGGGGGAGCCCCCTTTAGGATGTTCCACTCTGCCCTTCAGCAGGGCAGTTTATGTTACTGTGAGTGAAAAGTTCCTCTTCAAGGACTTAAGGGAGATTCTAAAGGAACACTGTAACAGCATCGCCACACCGCCCCTTTCAATGTAAAGTTATGTTGGTACCACAACATCCAGCCCGAAACAAATGAGGTCGTGTAGGTGTCACGACAAAAAAACACACAGTCCACGCTGTAATGTGGCCGTGTAGGTAACAGGGTAAAAACCTCCCAGTTCCACATTGTAAATGTGGTTGGTGTTAGGAAGGGCATCCAGCCGTAGAAAACCCGCCAGACAGTCCTATGCGAGCAAGACAACCACACTTGCCTCAAGTGGGAAAACACCCGTCCAAACCCATGCAAGCGTGGAATAGGGACGTTAAACGATGATGATGATGATGATGATGATGATGATGATGATGATGATGATATATATATATATAATGTGTGTTTATATATATATATATATATATATATATATATATATATGTATATAAATGTGTGTGTCAATGTCTATATATATATGTGTATATATACATATATATACATATGCACATATATATATATATATATAAATATATGTATTGTGAGTCGATCAACTTTCATCAAATAGGAACCCGAGGAAACAATGTTTCCGTTGATCTTTCTATCAATCGCAACTCCAGGTAGAAGGAGCAATGTGAAATAAAGTGTCTTGCTCAAGGACATAATGCATCACCTGGTCCACGAATCGAACTCACAACCTCATGATTGCGAATCCAATTCTCTAACCACTCAGCCATATACCTTCAATATATATATATATATATATATGTATATATATATCATCACCATCATCAACATCGTTCATCTTCCAGGCTAGCATGGGTTAGACGGGAATTGTCCCACTTGAGACAAGATTGATTGGGTGACCATGTCTTGTTCATATAGGACTGTATCTGGCAGGTTTTCTATGGATGGATGCCCTTCCTATCACCAACCACATTTACAGTGTGGACTGGGTGCCTTTTTACTGTGTCTCCTACACGACCATTTTACAGTGTGGACCAAGTGCTTTTTTGTCGTGACACCTACATGACCACTTTACAGTGTGGACTAGGTGCTTTTTTGTTGTGACACCTACATGACCACTTGACAGTGTGGACTAGGTGCTTATTGTTGTGACACCTACATGACCACTTGACAGTGTGGACTAGGTGCTTTTTGTTGTGACACCTACATGACCACTTTACAGTGTGGACTAGGTGCTTTTTTTCTCGTGACACCAACATGACCACCTTACCGTGTGGACTAGGTGCTTTTTGTTGTGACACCTACATGGCCACTTTACAGTGTGGACTAGGTGCTTTTTGTTGTGACACCTACATGACTACTTTACAGTGTGGACTAGGTGCTTATTGTTGTGACACCTACATGACTACTTTACAGTGTGGACTAGGTGCTTATTGTTGTGACACCTACATGACTACTTTACAGTGTGGACTAGGTGCTTATTGTTGTGAAACCTACATGACCACTTTACAGTGTGGACTAGGTGCTTTTTGTTGTGACACCTACATGACCACTTTACCGTGTGGACTGGATGTATATATATATATATATATATATATATATATATATAGAAGAAATTAAAAGATGGTTAAAAAAGTTCTATATATATGGAACTTTTTTAACCATCTTTTAATTTCTTCTATATATACTCCAGTTCCATCAACTGTTGAGTGCTACTTATCTGATATATGCATAGTTTTATTGTTCTACAATAAAGCTCACCTCCTACATTATATATATATATATATATACATATATATATATATATATATATTATATATATATATATATATATATAAGAAGAAATTAAAAGATGGTTAGAAGAGTTCCATGTAATTTATTATGAGCATATCAAGAACAAATATCATCCTGGGGCGATATTTGCGTTCTCATCAGATAAAATAGGGAGACATGATATGAAGCTTAAAAAAAAAACGCTTGTGAGCAAGGTAGTTTCTAATCAACATATGTATATATATATATTTCGTTTCTGAATTTGTTTAGCAAGATTCTTTATCTGAAATCGTGTGTTGAAACCGATATTGTTATACTTTGGGAGGGTCATGTTGCCAATAAGAAACACACGCACCAGTTGCTTTCACTTCAATTTAATTTATTATATATTTATAAATTTACAAATTTATAAATTTCTGGTTGGTTGGTTGGTTCCACAACCAGATAGTTGTTTATATATATATAGTCATAGTTCTTTCGTCACACACTCTGTGACCTCTTCAGTGACTGGGGATTTCTTTCTTCGTTCTTCGTTTCTGTGCCTTTCCTTTCTTCTATCCTACGCCATTTTGTTTGTGTGTGGGTTGCGTGCTCAGTTTGCGCATGCGCCACATCCGGGTGTCTGTGTGTGTTTGTGTTCATTTTTCTATTTTTCTATTTCTATTTTTCTATTTGTTTGTTTATTTATTTATTTATTGTTGGTTGGTTGTTTGTTCTA
>OZ024757.1:19727683-19730183 GCA_964016885.1 Eledone cirrhosa
CAATTTCTTGCAATGTCCTTTCGGTCTTGTTGGACCTGTTTTCAAAGTCATTCCAAAACGTCTTTATAAAAGGTGTGATTAATTGTCTAACCCCCAGAGGAAAAGAATTCTTTGTGAATAATTCTACGACTTGAAAAAAAAAAATGATAATCATTGTTTTCACCTTGGATCTGCTTATACTTACTTGCTTCGGACGAGGAGAAATTTTCGTTTGCCATTCTTCACTTTGCTGTTTTGTCTCTGGATTGTTCTCGAACACCCATGATTCATCATCATTATCATCATCATCATCATCACCGTTTAACGTCTATCTTCCATGTTAGCATGGGTTAGAGGGGAATTGTCCCACTTGAGGCAAGATTGATCGATCGGGTGACCGTGTCTCGCTCATATAGGACTGTATTTGGCAGGTTTTCTATGGCTGGATGCCCTTCCTAACACCAACCACATTTACAGTGTGGACTGGGAGCCTTTTTACCGTGTCTCTAAGAAATTTGGCTCAAATCCTGACAAATTTCCAATCGGTTTGCTTTTTGCTCAACAGACAATTGTTTGGTCACTAGTTTTGTCTCAATTTTTCAGAGCAAGAATCGACCCCAGTATTAGACTGGTACTTTTTTTTCGTCGAACTAGAATGGATGAAAGGCGAAGTTGACCTCGGTGGGTTTTGAACTCTGAGAGCAGAGCCGAACCGGATACCACAGGGCATCTTTATCCAACGTTCTAATGTCTCTGCCAATTACACACACACACACACACACACACACACATATTTATACACACACACAGACAGACACACGCGCACACACACACACACATATATATTTATACACACACACAGACAGACACACACATATATATTTATACACACACAGAGACAGACACACACACACACATACACACATATATTTATACACACACACAGGCACACACACATACAGACACACATACAGACACACACACACATATATTTATACACACACACAGACAGACACACGCACACACACACACACACACACACAGACACACATATATTTATACACACACACAGACAGACACACACATATATATTTATACACACACACAGACAGACACACACACACACACACACACACAGATACACACATACAGACACACATACAGACACACATACAGACACAGACACACATATATATTTATACACACACACAGACAGACACACACATATATATTTATATACACACACACACAGACAGACACACACACACACACACACAGATACACACATATATTTATACACACACACAGACACACACACATACAGACACACATACAGACACACACACATACACACACATATATATTTATACACACACACAGACAGACACACACATATATATTTATACACACACACACAGACAGACACACACACACACACACAGATACACACACATATTTATACACACACACAGACACACACACATACAGACACACCTATATTTATACACACACACAGACAGACACACAGACACACACACAGACATATTTATACACACACACATATATATATTTATACACACACACACACACACACACATATATATTTATACACACATACACACATTTACACACACACACATAATGATGACAATGATGGGAATGATGATGATGATGGTGGTGGGTATGACAATGATGATGATGATGATAATGGCAGTGATAATGATGATGACTATGATGATGATGATGATGATGATGATAATTAGAACTTTCATAAATACTTGACTCACTTGTTGTTGTTGCTGTTGTTGTTGTTGTTGTTGTTGTTGTTTCCAGTATCATTATTACTCATATATACTATCAGTAGGTCAAGTGACTCACTCCACTCAGTGGAGTGGAGGTTAGAGCTATTCCTTCATCACATCAACCCAACCCATCCATGACCCCCCCCCCCCCTACACACACACACACACACTCAAGATGATGTATAAAGGAGAGGAAAGAAACTGCCTTCTTAAACATGACTAGGCCAGCCAGTACTCTCACCAGAAGTTAGCTTGTCTCTGTGTGTGTAATGTCATTCTATATATATATATATGGCTATGGTGAAAGAGGCTATATGGTGGACAAGGCTGAAAGGGCTGGGGTCAGACACCTTTCTATCCGGCCAACAACTGGTTCTCTTCTTCAAATATCATTTTAGAAGAAGAATCAGAGTGGAGAGAGAGAGAGAGAGGTGCTGCACCCCAGCAAATTTTACGAAAGGTGGGTGAATGTGGCAAGGATGGCCCGAGTGGTTGGGCCTTCTCTTTATATAAGCCTGTAGGTCAAGCAAGAAGAGGAAGAGAGGAGAGGAGTGCTCGCTCTTCGTGCTCCTGGAAATGAGGGTTGTACATTTTTTTGCTTTTTTCGGGGTGTGTGCAACCAATTTGTAACGCCTCCCCACCTATTGGGGATTTCGTTTGTTTTATTGATCATTTTTGTGATACATTTTTACACGCCTTGTATGTAAACTCCCCAATTG
>OZ024757.1:19750183-19755183 GCA_964016885.1 Eledone cirrhosa
ATATCGTATATACATATATATATATTTATATGTGATTGCAATAGTTATGCATTCATAATTTTGCAAAACTTTCTCTCTCTCTCACACATATACACGCACACAGACACACAGACTCATACACAAATACACCAACCCCATTCACACACACTGGTACTCATACACACAGGCCCACAAACCCAAACACTCCTTCCCCTCACCACCATACACTCCTTCCTCTCACCACCACACACTCCTTCCTCTCACCACCACACACTCCTTCCTCTCACCACCACACACTCCTTCCCCCAACCACCACACACTCCTTCCCCCACCACCACACAGGTGGACACAGCAGCTGTTACATTATGGATATAATCATCATCATCATCATCATCAGGTTTAGTGTCTGTGTTCCACGCTTGCATGGGTTTGGACGGGGGTTTTCCCACTTGAGGCAAGAGTGGTTGTCTTGCTCGCATAGGACTGTCTGGCGGGTTTTCTACAGTTGGATGCCCTTCCTAACACCAACCACATTTACAGTGTGGGGTTGGGAGGTTTTTACCGTGTTGCCTAAACGGCCACATTACAGCGTGGACTGTCTGGCGGGTTTTCTACAGCTGGATGCCCTTCCTAACACCAACCTCATTTACAGTGTGGGGCTGGGAGGTTTTTACCGTGTTGCCTACACGGCCACATTTACAGCGTGGACTGTGTGTTTTTTGTCGTGACACCTACACGATCTCATTTGTTTCGGCCTGGATGTTGTGGGACCAACATAACTTTACATTGAAAGGGGCGGTGTGGATGGGGCGGAGGTGGTGAGACGGGGGTGTGTTTTGATAGAGATGCCTACTGACTGTAGTAGGTTTTTACTTTGTATTTAGGTAAGGCGGGTCTTCTCTATTACTGAGTACCGCCAAAGGTCTCGGTCCAGTGACATTGTCTTGGAGAGGTGTAAGCGTGTGAGGTCGGAATTTATCAGATCGTCCCATGTTTTTCTGGGTCTGCCTACTCCGTGGCTACCGTCTATCTTTATTGCCCTGCACTTTGTTATACAGCTGTCGTCTTTCATGCGCATCACGTGACCGTACCAACGTAGCCTTCTCTCGAGTAAACAACATCTGATCCCTCTTATTTCTAATTTTTTCCTTAGTTCGTTTATGCTTTGCCGTTCACGTATATTTCACGTATATTACTATTGCATCTCAATACATATACATACATATATTGAGATTATTCAATTATTTAAATTCTTGTGATTATTTAAATTGCTTTAGTCATTGAGTAAAACTGGTTTAGGTGGACATCATACACAGACATATACCTATATATATATATATATATATATATACATATATATATTTATATATATACATATATATATATATATGATATTCCTACACTTATTTAACTCGAAACATATTTGGATCTCAAAGTCTAAACTTATCTACGGAACAGGTTTGATTTTGAAATTTAAATGTGTCTAAACATCACGGCCTCTTGGCAATACAGTTCGTCTCCGTTGATTTATTATTTTAAATCGATATGGACAAACTGTAGTATAATAATTAGTATACTTCAATCTGGCTAAATTTTTCTTTTGCAATATATATACAGATGTGTTGGTATCTGTGTTTCATCACATACATATTAATTTATATATATATATATATATATTAAGACAGGGGGGAAGAAAAAATGGCTTCACTTGTGAAGAAAATAAATTTGTTGAAAGCACAAGTGAAGCCATTTTTTCTTCCCCCCTGTCTTAATATACCTAACTGTACCAAGGATTACACACATTTTCCAATATATATATATATATATATATATATATCGTTATAGGTAATCCAGTTAGGGGTTGTGAATACTTCTTATTATGGATAGTTTTAGCGTAAGGCGTTGCTTGACCCAACAAGAGGTTTACGTAGATGGCGAGTTTATGATTTCACTTGTATTCCTATGTAAGTTTATCTTGGAGTAATATAATTGAAAAAGTGGAGAATAACATGGTCAACAGTACAAAAAAGGGGATTTATTTACAGTCTAACAATTGTTTCACTGATAAAGATGTCTAAAAATTGCTGAAGCAGTGCCACTCAATTTTAAATACGATGTTAGCTCGATCAGATCTTCGCAAAATGTCTAAAAATTGCTGAACACTAGAAGCAGTGCCACTCAATTTTAAATACGATGTTAGCTCGATCAGATCTTCCGAAACAGTTTCCGAAGATCTGATCGAGTTAACATCGTATTTAAAATTAAGTGGCACTGCTTCTAGTGTTCAGCAATTTTTAGACATCTTTATCAGTGAAACAATTGTTAGACTGGTAATAAATCCCCTTTTTTGTACTGTTGACCATGTTATTCTCCACTTTTTCAATTATATATATATATGAGAGAAATGAAGCAAGCATTCTCCATTGGATGTGCAATGTCAATGTACGTGAGCGACTGAGCATGGATGTGTTGAGAGAGAAACTGTGTTTAACCCTTTAATGTTCAAACCAGCCAAAACCGGCCAGGATTCGCTACCTTTTTCTGTTGAAACTGGCTGTAACTGGTCACTCAAACTGATGTTAAGTTATTGTTCTCAAAATAAATACTTTCCAAATCTCATAGATTCGATATTATGTGAGGTAATTATGCGAGGTAAAGCCTTTACTGTGAAAATATAATTGTTTCTACGTTAGGCACAAGGCCAGCAATAACCCAGTGTATTACTGGTACTTTATTTTATCGACCCCGTAAGGATGAAAGGCAAAGTTAACCTCGGCGGGATTTGAACTCAGAATGGCAAGGGCCGTAACTCTATGTGTCAAAGCATGGCGTCCGACCCTCTACCGATACTGCCAATACACCGCCTTTATTTACTGTGAAAATATAATAGTATATATAGAGTAATGTAAATACTAAAGGGTTAAGAGGGATAAGTTGTACTGCGCGGAAGAGAAAACTACGATGGCATGGACATGTGATGCGCATGGAGGATGACCGGTGGGTAAAGAAGTGCCAAGAAATCCCAGTAGAGGAAGACCACGAAAAACATGGGTGGAGGTGGTGAGAGCTGACCTCAGATCGCTGAAGCTCACCAAGAAGATGACGAAGGACTGTGACAAGTGGAGAGATGCCGTGCTGAATAGGACCTGTCCCACCCTTGCAAGCAGGGAAAAGCGGACATAAAATGATGATGATGTGTGTGCATCTATATATTACTAAAACTCTGTGATTGTTTGTTTGCTTGTCTGTAATGTAATACAGCCAAAAGGGGTGCTTCCATTGATATGATAGTCTTGTAACTCCTGTTGGTGTGTCGTGTGTGTGTGTGTGTGTGTGTATATATATAGTTAGCTCAAAAGTGACACAGAGGAGACTGAGGTTAGCTGGACATGCTCACCGACATCCAGAGTTGACACTGCACTCAGTGCTCCTGTGGGAGCCCCTGCATGGACACACTGGAAGGGGAAGACCAACTTTAACGTATGTCGATGCCCTAAGGAGAGACACTGGTCTGTTGGAGACGCAGGACATGGCAGCGATAATGAGGGACAGAGACCGCTGGAGAGAACTCGTCCATGGATTTCGAGAATTTTACCCTAGATATATATATATATATATATATATATATATATATATATATATATATATATATATATATATACATACACATATACATATATATGTACATATATATATATGTACATATACATATATATATATCATCATCATCTTACGTCCGTTCTTCCATGCTAGCATGGGTTAGACGGGTTGTCCTGTCGTGGGCAGTGTCCGCTCGGCTGACCTTGTCTTGCTCATACGGGAACTGATTCTGGCTTGATTTCTACAGCTGGATGCCCTTCCTAACACCAACCTCATTTACAGTGAGTGCTGGGTGCTTTTTTACCGTGGCGCCTACACGTCCTCTTTAGATTGTGGGCTGTGTGCTTTTTTGCCGTGGCACCTCCATGTGGGAGAGTGTGGGGGCATATTGTCTATATGCTTCAGCTTCGGCTTGTATTCGTGGAGGCTGGGGTCTTCTGAATTACTGCATGATGCCAGAGGTTACGGTCTTGTGCCATCGCATATATATATATATATATATATATATATATATATATATATATATATATATATATATATATATATATATATAGGTTACCTTGAGCCAACCCTCTGTAAAACACATGTACAGGACGATTCAAAATAAATATTTTTTGTGTGTAAACAAAACTTCCTCGTTTTTTTTCTATATTATATATATATATATAGAGAGAGAGAGAGAGGGGTAGATATATATATATATATATCTTTATATAGATATATATATATCTACCCCTCTCTCTCTCTCTCTCTCTCTCTCTCTCTCTCTCTCTCTCTCTCTCTCTCTCTCTCTCTCTCTCTCTCTCTCTCTCTCTCTCTCTCTCTCTCTCTCTCTCTCTCTCTCTATATATATATAATATATATATATATACACACACACACACACATACAATCCTTGTCTATATTCTCAGTCCCATCCTATCAGTGATTTAATGCAGTTTGCTATCCAAATTGACTTTATTGATCGAAATACTGGTGTCTATTCTCCCCCCCCCCCCTCTTCTTATCCCCCCCCCCCCCTCTTCTTATCTCTCCCCCCCCTCTTTTTCTCTCTCACACTTCCTCTCATTCCCTCTCCCATACCCTCTCATTCCCTCTCCCATACCCTCTCTAATACTCCCTCTCTCACACTCCCTCTCTCACACTCCCTCTCACCCCCCTCTCACACACACACACACTCCCTCTCCCTCTCACACACTCCCTCTCACCCCTCTCTCTCTCTCCCACCCCTCTCTCTCTCTCACCCCCTCTCTCTCTCTCATACCCCTCTCTCTCTCTCACCCCCCTCTCTCTCTCTCACACCCTCTCTCTCTCACACCCCCCTCCCTCTCTCTCACCCCCCCTCTCTCACACCCTCTCTCTCTCTCACACCCCTCCCCCTCTCTCTCTTTCACCCCTCCCCCTCTCTCTTTCACCCCCTC
>OZ024757.1:19760183-19767683 GCA_964016885.1 Eledone cirrhosa
TTTACACAATGCCTTAGCTCGTCTTTACACTATTTTTCCTTTGTTAGAGAGAGACAAGGAAGGGAGATTACTCTAAATTTTATATATATATATATATATATCAAATGGTCAAATAAAACACTAAGCAGACTTACACACTAGACAGGAATGGTGGGCTACTACTACTACTACTACTACTACTACTACGACTACTACTACTACTACTACTACTACTACTACTACTACTACTACTACTACTACTACTACTGTTAATAGAAATGCAACTAATTAATAATTTCCTGTATTTGTTATCCAATGTTCCACAGTGGTAGTAGTGGTGATGGTGGTAGCAGTAGTAGTAGCTGCAGTAGTAGTAGCCACAGTAGCAGTAGTAGTACTACTAGTAATAGTAGTAGTACTAGTAGTAGTGGTAGTCCAGTGGGTGTTTATGTTATAGTTTAGTGACAGTCTACTTTCTCATTCATTAAGTCCAGTTTTATATTTGAGTAGCTACCAATTATTTTAAGTACTTTATTTGTCTTTCGGTTGCATAACAAAGTAAATAACAACGACAACAGCAATAACAACAACAACAACAACAAGAGCAACAACAACAACAACAAGAGCGACAACAGCAATAACAACAAGAGCAACGACATCAATAACAACAACAAGAGCAACGACAACAGCAATAACAACAACAACAACAACAAGAGCAACAACAACAGCAATAACAACAACAACAAGAGCAACGATAGCAATAACAATAATAATAACAGTAACTGCAGCAGCAGCAGCAGCAACAACAACACCAACTGCAGTGACTAACTACAACAACAACACCACCACCACCAACTGCAGTGACAGTATCTACAACAACAACAACAACACTAACTGCAGTGACAGTAACTACAACAACAACAACACCAACTGCAGTCACAGTATCTACAGCCACAACTGCAGCCACAGTATCTACAACAACAACAACAACTTCAGTGACAGTAACTACAACAACAATAATTCTATATATTAATTTCAGCAACGTCAGTATTCCGTGTGTCATAATTCTCGATTATCATTGGTTCATAGGCTTCAAATGACTCCGCCCACCTCAACGATGCCAAACTTAAATTAATATGCATAATGCCAATGAGGGAGTGAGAGGGGAGAGTAAGAAACAGAGGCAAAGTGTAATTATTACCATGTGTGCGTGTGTATGTACGTGCGCGTATGTTTGTGTGTGTGTGTGTGTGTGCGTGCGTGCAGCGTTCCACAGAAAGTAAAAACTATCAACATGTGTGAGTGTGTAAGTGTGTGTAAGTTTGCGTGCGATTGCGCGTTTCCATGCGTGTATGTGGGGCGTTCCACAATCGCCACGCAGTTTATCTGTCTGTGTGCCTGTCTCTCATACACAGAGTTGTGAAGGGAGTAAATAGGGACCTTTTTTTACATTGACGGACATCTTTTATATTTATTATTGTGTCATTTTTTGACAATTGCTCGAAATGAATACTGATAATAAAAGCAATTCAACGTTATCAAACAGTGAACTACAGCGGCGACGGCGTGCAGCCAGGAATGAAGAAAAATGGGCCGAACAGCGCCACCAGAACGCCGAACTTCAGAGGCGAAGACGTGCCGCCATGAATGAAGAGGAGCTGGCTGAACAACGTTAACGAAACACTGGAGCCAAGCAGCGACGGCGTGCTGCGATGGTTGAAGACAAACTGGCTGAGCATCATCTGTTATATTAATTATCTATATCTATATCTACATATAATATAAAAGATTGGAACTTCCATCATCCTTTTAAGAAACGTGGAACAACCACGTCTATACATTGATACACATTTTACAGTCAGGCAGAAGATGAACCATCTCCAAGAGGTCACTATTCTAGGTGGGAGCACCTAGTATTGTTCATATACTATGCACAAACAGTACAACGAAGAGTCTGGTATATCTGGAAGATTTCTTTTACTGTTTTTTGTATCACACAGACACCGTGGACTCGCCTCACACTGTAACTCCTCTCACTGTTGTCTCTTATCAACTGTTTACCCGGGCGAAGCTGGGTACGTCAGCTAGTGACAACAATAATAGCAGTAACTGCTGCAACAACAATAACAGCAACTGCAACAATAACAATAACAACTGCAACAGTGATGATAATTACAACAACAACAACAACAACAACAACAATTGTAATAATTGCAATAACAACATTAATAAATGTTTCTACTATTGGGGCACAAGGCCAGCAATTATCCCAGTGTATTACTGGTACTTTATTTTAACGACCCCCCCCCCCCCCCGTAAGGCCGAAAGGCAAAGTTAACCTCGGCTGGATTTGAACTCAGAATGGAAAGGGCCGTAACTCTATGCTGCAAAGCATGGTGTCCGACCCCCTACCCACACTGCCAATCCACCAATAACAACATTAATAATGACTACAAATAGTGATGCATCATAACACTTAAGTGTATATATATATAGTGTATGTATATATATATAGTGTATGTATATATATATATATATATATATATAGTGTATATATATATATAGTGTATGTATATATATATATATATAGTGTATGTATATATATATATAGTGTGTGTATATAAATATAGTGTGTGTATATATACATATACTATATTTAGTGTATGTATATATATATAGTGTATGTATGTGTATTTATATATATATATATATACATACACTATGTATGTATATATATATATATATATATATATATTGTAACAATCGTCAAAGTAGATTTAAGTAGTCCAACAACCAGAAGTGGTAAGTGCTAAGAAAGTTCTTAGGATCTATATATATATATACACACTATATATATATATATACACACTATATATATATATACAAGTTATATATATATATATATATATATACACAATATAGTGTTATATATATATACATACACTATATAGTGTGTGTATATATATATATAACGTATATATGTATAGTGTGTGTATATATATATAGTGTATATATGTATAGTGTGTGTGTGTATATATATAGTGTATATATGTATAGTGTGTGTGTGTGTATATATATATATAGTGTATATATGTATAGTGTGTGTGTGTGTATATATATAGTGTATATATGTATAGTGTGTGTGTGTGTGTATATATAGTGTATATATGTATAGTGTGTGTATATATATATAGTGTATATATGTATAGTGTGTGTGTGTGTATATATATAGTGTATATATGTATAGTGTGTGTGTGTGTATATATATAGTGTATATATGTATAGTGTGTGTGTGTATATATATATAGTGTATATATGTATAGTGTGTGTGTATATATATATATATATAGTGTATATATGTATAGTGTGTGTATATATATATAGTGTATATATGTATAGTGTGTGTGTGTGTATATATATAGTGTATATATGTATAGTGTGTGTGTGTATATATATAGTGTATATATGTATAGTGTGTGTATATGAATATATGTATAGTGTGTGTGTATATAGATATATATATATGTACAGTGTGCGTATATGAATATATATATAGTGTGTGTATATGAATATATATATATATAGTGTGCATATATATATATAGTGTGCGTATATATATATATATATATATATATATATATATATAGTGTGTATATATATATATAGATCCTAAGAACTTTCTTAGCACTTACCACTTCTGGTTGTTGGACTACTTAAAACTACTTTGACGATTGTTACAGTGAAATGACCGAAGTGGTACTGTATGTGACTAACTGAAAAGGAGGGTGGCCAAGGGGTTAGGGTGGTGGTGGTGGCTGCAATCATGATCATAAAGTTGGGGGTTCAATTCCCTGGACTGGGCGGTTTGTTGTTTGTTCTTGGACAAGATGCTTTTTTGCATTACAATTCCACATTGTTTTTTTTTTCGTGTTTAGGGCTGGAGCCTCTGTCATCATCATCATCATCATCAGCATCATCAATATTATCATCAGTGTCATCATCATCATCATCATCGTCATCATCATCATCATCATCGTTGTTTGTTTTAATGTCTGCTTTCCATGCTAGTAAGGGTTGGATGAGTCTACATAGACCAAGTCAGTACTGAAATGGGGGTTACTGAACTCCCAGTCAAACCAGCGATCTGTTGCCATGCTTATGTCCCCTGCTAGTAAGGGTTGGATGAGTCTACATAGACCAAGTCAGTACTGAAGTGGGGGTTACTGAACTCCCAGTCAAACCAGCGATCTGTTGCCATGCTTATGTCCCCTGCTAGTAAGGGTTGGATGAGTCTACATAGACCAAGTCAGTACTGAAATGGGGCTTACTGAACTCCCAGTCAAACCAGCGATCTGTTGCCATGCTTATGTCCCCTGCTAGTAAGGGTTGGATGAGTCTACATAGGCCAAGTCAGTACTGAAATGGGGCTTACTGAACTCCCAGTCAAACCAGCGATCTGTTGCCATGCTTATGTCCCCTGCTAGTAAGGGTTGGATGAGTCTACATAGGCCAAGTCAGTACTGAGGTGGGGGTTACTGAACTACCAGTCAAACCAGCGATCTGTTGCCATGCTTATGTCCCCTGCTAGTAAGGGTTGGATGAGTCTACATAGACCAAGTCAGTACTGAAGTGGGGGTTACTGAACTCCCAGTCAAACCAGCGATCTGTTGCCATGCTTATGTCCCCTGCTAGTAAGGGTTGGATGAGTCTACATAGACCAAGTCAGTACTGAAATGGGGGTTACTGAACTCCCAGTCAAACCAGCGATCTGTTGCCATGCTTATGTCCCCTGCTAATAAGGGTTGGATGAGTCTACATAGACCAAGTCAGTACTGAAATGGGGGTTACTGAACTCCCAGTCAAACCAGCAATCTGTTGCCATGCTTATGTCCCCTGCTAGTAAGGGTTGGATGAGTCTACATAGACCAAGTCAGTACTGAAATGGGGGTTACTGAACTCCCAGTCAAACCAGCAATCTGTTGCCATGCTTATGTCCCCTGCTAGTAAGGGTTGGATGAGTCTACATAGACCAAGTCAGTACTGAAATGGGGGTTACTGAACTCCCAGTCAAACCAGCAATCTGTTGCCATGCTTATGTCCCCTGCTAGTAAGGGTTCGATGAGTCTACATAGACCAAGTCAGTACTGAAATGGGGGTTACTGAACTCCCAGTCAAACCAGCAATCTGTTGTCATGCTTTTGTCCCCTGCTAGTCAGGGTTGGATGAGTCTACATAGACCAAGTCAGTACTGAAATGGGGTTTACTGAACTCCCAGTCAAACCAGCGATCTGTTGTCATGCTTATGTCCCCTGCTAGTAAGGGTTGGATGAGTCTACATAGACCATGTCAGTACTGAAATGGGGGTTACTGAACTCCCAGTCAAACCAGCGATCTGTTGTCATGCCTATGTCCCCTGCTAGTAAGGGTTGGATGAGTCTACATAGACCAAATCAGTACTGAGGTGGGGGTTACTGAACTACCAGTCAAACCAGCGATCTGTTGCCATGCTTATGTTCCCTGCTAGTAAGGGTTGGATGAGTCTACATAGGCCAAGTCAGTACTGAGGTGGGGGTTACTGAACTACCAGTCAAACCAGCGATCTGTTGCCATGCTTATGTCCCCTGCTAGTAAGGGTTGGATGAGTCTACATAGACCAAGTCAGTACTGAAATGGGGGTTACTGAACTACCAGTCAAACCAGCGATCTGTTGCCATGCTTATGTCCCCTGCTAGTAAGGGTTGGATGAGTCTACATAGACCAAGTCAGTACTGAGGTGGGGGTTACTGAACTCCCAGTCAAACCAGCGATCTGTTGTCATGCTTATGTCCCCTGCTAGTAAGGGTTGGATGAGTCTACTTAGACCAAGTCAGTACTGAGGTGGGGGTTATTGATCTCCCAGATAAACCAGGAATCTGTCGTCTTGCTTATGTACCCTGCTCGTAAAGGTTGGATGGGTCTTCATAGACCAAGTCAGTACTGAGGTGGGGCTGCTTAACTGATCTCCCAGACAAACCAGGGATCTGTTATCTCACCTATGATTCCTGCTAGTAAGAGGTGAACAAGTCTACATAGACTAAGTCAGTACTGAACTAGGGCTACTGATCTCCCAGACAAACCAGGGATCTGTTATCTCACCTATGATTCCTGCTAGTAAGAGGTGGACAAGTCTACATAGACTAAGTCAGTACTGAACTAGGGCTACTGATCTCCCAGACAAACCAAGGATCTGTTGTCTTGCTTCTGTATGGTCTTATGTTCTACTGAGTGCACACGGGAGGGTGTCATGTCTTTGACACAACTGAAGATCCTCCCCTCCGAACCATTGTTTGGCAAGAATTCTGGCTGGCTAAAGCCAGTTTAAATGCTAAAGGGTTAAGAAAGTTAGTTATATCATTAAATCCCCCCCAAATTCTTGAATTGTTTTTGAAAATCATAGGCAGTGTCTTTAATTAGAAATATATAAACCCTTTCGCATTTAAACTGGCCATATCCAGCCAGAATTCTCTCACCTCTTTCCGTTCAAACTGGCTGTAACCAGCCAGAATTCTCTCACATCTTTCTGATAAAACCGGCTGTAACCGGCCAGAATTCTCTCACCTCTTTCCGTTCAAACTTGGTGTAACCAGCCAGAATTCTCTCACATCTTTCTGATGAAACCGGCTGTAGTCGGCCAGAATTCTCTCACCTCTTTCTGTTCAAACTTGGTGTAACCGGCCACTTATACTTATGTTAAGGTATTGTTCTTAAAATAAATAATCTCAAAATTTCATAGATTTGATATTATGTGAGATAAAACCTTTACTGCGAAAATATAATAGTAAATATAGAGTAATGTAAATGGTAAAGGGTTAAAAAGTAAGTCTTAAAAAAATAATTTATTTAAACTAAACTCTTTTTTTCTCACTTTCTCTATTTGTTTAGACTCGACGACGACAACAACATCAACAACAACAGGTTCCTTGAAAAAACCACGACGAAGTGGCTTACTCAATAAGTTCTTCTGTTGTTTCGGTCCAAAGAATCATGCTCCCAAAAATTCTTATCCAGTGCCTGCTGTCGAGCAAAATGGTAACACCAAAGTAAGTCCATTTCCAATTTACAGCCTTGTCAGAATTTTAGCTTTTATGCACGTATCTTGTTTTATATATATATGCTTTATATATGTTATGCTTTGGGAGGGTCATGTTGCCAATAAGAAACACACGCACCAGTTGCTTTCACTCCAATTTATTATAAATTTAAGAATTTATAAATTTCCGGTTGGTTGGTTGGTTCCACAAATTCAGAAACGAAATATATATATATATATTTCTGTATGTATGTATGTATGTATGTATGTATGTATATATATATGTAAATATGTGTGTGTGTGTATATATATGTAAATGTGTGTGTGTATATATGTATATATGTAAATGTGTGTGTGTGTATATATAGAAGGTAAATGTGTGTGTGTATATATATATATATGTAAATGTGTGTGTGTGTGTGTGTGTATATATATATATATATAAATGTGTG
>OZ024757.1:19772683-19775183 GCA_964016885.1 Eledone cirrhosa
TATGTATGTGTCTATACATATCCACCCATACATACACACACACACACACACATCTATACAGGTATGTATGCGCCTATACATATCCACCCATACATACACATACATACGTACACACACATCTATACAGATATGTATGCGCCTATACATATCCACCCATACATACACACACACACACATCTATACAGGTATGTATGCGCCTATACATATCCACCCATACATACACATGTACACACACATCTATACAGGTATGTATGCGCCTCTACATATCCACCCATACATACACACACACACACACATCTATACAGGTATGTATACGCCTATACATATCCACCCATACATACACACACACACACACACACACATCTATACAGGTATGTATGTGTCTATACATATCCACCCATACATACACACACACACACACACATCTATACAGGTATGTATGCGCCTATACATATCCACCCATACATACACATACATACGTACACACACATCTATACAGATATGTATGCGCCTATACATATCCACCCATACATACACACACACACACATCTATACAGGTATGTATGCGCCTATACATATCCACCCATACATACGTACACACACATCTATACAGGTATGTATGCGCCTATACATATCCACCCATACATACATACGTACACACACATCTATAGAGGTATGTATGCGCCTATACATATCCACCCATACATACATACGTACACACACATCTATACAGGTATGTATGCGCCTATACATATCCACCCATACATACACACACACACACACACACACACACATCTATACAAGTATGTATGCGCCTATACATATCCACCCATACATACGTACACACACATCTATACAGGTATGTATGCGCCTCTACATATCCACCCATACATACACACACACACACACACACACACACACATCTATACAGGTATGTATGCACCTATACATATCCACCCATACATACATACACACACACACACATCTATACATATCCACCCATACATACACACACACACACACATCTATACAGGTATGTATGCGCCTATACATATCCACCCATACATACACACACACACACACACACACATCTATACAGGTATGTATGTGTCTATACATATCCACCCATACATACACACACACACACACACACATCTATACAGGTATGTATGCGCCTCTACATATCCACCCATACATACACACACACACACACACACACACACACACATCTATACAGGTATGTATGCACCTATACATAACCACCCATACATACATACACACACACACACATCTATACATATCCACCCATACATACACACACACACACACATCTATACAGGTATGTATACGCCTATACATAACCACCCATACATACACACACACACATCTATACAGGTATGTATGCGCCTATACATATCCATCCATCCATTCATACATACGTACACACACATCTATACAGGTATGTATGCGCCTATACATATCCACCCATACATACACATGTACACACACACATCTATACAGGTATGTATGCGCCTATACATATCCACCCATACATACACACACACACACACACATCTATACAGGTATGTATAGGCCTATACATATCCACCCATACACACACACACACACATCTATACAGGTATGTATGTGCCTATACATATCCACCCATACATACACACACACACATCTATACATATCCACCCATACATACACACACACACACACATCTATACAGGTATGCATGCGCCTATACATATCCACCCATACATACACACACACACACACATCTATACAGGTATGTATGCGCCTATACATAACCACCCATACATACGTACACACACATCTATACAGGTATGTATGCGCCTCTACATATCCACCCATACATACACACACACACACACACACACACACATCTATACAGGTATGTATGCACCTATACATATCCACCCATACATACACACACACACACACACACCTATACAGGTATGTATGCACCTATACATATCCACCCATACATACATACACACACACACACATCTATACATATCCACCCATACATACACACACACACACACATCTATACAGGTATGTATGGACCTATACATATCCACCCATACATACATACACACACACACACATCTATACATATCCACCCATACATACACACACACACACACATCTATACAGGTATGTATGCGCCTATACATATCCACCCATACATACACACACACACACACATCTATACAGGTATGTATGCGCCTATACATATCCACCCATACATACGTACACACACATCTATACAGGTATGTATGCGCCTATACATATCCACCCATACATACACACACACACACACACACACATCTATACAGGTATGTATGCGCCTATACATATCCACCCATACATACACACACATACACACACACACATCTATACAGGTATGTATGCGCCTATACATATCCACCCATACATACACATGTACACACACATCTATACAGGTATG
>OZ024757.1:19777683-19784000 GCA_964016885.1 Eledone cirrhosa
GACTGACTGATAGACAGACTGACTGATAGACAGGCAGGCAGACAGACAGACAGACTGATAGACAGGCAGGCAGACAGACAGACTGATAGACAGACAGACTGATAGACAGACTGACTGATAGACAGACTGACTGATAGACAGACTGACTGATAGACAGGCAGGCAGACAGACAGACTGATAGACAGACAGACTGATAGACAGACTGACTGATAGACAGACTGACTGATAGACAGGCAGGCAGACAGACAGACAGACAGACAAATTTCTGTTTATTTGCCACTAGGGCACAAAAGAAAGAGACATGTACATGGGTGGGGGGAGTTTACATAAAAATCGAGTAAGAAAAATATAACAAACAAAATAATAACAAGAAGGTCCTCAATAGGGAGGGATCGTTTTGGGGTCACACACACCCCCGAAAAAAAAGTGTGCGACCCTTCTCCACGGGAGCACAAAGAGAGGGTGCTCCCTTCTTTCTGTTCCACCTACAGGCTGAGGTAGAGAGAAGGCCCATTCACACGGGCCATTCTCGCAACTTTCACCCACCTTTCATAAAACTGGCTGGAGTGGAGCACCTCTCTCTCCATCCTGATCCTTCTTCCGAAATGGCATCGGAAGAAAAGGACCAGTTGTTGGCCGGAGAGAAAGGTGTCCGACCTCAGCCCTTTCAGACGCGTCCACCATATAGCCTCTTTTACCATGGCTATTACACAGAGGAAGACCGCCTCTCCTTCATTTCTGAAGGGGGAGAGGCGGCTTGATCGTTACAATGGACAGATAGTCAGACAGGCAGACAGTCAGACAGACTGATAGACAGACAGACTGATAGACAGACTGACTGATAGACAGGCAGGCAGACAGACAGACAGACTGATAGACAGACTGACTGATAGACAGGCAGGCAGACAGACAGACAGACAGACTGATAGACAGGCAGGCAGACAGACAGACAGACAGACTGATAGACAGACTGACTGATAGACAGGCAGGCAGACAGACAGACAGACAGACTGATAGACAGGCAGGCAGACAGACAGACAGACAGACTGATAGACAGGCAGGCAGACAGACAGACAGGCAGGCAGATAGACAGACAGACTGATAGACAGACTGACTGATAGACAGGCAGGCAGACAGACAGACAGACTGATAGACAGACTGACTGATAGACAGGCAGGCAGACAGACAGACAGACTGATAGACAGACTGACTGATAGACAGGCAGGCAGATAGACAGGCAGGCAGATAGACAGACAGACTGATAGACAGGCAGGCAGACAGACAGACAGACAGACTGATAGACAGACTGACTGATAGACAGGCAGGCAGATAGACAGACAGACTGATAGACAGACTGACTGATAGACAGGCAGGCAGACAGACAGACAGACTGATAGACAGACTGACTGATAGACAGGCAGGCAGACAGACAGACAGACAGACTGATAGACAGACTGACTGATAGACAGGCAGGCAGACAGACAGACAGACAGACTGATAGACAGACTGACTGATAGACAGGCAGGCAGACAGACAGACAGACAGACTGATAGACAGACTGACTGATAGACAGACAGACTGATAGACAGACAGACTGATAGGCAGGCAGGCAGACAGACAGACTGACTGATAGACAGACTGACTGATAGACAGACAGACTGATAGACAGGCAGGCAGACAGACAGACAGACAGACTGATAGACAGACTGACTGATAGACAGGCAGGCAGATAGACAGACAGACTGATAGACAGACTGACTGATAGACAGGCAGACAGACAGACAGACTGATAGACAGACAGACTGATAGACAGACTGACTGATAGACAGACTGACTGATAGACAGGCAGGCAGACAGACAGACAGACACAGACAGACTGATAGACAGGCAGGCAGACCGACACACACACACACACACACACACACACACACACACACACACACACACACACACACACACACACACACACACACACACACACACACACACACACACACAGATAGATAGACAGACTGTTTAAAGAATAGCGGCAGGTGTTTTAAGGCGATTTTTCATTTGCAAATCCAGGGATTTGCAGACCCCATGAAGGGCCTCGTCATATTGCCCATCAGGTCTTTTTTAAAGCACTGCATTATGGCTGGATGTACTTTCTGCCACCAACCCATTTAATTGCCTCTTCTAACACATAAGGATATGGTGTGCCTAATATAAACCAGACACCCTAGGGTATAGTGTACATATTATAAACCAGACACACACAGAGCAGGCATACAATGTATCTACTAACACTTCAGATACACAAGGATACAGTGTACCTATTGTAAACTAGATATACACAGGGATACAGTGTACCTATTGTAAACTAGATATACACAGGGATACAGTGTACCTATTGTAAACTTGATATACACAGGGATATGATGTACCTGTTGTAAACCTGATACACACAGGGATATGATGTACCTGTTGTAAACTAGATATACACAGGGATACAGTGTACCTATTGTAAACTAGATATACACAGGGATACAGTGTACCTATTGTAAACTAGATATACACAGGGATACAGTGTACCTATTGTAAACTAGATATACACAGGGATACAGTGTACCTATTGTAAACTAGATATACACAGGGATATGATGTACCTGTTGTAAACTAGATATACACAGGGATACAGTGTACCTATTGTAAACTAGATATACACAGGGATATGATGTACCTGTTGTAAACTAGATACACACAGGGATACAGTGTACCTATTGTAAGCTAGATATACACAGGGATACAGTGTACCTATTGTAAACTAGATACACACAGGGATACAGTGTACCTATTGTAAACTAGATACACACAGGGATACAGTGTACCTGTTGTAAACTAGATACACACAGGGATACAGTGTACCTGTTGTAAACTAGATACACACAGGGATACAGTGTACCTATTGTAAACTAGATATACACAGGGATACAGTGTACCTATTGTAAACTAGATATACACAGGGATATGATGTACCTGTTGTAAACTAGATATACACAGGGATACAGTGTACCTATTGTAAACTAGATATACACAGGGATATGATGTACCTATTGTAAACTAGATATACACAGGGATATGATGTACCTGTTGTAAACTAGATATACACAGGGATACAGTGTACCTATTGTAAACTAGATATACACAGGGATATGATGTACCTATTGTAAACTAGATATACACAGGGATATGATGTACCTGTTGTAAACTAGATATACACAGGGATACAGTGTACCTATTGTAAACCAGATATACACAGGGATACAGTGTACCTATTGTAACTAGATATACACAGGGATACGATGTACCTATTGTAAACTAGATATACACAGGGATACAGTGTACCTATTGTAAACTAGATATACATAGGGATACAGTGTACCTATTGTAAACCAGATATACACAGGGATACAGTGTACCTATTGTAAACTAGATATACATAGGGATACAGTGTACCTATTGTAAACTAGATATACACAGGGATACAGTGTACCTATTGTAAACTAGATACACACAGGGATACAGTGTACCTATTGTAAACTAGATATACACAGGGATACAGTGTACCTATTGTAAACTAGATATACATAGGGATACAGTGTACCTATTGTAAACCAGATATACACAGGGATACAGTGTACCTATTGTAAACTAGATATACATAGGGATACAGTGTACCTATTGTAAACTAGATATACACAGGGATACAGTGTACCTATTGTAAACTAGATATACACAGGGATACAGTGTACCTATTGTAAACCAGATATACACAGGGATACAGTGTACCTATTGTAAACTAGATATACACAGGGATATGATGTACCTGTTGTAAACTAGATACACACAGGGATACAGTGTACCTATTGTAAACCAGATATACACAGGGATACAGTGTACCTATTGTAAACTAGATATATACAGGGATATGATGTACCTGTTGTAAACTAGATACACACAGGGATACAGTGTACCTATTGTAAACTAGATACACACAGGGATACAGTGTACCTATTGTAAACTAGATACACACAGGGATACAGTGTACCTATTGTAAACTAGATATACACAGGGATACAGTGTACCTATTGTAAACTAGATATACACAGGGATACAGTGTACCTATTGTAAACCAGATATACACAGGGATACAGTGTACCTATTGTAAACTAGATACACACAGGGATACAGTGTACCTATTGTAAACCAGATACACACAGGGATACAGTGTACCTATTGTAAGCTAGATATACACAGGGATAGGGTGTACCTATTGTAAACTAGATACACACAGGGATACAGTGTACCTATTGTAAACCAGATATACACAGGGATACAGTGTACCTACTGTAAACCAGATAAACACAGGGATACAGTGTACCTATTGTAAACTAGATATACACAGGGATAGGGTGTACCTATTGTAAACTAGATACACACAGGGATACAGTGTACCTATTGTAAACTAGAAATACACAGGGATAGGGTGTACCTATTGTTAACCAGATATACACAGGGATACAGTGTACCTATTGTAAACCAGATACAGACAGGGATACAGTGTACCTACTGTAAACCAGATAAACACAGGGATACAGTGTACCTATTGTAAACTAGATACACACAGGGATACAGTGTACCTATTGTAAACCAGATATACACAGGGATACAGTGTACCTATTGTAAACTAGATACACACAGGGATACAGTGTACCTATTGTAAACCAGATAAACACAGGGATACAGTGTACCTATTGTAAACCAGATACACACAGGGATACAGTGTACCTATTGTAAACCAGATATATACAGGGATACAGTGTACCTATTGTAAACCAGATATACACAGGGATACAGTGTACCTATTGTAAACTAGATAAACACAGGGATACAGTGTACCTATTGTAAACTAGATACACACAGGGATACAGTGTACCTATTGTAAACCAGATACACACAGGGATACAGTGTACCTATTGTAAACTAGATACACACAGGGATACAGTGTACCTATTGTAAACCAGATACACACAGGGATATGATGTTCCTGTTGTAAACCAGATATACTCAAGGGTATAGTGTACCTATATAAAGTAGAAATAATAATTATTATTTTTATTTTTCCTTTTTCCTTCAGTATTGTTTCTGATATATGCTGAGTGTCTTCCTGACACCTAGGGCAATTATTATTATTATTATTACGGTGGATTAGTTGTAGAATCGGTGGAGCGCCGAACAACATGCCTTGCAGCATAGATATAGTTCTTTATGGTCTGAGTTCAAATCATGCCGAAGCTAACTTTGCCTTCCATCCTCACAGGGTCGATAAAATAAAGTACCAGTAATAAACTGGGATAATTGCTGACCTTGGGCCAAAAGTAGAAACATTATTATTATTATACAAGGCGGGATTGGTAGAGAATCGGTAGAGAGTCGGACGCCATGCTTTGCAGCATAGAGTTACGGCCCTTGCCATTCTGAGTTCAAATCCCGCCGAGGTTAACTTTGCCTTTCATCCTTATGGGGTTGATAAAATAAAGTACCAGTAATGCACTGGATAATTGCTGGCCTTGTGCCAAAAGTGGAAACAATTATTATTATTATTATTATTATTATTATTATTATTATTATTCTTTGAGTCTCAGTCATTGATGTTAGTTAACTGGAAAGTTTGTTGAGATGAAAAATATCAAGCCACTACCTGCAGCCTCAGATATTCAGGACGTATCGGAGGGTTCTTGCTGTTCCCAGCAAGCATGCCTTTTGAAGCGTTCCAAAAAGCGTGAAGGGGCCAATTTTCTTTAACCATCCCTGGAAACTTTTTGAGATAGTCCCTAGTGCGCCTATGACAATCGGGATCACTTTGACTTCATGGCAGTTCCAAATCCTTTTTTTATTATTATTATGTGGAGTTATGTCGAACAGCTACTGTCGCGTGTGGAACGAATCCGGCTATCGGCCGAGTCCATAGTGAAGATCGAGCCGCCACCTTCCTTAGGTCAGGAAGAGCAGGACATTTTCCTCTGTCTGGTGGCAGTTGCGAAAGAGATTATATGGTGGACCAGGTTGAAAGGACTAAAGACAGACAATTTTCTCTTCGGCCAATCCCTCATCAACTTCTTCAAGTTTCAGCTGGAAAGGAGGGTGAGGGTGGAGAGAGAAGTGCTGCCCCCCAGTACATTTGCTAAAAGGTGGGTGAATGTGGCGAGAATGGCTCGTGTGAATGGGCCTACTCTGACCATGCGCCTATAGGCTGGCTAACTTGAGGAGAGGGG
>OZ024757.1:19791700-19811700 GCA_964016885.1 Eledone cirrhosa
CTGTAACTAGAGTATGGCAAGCATGGCCCTTACCATGGACGCCACATGTGTAGTGTGTGGTGTTGGCATGGGAGGGAGACCTGGGCTAGGAACAGAACTGTAACTAGAGTATGGCAAGCATGGCCCTTACCATGGACGCCACATGTGTAGTGTGTGATGTTGGCATGGGAGGGAGACCTGGGCTAGGAACAGAACTGTAACTAGAGTATGGCAACCATGGCCCTTACCATGGACGCCACATGTGTAGTGTGTGATGTTGGCATGGGAGGGAGACCTGGGCTAGGAACAGAACTGTAACTAGAGTATGGCAAGCATGGCCCTTACCATGGACGCCACATGTGTAGTGTGTGATGTTGGCATGGGAGGGAGGCCTGGGCTAGGAACAGAACTGTAACTAGAGTATGGCAAGCATGGCCCTTACCATGGACGCCACATGTGTAGTGTGTGATGTTGGCATGGGAGGGAGACCTGGGCTAGGAACAGAACTGTAACTAGAGTATGGCAAGCATGGCCCTTACCATGGACGCCACATGTGTAGTGTGGGAGGGAGACCTGGGCTAGGAACAGAACTGTTACTAGAGTATGGCAAGCATGGCCCTTACCATGGACGCCACATGTGTAGTGTGTGGTGTTGGCATGGGAGGGACACCTGGGCTAGGAACAGAACTGTAACTAGTGTATGGCAAGCAGGGCCCTTACCATGGACGCCACATGTGTAGTGTGTGGTGTTGGCATGGGAGGGAGACCTGGGCTAGGAACAGAACTGTAACTAGAGTATGGCAAGCATGGCCCTTACCATGGACGCCACATGTGTAGTGTAGTGTGTGGTGTTGGCATGGGAGGGAGGCCTGGGCTAGGAACAGAACTGTAACTAGAGTATGGCAAGCATGGCCCTTACCATGGACGCCACATGTGTAGTGTAGTGTGTGGTGTTGGCATGGGAGGGAGACCTGGGCTAGGAACAGAACTGTAACTAGAGTATGGCAAGCATGGCCCTTACCATGGACGCCACATGTGTAGTGTAGTGTGTGGTGTTGGCATGGGAGGGAGACCTGGGCTAGGAACAGAACTGTAACTAGAGTATGGCAAGCATGGCCCTTACCATGGACGCCACATGTGTAGTGTAGTGTGTGGTGTTGGCATGGGAGGGAGACCTGGGCTAGGAACAGAACTGTAACTAGAGTATGGCAAGCATGGCCCTTACCATGGACGCCACATGTGTAGTGTGTGATGTTGGCATGGGAAGGAGACCTGGGCTAGGAACAGAACTGTAACTAGAGTATGGCAAGCATGGCCCTTACCATGGACGCCACATGTGTAGTGTAGTGTGTGGTGTTGGCATGGGAGGGAGACCTGGGCTAGGAACAGAACTGTAACTAGAGTATGGCAAGCATGGCCCTTACCATGGACGCCACATGTGTAGTGTAGTGTGTGGTGTTGGCATGGGAGGGAGACCTGGGCTAGGAACAGAACTGTAACTAGAGTATGGCAAGCATGGCCCTTACCATGGACGCCACATGTGTAGTGTAGTGTGTGGTGTTGGCATGGGAGGGAGACCTGGGCTAGGAACAGAACTGTAACTAGAGTATGGCAAGCATGGCCCTTACCATGGACGCCACATGTGTAGTGTAGTGTGTGGTGTTGGCATGGGAGGGAGACCTGGGCTAGGAACAGAACTGTAACTAGAGTATGGCAAGCATGGCCCTTACCATGGACGCCACATGTGTAGTGTGTGATGTTGGCATGGGAAGGAGACCTGGGCTAGGAACAGAACTGTAACTAGAGTATGGCAAGCATGGCCCTTACCATGGACGCCACATGTGTAGTGTGTGATGTTGGCATGGGAGGGAGACCTGGGCTAGGAACAGAACTGTAACTAGAGTATGGCAAGCATGGCCCTTACCATGGACGCCACATGTGTAGTGTGTGATGTTGGCATGGGAAGGAGACCTGGGCTAGGAACAGAACTGTAACTAGAGTGTGGCAAGCATGGCCCTTACCATGGACGCCACATGTGTAGTGTGTGGTGTTGGCATGGGAGGGAGACCTGGGCTAGGAACAGAACTGTAACTAGAGTGTGGCAAGCATGGCCCTTACCATGGACGCCACATGTGTAGTGTGTGGTGTTGGCATGGGAGGGAGACCTGGGCTAGGAACAGAACTGTAACTAGAGTATGGCAAGCATGGCCCTTACCATGGACGCCACATGTGTAGTGTGTGGTGTTGGCATGGGAGGGAGACCTGGGCTAGGAACAGAACTGTAACTAGAGTATGGCAAGCATGGCCCTTACCATGGACGCCACATGTGTAGTGTGTGGTGTTGGCATGGGAGGGAGACCTGGGCTAGGAACAGAACTGTAACTAGAGTATGGCAAGCATGGCCCTTACCATGGACGCCACATGTGTAGTGTAGTGTGTGGTGTTGGAATGGGAGGGAGACCTGGGCTAGGAACAGAACTGTAACTAGAGTATGGCAAGCATGGCCCTTACCATGGACGCCACATGTGTAGTGTGTGATGTTGGCATGGGAGGGAGACCTGGGCTAGGAACAGAACTGTAACTAGAGTGTGGCAAGCAGGGCCCTTACCATGGACGCCACATGTGTAGTGTAGTGTGTGATGTTGGCATGGGAGGGAGACCTGGGCTAGGAACAGAACTGTAACTAGAGTATGGCAAGCATGGCCCTTACCATGGACGCCACATGTGTAGTGTGTGATGTTGGCATGGGAGGGAGACCTGGGCTAGGAACAGAACTGTAACTAGAGTGTGGCAAGCAGGGCCCTTACCATGGACGCCACATGTGTAGTGTGTGATGTTGGCATGGGAGGGAGACCTGGGCTAGGAACAGAACTGTAACTAGAGTATGGCAAGCATAGCCCTTACCATGGACGCCACATGTGTAGTGTGTGATGTTGGCATGGGAGGGAGGCCTGGGCTAGGAACAGAACTGTAACTAGAGTATGGCAAGCATAGCCCTTACCATGGACGCCACATGTGTAGTGTGTGATGTTGGCATGGGAGGGAGGCCTGGGCTAGGAACAGAACTGTAACTAGAGTATGGCAAGCATGGCCCTTACCATGGACGCCACATGTGTAGTGTGTGGTGTTGGCATGGGAGGGAGACCTGGGCTAGGAACAGAACTGTAACTAGAGTGTGGCAAGTATGGCCCTTACTATGGACGCCACATGAAAGGGGGGAGGCGCCACTTGGACTAAAAGCAGGTTCGATTAAAGTCAAATAAACCTTGTCGGAGAGTGAAAGAATAAACTTCTTCTGATGTATGATCTGTCTCTGATTATCATGGCTGAGAAACACTATGGTGGCTGGATCATTAAACCATTTATATAAATTATTAGACCTCCATAGGTAAATAATCAGTGCTGAGCAGGACTGCAATTACGCTGCTTGCCATAGGTACTATTTTCCTTAGTTATGCCTCTGATTGGAATAGAGTTAATCCCTGTATTTTGATAATACACTATATATATATATATATATATATATATATATGCCCTCACAAGTGCTGAGAAGAAAGATGCATGGAAGAGTCATTATGATAGATTACTAAATGAGGAGAATGCATGGGAGGAAGAGACCCTACCCCAAGTAGACCCTATAGAGGGGCCAGCAGTACAAGTCAGCAGCAGCGTAGTAAGTAAGGCAATCAAAGATATGAAGATGGGAAAGGCAACCGGTCCATCGGGTATAGCTGCCGAGATGCTGAAGGCATCTGGGTCTGTAGGTCACACTATAACCACACGTATTGTTAACCAGGTAATACTAGAAGGTGTCATACCAAAAGATTGGTGCAGTAGCATCATTGTCAACTGCTACAAAGGTAAAGGTGATGCACTAGATAGAATAAACTATAGAGGTATAAAGCTGATGGACCAGGTCATGAAAGTAACAGAAAGAGTTATAGCACAGTTGATTAGGGACCGGGTGAAACTAGATGAGATGCAATTTGGGTTTGTACCAGGAAGAGGCACCACTGATGCCCTCTTCCTTGTGAGGCAGTTACAGGAAAAGTACCTAGCTAAAAGTAAGACACTCTACCTGGCATTCGTCGATCTCAAGAAAGCCTTTGACAGAGTTCCACGTGCTATAATCTGGTGGGTTCTTAGAAAACTAGGAGTAGATGAATGGCTTGGGAAAGCTGTACAAGCCATGTATAGGGGAGCAGTCAGTAAAGTTAGGATTAGCAATGAGTATAGCGAGGAATTTAGCGTACGGGTTGGTGTCCACCAGGGCTCTGTTCTTAGCCCTCTCCTGTTCATCATAGTCCTGCAGGCAATAACGGAGGAGTTTAATACAGGATGCCCATGGGAACTCCTGTATGCAGATGACCTCGCACTTATAGCTGAATCTATGGTAGAACTAGAGAAGAAATTCCAAACTTGGAAGCAGAGACTAGAAAGAAAGGGTCTCAAAGTCAACCTGACAAAGACTAAGGTCCTTGTAAGTAGACTAGAAAACAGAACCCACATCCCCTAAGGAAATGGCCTTGCTCAGTATGTAGGAAAGGTGTAGGTAGGAACTCCATTCTCTGCCCCAAATGCAAACAATCGGTACACAAGAGATGTAGCGGGATCTCAGGAAGCTTAATTAAGAATGTAGGCTTCACATGTAGCAGCTGTGCTGGGACAGCAAGCAGCAAACAGCCACAGGAAAAAAAAGCACCCAGCACTCACTATAAATGAGGTTGGTGTTAGGAAGGGCATCCAGCTGTAGAAATCAAGCCAGAATCAGTTCCTGTATGAGCAAGGCATGGTCAGCCGACCAGACACTGCCCACAACAGGTCAACTCGTCTAACCCGTGCTAGCGTGGAAGAACGGACGTAAAACGGTGATGATGTATATGATGATAGATATATAGATACTTATCTAAGTACCCGAGGCAATGTAGTTTCAGAATATATATCGTTTAGGTGGGGGTGGGGTCTATCTCCAAAACCATAGGAGGAGTTCGTGAACAAACAGACAGGAACTACAACTTTATATATAAAATAATAATAATGAAATTATTGTGTAAAGTGCTCAGGTGTACTACAACTCGTCAAAGGTGTATGTATAGTACATAGAATAATACACAAATGTCAGGGAAGTACATGTGTGTATGTGTTAGCTGTAGTGTTGGCGGATCTCGGGAAGCATGGAGGCCTTAAAGGATGCAGTGTCTTGACAGCTAACAACTGATGCAGGTAGTTTGTTCCATGTTTCAGCAACTCTAAGCGTGAACATATTTAATTAGAAAGTGAACACAAAATATAACTACTTCATTACTAAAGGTTTTTGAATCCCAAGAGCACTCTTTTTTCCTTTGCTTTTTCTTTGGAATTACCTAACACACATATATATATTATTCTTTATATATATATATATAAAAGCGGACGTAAAATAATGATGATGATGATGATGATATCATCATCATTATTTTACGTCCGCTTAGGGCGGTGGATTGGCAGTATCGGTAGAGTGTCGGACGCCATGCTTTCCAGCATAGTTACGTCCCTTTACGATCTGAGTTCAAATCCCGCCGAGGTTGACTTTGCCTTTCATCCTTACAGGGTCGATAAAATAAAGTACCAGTAATGCACTGGGTAATTGCTGGCCTTGTGCCTAAAGTAGAAACAATTATTTTACGTCCGCTTTTTCCCCTGCTTGCAAGGGTGGGACGGGTCCTATTCAACACAGCATCTCTCCACCTGTCATGATCCTTTGTCATCTCCTCCTTGAGCTTCAGCAATCTGAGGTCTGCTCTCACCACCTATATATATATGTATATAAATATATATATATATGAATGGAGGCACATGGCTTGCAATCGAAAGGTTGTGAGTTCAATTCTCAGACCGGGTGATGTGTTGTTTCCTTGAGCAAGACACTTTATTTCACATTGCTCCAGTTTACTCAGCTGTAGAAATGAGATGATAGGGACTGGGGTCCCTATCATTCCACTGCAAAGTGGTCGTGGAGGTGCCATGGCAAAAAAGCACCCAGCACTCACTGTAAATGAGGTTGGTGTTAGGAAGGGCATCCAGCTGTAGAAATCAAGCCAGAATCAGTTCCCGTCCCACGCAAAGACAAAACCACGTTTATGGTATAAAAGAAGTCGTAGACTAATATATATATATATATATACTCATACAGATACACACGTGTATGTGTATACAATGTGTATTTGTTCTAGTCTAGTTAGTAACAATAAAAATCTAACTTGTATAGTCATGTGTGGGTTGTCTTTGTTGCTCTACTTTAGGTTGACATACCTCTATAGAAAGTAAATGGTTGAAGGTATGTAAGCAAATGAGCTTGTGTGTGGTTATGTGTGGTTGAACATGTATAATTGTAATTATGTGTGTGTGGGTACTTGTATGTGTAGCTGCGTGTTTGGGTGTGTGGGTACTTGTATGTGTAGCTGCGTGTTTGTGTGTGTGGGTGTTTGTGTGTGTGGGTACTTGTATGTGTAGCTGCGTGTTTGTGTGTGTGGGTACTTGTATGTGTAGCTGCGTGTTTGGGTGTGTGGGTACTTGTATGTGTAGCTGCGTGTTTGGGTGTGTGGGTACTTGTATGTGTAGCTGCGTGTTTGTGGATGTGGGTGTTTGTGTGTGTGGGTACTTGTATGTGTAGCTGTGTGTTTGTGTTTGTTAGTAATAGATAAGATAGGTAGGGTCTACCATCCTAGTAAACCAAATAGAATGAAAGAAAAGCTAAGTTGACCGTGGCGTGCAGAAAGCCAGGCAGGACAAATATCTGGACAGCCCTGGCTGTTTAATTCTATTGACTTAAGGTTTACTATGGTAGGATTTGAACTCACAGAAATGAGAGCTAGGACAAATATCAAGACAGACCTGGGTCTTTATATATATATATATATATCAAGACAGACCTGGGTCTTTATATATATATATATATATATCAAGACAGACCTGGGTCTTTATATATATATATATATATCAAGACAGACCTGGGTCTTTATATATATATATATATATATATAAATATATAAAAGAAAGTATGACCCCGACAGCAGAGCTCAAGCTGTTCCGATGGCTATTTCGGAGTCCAGAAATAGCCGTCGAAACAGCTTGAGCTCTGCCATCGGTGTCATACTTTCTCCTATTACCCACTCTACTACCCTAAGTATTGAGTACTCTGGTGCGTTATGGTCCATCTTGTTCCTTTCCACAACTTCTCCGATATATATATATATATATTTATATATATATATATATATATATATATATATATAGGTAAGTTATTCCGGGTTGAATCGGAGGTAACCACAGTAAGTAAGGTACTCAATACATTGCAGAGTATAAAAGTTTATCTATATTAAAAAAAAAATATATATATATATATATATATATATATATATATATGAAATGGCTGGAGCTGCTCAGCTGTCGGGGTCCTAAATCTTTTCATATTACCCACTCTACTACCCCCAGTATTGAGTACTCTGGTGCGTTATGGTCGACCTGGTATACTACCACACCCTCTTTGTTATATATATATATATATATATATATATATATATATATATATATATATATATATATATATATATGTGTGTGTGTGTGTGTATTGACATTCTATTGACTTTCGTCAAATCGGACCGAGGAAACAATGTTTCCGTTGGTCTTTCCAATTGCTAATACTATCTATCGGTCGCAACTCCAGGTAGAAGGAGCAACGTGAAATAAAGTGTCTTGCTCAAGGACATAACGCATCGCCTGGTCCGGGAATCAAATTCACAACCTCACGATTGCGAATCCAATTCTCTTACCACTCAGCCATGCGCCTATCATCATCATTGATTAATGTCCATCTTCCATGCTAGCATGGGTTAGACGGGTCCTATTTTGAGGCAAGTTGTGTCAGGTGACTGTGTCTTGTTCAAATAGGGTTGTTTCTGGCTGGTTTTCTACGGCTGGATGCCCTTTCTAACGCTAACCATACGCATGAGTGTCTGCCTGTCTGTCTGTGTGACAGCTCACACATATGCAGAGTTAGCTGGCCTCCTGCAAGGTGTCTTAGGTGATTTAATGATAGGGACCCCAGTCCTATCATCTCATTTCTACAGCTGAGTAAACTGGAGCAACGTGAAATAAAGTGTCTTGCTCAAGGAAACAACACATCACCCGGTCCAAGAATTGAACTCACAACCTTTCGATTGCAAGCCCAATGCTCTAACCACTAAGCCATGCGCCTTCACAACCTGTAAGGTTGGTGATGTATGAATACTAATGACCATTTCCAACCAGCAATAGAACGTGCCTTTTGCAAAACTAACCAGAGGTGAGCCTTGGGCGTTTGTAGTATAACAGCTCTTAACTAGCTTTCCCAGAGCCCAATGCTCTAACCACTAAGCCATGCGCCTTCACATGTCTCTCTGTCTCACTGATTGCATCTCACTGCTCTGCTGTTGTCTATTTTTCAGATTGGTTCCTTACAAATTCTGAAGGAGATATCTGGCAACCACCAGGTGAGACGTTCCATTGCTGACTTGGGAGGTCTTCAAACAATGGTAAATATTCTTCAGCATCCGAATAAAGACCTCAAGTGTTTGGCAGCAGAGACTATAGCTAACGTTGCCAAGTTCCAGCGGGCCAGAAGAACTGTCCGGAAACACGGAGGTATCCAGCAATTGGTAAGATACTTCATATATGTTGTTGTTGTGGTGGTTGTTGTCGCTGTTGTTGTTGTCGTTGAGGTTGTTGTTGTTGTCGCTGTTGTTGTTGTTGTTGTTATTGTTGTCGCTGCTGTTGTTGTTGTTGGTGCTGTTGTCGCTGCTGCTGTTGTCGCTGCTGCTGTTGTCGCTGCTGTTGTTGTTGTTGGTGTTGTCGCTGTTGTTGCTGCTGTTGTCGCTGCTGTTGTCGCTGTTGTTGTTGTTGTTGCTGTTGTTGTCGTTGCTGTTGTTGTTGTTGTCACTGGTGTTATCGCTGCTGTTGTCGCTGTTGTTGTCGCTGCTGTTGTCGCTGCTGTTGTTGCTGCTGCTGTTGTCGCTGCTGTTGTTGCTGCTGCTGTTGTTGTTGTTGTTGCTGTTGTTGTTGCTGCTGTTGTTGTTATCACGGTGTTGTCGCTGCTGTTGTTGCAGCTGCTGTTGTCGTTGCTGTTGTTGTTGTTGTTGTCGCTGGTGTTGTCGCTGTTGTTGTCTCTGCTGTTGTCGTTGCTGCTGTTGTCGCTGCTGTTGTCGCTGCTGTTGTTGCTGCTGCTGTTGTCATTGCTGTTGTTGTTGTCACTGGTGTTGTCGCTGCTGTTGTCGCTGCTGCTGTTGTCGCTGCTGCTGTTGTCGTTGCTGCTGTTGTCACTGCTGCTGTTGTTGTTGTTGTCACTGGTGTTGCTGCTGTTGTTGTCGCTGCTGTTGTTGTTGTTACTGGTGTCGTTGCTGTTGCTGTTGTTGTCGTTGAGGGTGTTGTTGTCGCCGTCACTGATATTGTGCTTGTTGTTGTTGCTGTTGTTGTTATGGTGGTGGTGGTGTCCAAAAGACATGACACGCTCTCCAGTACCAGCCCACATACATAGAACTGTGTGACCTCCACCAACCACTGCTGCACCCGTGACCTATTTTGGGGGAGGTCAGTAGCCCACCCACTCCAGTACTGACTTGGTCTATGGAGACCTGCCCAAGCCTGGCTAACTGGGAAACAGGATGTTAAACAACAGCAATGAGGATATCTGAGAGAGTGGGAGGGAGGGAGAGAGAGTGTGTGTGAAAGAGAGAATAAGGGAGGGAGAGAGTGGGTGAAAGAGAGAATAAGGGAGGGAGAGAGTGGGTGAAAGAGAGAGTGGGAAGGAGAGATGGAGAAAAAGGATTTTAATCTCTGATAACATGTTCTGTCAATCACACATTCTTTCCATTGTTAAAACTCTCTTGGGAAGAATCAGCTTATATTTATATATATATGTTTGTGTGTGTGTGAGATCTTTGGCGCTACACAGCCATACAGAAGACCCACCTTGCCTAAGTACAAAGCGAAACCTACAGTCAGTAGGCACCTCTAACAAAATACACCCCTCTACCCCCACCCTATCCACACCACCCCCTTAAATGTGAAGTTATGATGGTACCACAACATCCAGTCCGAAACAAATCAGGTTGTGTCACGACAAAAAAAACACACAGTCCACGCTGTAATGTGGCCGTGTATGTAGCACGGTAAAAACCTCCCAGTTCCACACTGTAAACGTGGTTGGTGTTAGGAAGGGCATCCAGCCGTAGAAAACCCGCCAGACAGTCCTATACGAGCAGGACAACAAATCTTGCCTCAAGTGGGAAACCTCCCGTCCAAACCCATGCAAGCGTGGAACATGGACGTTAAACGATGATGATGATGATATATATATATGTATATATATATTTCGTTTCTGAATTTGTTTAGCAAGATTCTTTATCTGAAATCGTGTGTTGAAACCGATATTGTTATACTTTGGGAGGGTCATGTTGCCAATAAGAAGCACACGCACCAGTTGCTTTCACTTCAATTTATTATATATTTATAAATTTATAAATTTACAAATCTACAAATTTATAAATTTCTGGTTGGTTGGTTGGTTCCACAACCAGATAGTTGTTTATATATAGTCATAGTCCTTTCGTCACACACTCTGTGACCTCTTCAGTGACTGGGGATTCCTTTCTTTGTTTCTGTGCCTTTCCTTTCTTCTGTCCTACGCCATTTTGTTTCAAACAAAGTATAACAATATATATATATATACCTTTTTTACATATTAAACAGAGCCACTTTTCCTGAAAGAATCAGGGTCCTAACTTCTTTCTTACTCGCAAGCACTTTTGTTTAGACTAAGCTTACTCTCAGACCTTTTGGTTCCAAAATTCTGTTTGAAATAATTCTTTAGCAATTATCTGAACATAGCAAGGAGGATAACTCCTTGGAGTAGTGTCAATTGATAGTAATTTGTGCCACCTTCATTTGGCTAGTCCAGTTTTGTGTAGGAAGGGTGGAAGTGGGTCAAAGAAACCATTTCATCAGAAAATCTTGAATGTATTCAATAAAATATTGGTTTTGCCTTATTGATCTTCACTGGCTTAACAAACAGCCAGGTGTTGGTTATTGATTCATCCACACACACACTATATATATATATATATATATATATATATATATATATATATATATATGTATGTGTATATATGTGTATATATATATATATATATGTATAGGAACGAGTAGGACCCCGACGGCTGAGCTCAAGCCGTTTCGACGGCTAATTCTGGACTAAACGAAAATTTTTATAGATAAAAATTTTCATTTAGTGCAGAATTAGCCGTCGAAACGGCTTCAGCTCAGCCGTCAGGGTCCTACTCGTTCCTATTATCCACTCTACTACCCTAAGTATTGAGTACTTTGGTGCGTTATGGTCCACTTGGTTCCTTACCACATTTCCTCCGTTATATATATGTATATATATGTGTGTATATATATATATATATATATATATATATCATCATCATCATTTCATTTTACGTCCGCTTTTTCCCTGCTTGCAAGGGTGGGACGGGAACTGATTCTGGCTTGATTTCTACAGCTGGATGCCCTTCCTAACACCAACCTCATTTACAGTGAGTGCTGGGTGCTTTCTTGCCGTGGCACCTCCACGACCACTTTGCAGTGGAATGATAGGGACCCCAGTCCCTATCATCTCATTTCTACAGCTGAGTAAACTGGAGCAATGTTAAATAAAGTGTCTTGCTCAAGGAAACAACACATCACCCGGTCCAAGAAACGAATGCAATCTCGGTGTGCAGCTAAGCACTCAATAGGGTATTTTACCCTAGAGTTATAACATTACGTTTAGACAGCTTTGCAAAGTGAAGACAGCGACCGGTAGATGGGCCACAGTGACCATAGCGACGAAAAAAACTGAATTATATATATATATATATGTTAAATATTTCTGAAGAAAAAGCAAAGGAAACAAGAGTGCTCTATGTATAAAACAGAGCTATTTAATTAGAAAGTGAACAGCACAATATATAACTACTCTATTACCAAAGGTTTCAGGACCCTAGACAATATTAACATATGTCTAGTTCATACATCAGAACCTTAGCTAATGGAGTAGTTATATATTGCGTGGTTCACTAATATATATATATATATATATATAAATGAAGTATTTCCGTTGGAAAGATAAAGGAAAAGAGAGTGCTCTATGTAGGCTACAGAGCTTATTAGTTATGTAATAAACAACATAAGATAATTATTTCATTTACCAGTGGTTTCTTGAAGGCAGATATTTATATATGTCTTCAGTCGTCAGAATGAATAAATAACATCAGATGTTATTTATTCATTTTGATGACTGAAGACAGACATAACATCTGCCTTCAAGAAACCACTGGTAAATGAGCATGCTCCGATGGATGTGTAATAGGTAATATACACGAACGGCAAAGCATAAATGAATTGAGACAGAGCATAAGAGGAATCAAATGCTGTGTGCAGGAGAGGCGGTTGCGTTGGTATGGACATATGCTGCATATGAAGGATGACAGCTGCATAAAAAGGTGCAGAGCACTAGAAGTCGATGGAAACCGCGGAGTGGGGAGACCCAAGAAGACCTGGGATGAGGTGATAAAAGCCTACCTTACCCAATTACACCTCTCAAAGGCGATGACACACGACCGTAACCTCTGGCGTCACGCAGTAATACAGAAAACCCGACCGCCCATGGGTACAGGCCAAAGCTGAAGCATATAGACAATATGCCCCGCCCCCTCCCACTGCAAAATGGTCGTGGAGGTGTCACAGCAAAAAAGCATGCAGCCCACACTGTAAAGTGGTCATGTAGGCGCCACAGAAAAAAAGCACCCAGCACTCACTGTAAATGAGGTTGGTGTTAGGAAGGGCATCCAGCTGTAGAAATTAAGCCAGAATCAGTTCCCGTATGAGCAAGACATGGTCAGCCGATCGGACACTGCCCACAACAGGACAACCCGTCTAACCCATGATAGCGTGGAAGAACGGACGTAAAACGGTGATGATGATGATGATGATGATTTTTATTACATAACTATATATATATATTATATATATATAAATGGAAAAGAATGAAACAAAATTTCATTTCTCACTCTTTGTACGGCTGGTACTTAAATGTAAGTATGTATGTATACGGACGTACAGTAGTATATACATACATGTACATATATATATATATGTGCGTATGGGTTTACTGAACATTTATTATAATGCTCGGTTTGTTTGTAAACAAACAAACAGCCCGAATTTACGCCGTACAGTGTTCAGGCAACCATCGTCACCATTTTGTTCAACACAGGAACGATGTACTAGTTTCAAGCTTATTAGCTATATATATATATATATATATACATAGATGTGAAAAAAAAATATATATATAGATGGAAATATTGAAAAATATTTTATCTCTGCTCGGTTTGTTTGTAAACAAACAAACAGCCCCAATTTACGCCGTACAGTGTTCAGGCAACCGTCGTCACAATTTTGTTCAACACTGACACAGGAACGATGTACTAGTTTCAAGTTTATTAGCTATATATCCATATATACATAGATGTGAAAAAAAATATATATATATAGATGTATATATTGAAAAATATTTTATCTCTGAAAGTGAAGTTTAATCATTTGGGAAGTTCATAATCTTATTGTTGTTGTTTTTGTTTTTACTTCTCAGGTGAAAATTTTACACTGCCCTGTTTCAAACAATAGCATTTCTCAAGAAAACGAGAAAGACATTGAAATCGCCAGGTGTGGGGCCCTGGCTCTGTGGAGCATCAGCAAGAGTGCAAAAAACAAAGACTGCATGCGACAAGCTGGAGCAATTCCTCTTCTGGGGAAACTTCTCAAGTCCTACCATGAGAACATGTTGATACCAGTGGTTGGAACGCTACAGGAGTGTGCCTCTAAGGTAAGATGTGTCACCATTTTTCATTGCCAGAATCAGTAGAGCATCGGCCACTATGCTTCGCAGCATAGAGTTACGTCCCTTTATGGTACGTCCCGATAAAGTACCAGCAATGCACTGGGGTGTAATTGCTGGCTTTGCGCCAAAAGTAGAAACAATTATTTAAACCTTGTTGGTGCATTGCTAGTATCAATAGAGTGTCAGACACCATGCTTTATGGTGTGAAGTTACGGCCCTTTGCGTTCTGAGCTCAAATCCCGCCGAGGTTAACTTTGCCTTTCATCCTTACGGGGTCGATAAAATAAAGTACCAGTAATGCACTGGGATAATTGCTGGCCTTGTGCCTAAAGTAGAAACAATTATATTACATATATTACACTCTGTCGATAAAATAAAGTACCAGTAATGTACTGAGGTAATTGCTGGCCTTGTGCCAAAAGTAGAAACAATTATTTATTCAAAGTAATCCAACTTATTTTACAAACGGGATAAAAAAAATAAACTGTACGCAATCCCGCAGACCTTCCTTTATTATAGTTTAGATTGGTAGAGTGTCAGACACCATGCTATGCAGCATAGAGTTATGTCCCTTTGCGTTCTGAATACAAATCCTGCCGAGGTTAACTTTGCCTTTCATCCTTACGGGGTTGATAAAATGAAGTACCTGTAATCCACTGGGGTAATTGGCTTGGTTTCTACAGCTGGATGCCCTTCCTAACACAAACATGGTAAGAAAAGGACTGAAGTGTTTATTATCATCATCATCATCGTTTAACGTCCATCTTCCACGCTAGCATGGGTTAGACGGGAATTGTCCCACTTGAGGCAAGGTTGGTCGGGTGACCGCCTCTAGCTCATATAGGACTATCTGGAAGGTTTTCTACAGCTGGTTGCCCTTCCTAGCACAAACATGGTAAGAAAAGGACTGAAGTGTTTAGTATCATCATCGTTTAATGTCTATCTTCCACGCTAGCATGGGTTAGACGGGAATTGTCCCATTTAGAGGCAAGGTTGGTCGGGTGACCGCCTCTAGCTCATATAGGACTATCTGGAAGGTTTTCTACGGCTGGTTGCCCTTCCTAACACAAACCACATTTATCTAAAAACCTTCAACCATAATTTCATAGAACCTTTGTTATGTTATGTTCCAAACATCAAGTTAATAACGAGAAATTTAGTTATATTACTTTATATCCCTATAAATTCATAATTATTTTTAAATATGGAAATATGGTAATTAAAGGGTTAACGAGTAGACTATTTGATATCAATTCTAAGTTAACGTATCTTACTTATCTACTTACAAACATCTGAGGTCATTTACCTGTGTGCTCTCTCTCTCTCTTCTGTCTTTATCTCTCCCCCCTCCCCATGCTTTCTCTCTCCCCCCTCCCCCATGCTTTCTCTCTCCCCCCTCCCCCATGCTTTCTCCCCCCCCATGCTTTCTCTCTCCCCCCTCCCCCATGCTTTCTCCCCCCATGCTTTATCCCCCCCCCCCATGCTTTCTCCCCCCCATGCTTTCTCTCTCTCCCCTCCCCCATGCTTTCTCTACCCCCTTCCCGCATGCTTTCTCTACCCCCTTCCCGCATGCTTTCTCTCTCTCCCCCCCATGCTTTCTCTACCCCCTCACCCATGCTTTCCCTCCCCCTCCCCCATGCTTTCCCTCCCCCTCCCCCGTGCTTTCCCTCCCCCCTCACCCATGCTTTCTCTACCCCCTCACCCATGCTTTCTCTACCCCCCTCACCCATGCTTTCCCCCCCTCCCCCATGCTTTCTCTATCCCCCTCCCCCATGCTTTCTCTATCCCCCTCCCCCATGCTTTCTCTATCCCCCTCCCCCATGCTTTCTCTATCCCCCTCCCCCATGCTTTCTCTCTCTCTCTCTCTCTCTCTCTCTCACTTCCATGCTTTCTCTCTCTCTCTCTCTCTCTCTCTCTCTCTTTCTCTCTCACTCTCTCTCTCCCATGCTTTCTCTCTCACTCTCTCTCTTCCTTCCTTTCTCTCTCACCCTCTCTCTCTCTTCCATGCTTTCTCACTTTCTCTCTTCCATGCTTTCTCTCTCTCTCTCTCTCTCTCTCCCTCTCTTCCATGCTTTCTCTCTCTCTCTTCCATGCTTTCTCTCTCTCTCTCTCTTCCATGCTTTCTCTCTCTCTCTCTCTGTTCCACGCTTTCTCCCACTCTCTCCCACTCTTTCTCCCACTCTCACTCCCACTCCAACTCTCTGCCCCCATCCCCCTCTCCTACAGTTACATCTACATATTATTCCCTCATCCTTTCATCTTGTCGGCAACATCTGAAATCTTCATCTCCCGCCACTCATGTAACTCTCCTCTAGTTTGTTTTTTTTTCTTCTTTTTTTTACCAAATCCTATTTTTTTTTTACTTCTGCTGATAGAATAACTTCACTCTTCTTGTAATTTGGTTAATAGAGATTCCTGCCTGTCTGTGGTGGTGGTGGTGGTGGTGGTGTGTGGGTAGTGGTAGTGGTGGTGGAGATGGTGGTGGTGTGGGGGGGGGGGGGGGGGCAAGTGGTGCTGGTGGTGGTGGTAGTGGTAGTGGTGGTGGAGATGGTGGTGGTGGTGGAGATGGTGGAGACAGTGGTAGTGGTGATAGTAGTGGTGGTGTGTGTGGGGGGGCAAGTGGTGGTGGTGGTGGTAGTGGTAGTGGTGGTGGAGACGGTGGTGGTGGTGGTGGAGACGGTGGTGGTGGTGGTGGTGGAGATGGTGGCGGTGGTGGTGGTGGTGGTGGTGGTGATGTTGATGTTGAAATTATGTTAAACGTTTTAGCTGAAACATCTATTTAATAGGCTTCATTATAAACATATATATATACATGTGTATATATATATATACACATGTATATATATATATACATGTGTATATATATATACATGTGTATATATATATATACATGTGTATATATATATATATACATGTGTATATATATATACATGTGTATATATATATACATGTGTATATATATATACATGTGTATATATATATATATACATGTGTATATATATATACATGTGTATATATATATATATGTGTATATATATATACATGTGTATATATATATACATGTGTATATATATATACATGTGTGTATATATATATACATGTGTATATATATATATACATGTGTATATATATATACATGTGTATATATATATACATGTATAACTTTGAATAACTTTGAAATGTTTTGGCCAGTATTGGCCCAGGCCATGTCTAACTTAATAGCACCACCTGGCGAAGTCTTTCAATTCAGGATTTGGGCACCATGGCCCATTCGAGAAGAGAATTACTGTTTGCGGAGACATATCCGGGTGTGGGTGGTTTGTCCGGGATTACTTGGAGGAATTTGTCCAAAGACTTCTTGAATTTTGTGTGGTCAGTTTCTGTTTTGACGTGTCCTGGTGTGATGTTGAAGAGAGCAGGGCCGATTGAGGTGAAATAATTGTGCCGTATTGTTGTTATGAGTTGCGATTTAGATTTTTGAATGGGACGGATAGCACGGGGCCCAAGCCTTGGGTGTATCTTGAAGGCGATGCCAACATCATTTGGGCAGTGATGATGGAACATTTTCCACATCATGCAGATAATATAACGCTCACGGCGACGTTGGAGTGAGTAAAGTTTCAGGTTTTCCAATCGACCCCAGTAGTCAAGGTCTGACATGCCATCTATCTTTTTCGTGATTGCCCTTTGAGGAGCTTCAAGTTTCATGATACTTTGTTTCGTGTGGGGAGACCACAGTGGACAACAGTATTCAAGGTGTGGTCGGGCGAAAGTAGAGAAGAGAAGGATAATGGTGCGGGAATCTCTCGACTGGAAGGTTCTGAGGATCCAGGAACACATTCTGCGGGCCATGTCAACTTTGCTGCTTATATGCGTGGTCCAGCTTATGTTGCTGTCCACGGTTACTCCCAAGTCTCTGATGTTGTTAGATGCCACGAGAGTTTCCCCGGAGGGAAGGGAGTACGGGAGTTTCAGAGCATCCTCTTTTCCAAAGTGGATCAGTTCGAATTTGTCTTCGTTCAGTAACATGTTGTTCTTTTCTGCCCATTGGGTAACAGCCAGTAGGTCTGACTGAAGGCTTATCCGGTCATCCACGCCATTGATGACCTTTTGGAGCTTGGAATCATCAGCGAAAATTTTAATGTTGCTGTGTTTGATGATGTCAGTGATGTCATTAATATAGATGATGAAGAGAAGTGGGCCCAACACAGTGCCTTGTGGGACTCCACTACTGACTTTGGCTGGGCTTGATTTGACTCCCTCAACTACAACATGTTGGGTTCTGTTTGACAGGAAGCTCTTGATCCACTGCAGCAGCTTTCCAGTGACACCAATATTGGACAGCTTTCTCAGTAGAATGTTATGATCAACCCTGTCAAAGGCCTTGCTGAAATCAAGGTAGATAACATCAGTGTTGGAACCCTCTCCCAAGGCTCTCAAAATGTCATCAAAGTGATGCAGTAGTTGCGTCAGGCAATCCCTTCCATTACGGAATCCATGCTGGTTGGAGTTCAGCATATTGTTACTCTCAAGGAAGTGGGTCATTCGCGATCTCACCACTCGCTCAAATACCTTAATGATATGAGAGGTGAGTGAGATTGGACGGTAATTCACGGCAAGGGATTTGTTTCCCTTTTTGAAAACTGGGACAACAGACTGGGATAGAAGGTTTTCTGGCACATATCCAGCATCCAGTGAGTTCCGCCACAGATTGGCAAGAGGAGAAGCAAGTTGGTGTTGACACGCCTTCAAGACACAAGCAGGGAACCTATCGGGACCTACTGCTGAATTATGCTTGATTTCCTTTATTGCCGCCAAGACATCAGGGGCGCCAAACGTTATGTCCGATAAGGTGTAATGGGGAGTAACATCGCCGATACAGCCCAGATCGGCCATATCAGGATTGCTGAAAACAGAGCAGTATTGTTTCTGCAGTATCTCACCCATGGTTTTAGCATTGTCTTGAAGAGTGCCATTTTCATCAATTAGAGGGCCAACAGTAGAGCCAGTGATTTTGTGTTTTTTTGCAAATGAAAAGAACACTTTGGGATTGAGTTTGATCTTCTCAATGGCCCAGGCCTCTTCAGCTCTTCTCTGATTGTTGATGAGGGACATTATGTTGTTTTGGAGGTTATGTTTTTTAATCTCTAGTGATGAAATGGCAGTCAAGTTGATGTGTTGCTGCTGACAGTATTTCAGCTTGTTGATTTTTTTGTTCGTTCTCTTAATTTTTCTGATGAGTGTTTTTCTATTTCTAGGGATTCTGCTCTTAGATTTGTTTATAGTTCTTAATGGGGTGTGTTTAGCACATATGTTTGTAACAGTGTCCACAAATGTCTGCCAGGACTTTTTGATGTTAGTGGGTGTATGAGTGTGCGTGAAGGACCAGTCGACATGTGCAAGATCATGACTGATCGCTTCCCAGTTTGCATTGTGGAAATCCATAGCGTCAAACGGATGGACAGGAGAAATGACATTGGGTTTGTATATTGGACGGTGGAATCTCAGATCACAGAGAACCATGTCATGATCAGAGAGTAGAGTTTTCTCCACTGCAATATTGTGGATATTGTCAGTGTGATTGCTGAAAATTAAGTCTAGGACGTTTTTGTGGCACCTCGTTGGTTCGAGAACTAGTTGGGATAGGAAGAAATCATCCATGAAGTCAAGAAGCGATTCCACAGCTTCCCTGTCAGAGGTTGAGGCAGAAGAACCTGGTGGCAGGGTGTTTGTGGACCAGTCAACTCCGGGGAGGTTGAAGTCCCCCATCATTAAGATGTTGTCAGGGTGACACTCTTGGATGAAACACTTTATGCTGTTGAGGCATTCCTTGAAGCATGGTACAGGCGTTTGGGGTGGCCTATAGAGCCCAACTACTAATAGGTTGTTGGTTTGACTGAATACAGTGACTGCCTCACAGTATCCATTAGTGAATATGTTCATAGCCTCTGTTGAGAAAGAATTATGGACATAAATGGCAGTTCCGCCCTTTCTTCTGCCAGCGCGATCAGCACGGATGGCTTTGAAATTTTTCACTTTCACCTCGGCTTCCAAGTGGAGGTTA
>OZ024757.1:19814200-19831700 GCA_964016885.1 Eledone cirrhosa
CTAGCTTTACATGTGCCTGGGTATATAATACCCTAGGTTAGCTTTTCATGTACCTGGGTATTTAACACCTTAGGCTAGCTTTACATGTACCTGGGTATATAACACCCTAGGTTAGCTTTTCATGTACCTGGGTATTTAACACCCTAGGCTAGCTTTACATGTACCTGGGTATTTAACACCCTAGGCTAGCTTTACATGTACCTGGGTATATAACACCCTAGGCTAGCTTTACATGTACCTGGGTATTTAACACCTTAGGCTAGCTTTACATGTACCTGGGTATTTAACACACTAGGTTAGCTTTACATGTACCTGGGTATTTAACACCCTAGGTTAGCTTTACATGTACCTGGGTATTTAACACCCTAGGTTAGCTTTACATGTACCTGGGTATTTAACACCCTAGGCTAGCTTTACATGTACCTGGGTATTTAACACCCTAGGCTAGCTTTACATGTACCTGGGTATTTAACACCCTAGGCTAGCTTTACATGTACCTGGGTATATAACACCCTAGGCTAGCTTTACATGTACCTGCGTATATAACACCTTAGGCTAGCTTTACATGTACCTAGGTATTTAACACACTAGGTTAGCTTTACATGTACCTGGGTATTTAACACCCTAGGCTAGCTTTACATGTACCTGGGTATTTAACACCCTAGGTTAGCTTTTCATGTACCTGGGTATTTAACACCTTAGGCTAGCTTTACATGTACCTGGGTATTTACACCTTAGGCTAGCTTTACATGTACCTGGGTATTTAACACCCTAGGCTAGCTTTACATGTACCTGGGTATATAACACCCTAGGTTAGCTTTACATGTACCTGGGTATTTAACACCTTAGGCTAGTTTTACATGTACCTGGGTATTTATCATATATTGCACCAGATCTGTATATATAAAACTGTGATCCTTTAAGAATTCAGTAATGCACCTTTCCGAGGTTTGTGTCCTAGGTTACCTTCATGGTAACACCAACCCTGTTCAAAACTATGATCCTTTAAGGTTCAGTTAAGTACCTCTCTGAGGTTTGTGCCCTAGGTGGCTGCCCTAGTTGGCCTTCATGGTAACACCAGCCCTGTATAAAACTGTGACCCTTTAAAGTTCAGTAATGTATCTCTCTGTGCCCTAGGTGGCTACCCTAGTTAGCCTTAATGGGAGCACCAAGCCTCTGTCGATCATCCTTTAACATTCAGTAATACACCTCTCTGGGGTCGGTGCCCTAGTTGGCCTTAACGGGAGCACCAAGCCTCTATAAAACATCCTTTAAGGTTCAGTAATGTACCTCTCAGGTCTGTGCCCTAGATGGCTGCCCTAGGTGGCGTTAATGGTAGCACCAACCCTGTGTAAAACATCCTTTGGTTCAGTAATGTACCTCTCTCTGAGGTCTGTGCCCTAGTTGGCGTTAATGATAGCACCAATCCTGCTGCTACTACTTATTAGATAACTTGTTACTTCATGTCGCCAAACACCAGCTGAAGGTTTGTCAATAAAGCAACTATGTGCACAATTTAACTAAATAGGTTAAAGCCTTATGGCCAAATCTGAAGTGATTCTTGTTGTTATTGTTATTTTCATTATTATTATTATTATTATTATTGTAATCCTAGAGGAGTCACCCCCACCCACACCCATTGTGGAATTTTTGTGGGTTTCTATTTTTTTTTTTTGTTACAGCCTTTGTTTTTGTTTTATAATATAAGTCGGTTGGTTGTGTAGGTGTCACGACAAAAAGCACCCAGTACTCACTGTGAAGTGGTCATGTATTTGTCATGGCAAAAAGCACCCAGTCTATACTGTGAAGTGATCGTGTAGGTGTCATGACAAAAAGCACCCAGTCCACTCTGTAAAGTGGTTATGTAGGTGTCACAACAAAAAGCACCTAGTCCACTCTGTAAAGTGGTCATGTAGGTGCCACGACAAAAAGCACCCAGTCCACACTGTACAGTGGTTGTGTAGTTATCATGACAAAAGGTACCCAGTACTCACTGTAAAGTGGTCATATAGGTGTCACAACAAAAAGCACCCAGCCCACACTGTAAAGAGGTCATGTAGGTGTCATGACAAAAAGCACCTAGTCCAGACTGTAAAGTGGTAGTGTAGGTGTCATGACAAAAAGCACCCAGTCCACTCTGTAAAGTGGTCATGTAGGTGTCATGACAAAAAGCACCCAGTCCAGACTGTAAAGTGGTAGTGTAGGTGTCATGACAAAAAGCACCCAGTCCACTCTGTAAAGTGGTCATGTAGGTGTCATGACAAAAAGCACCCAGTCCAGACTGTAAAGTGGTAGTGTAGGTGTCATGACAAAAAGCACTCAGTCCACTCTGTAAAGTGGTCATGTAGGTGTCATGACAAAAAGCACCCAGTCCAGACTGTAGAGTGGTAGTGTAGGTGTCATGACAAAAAGCACCCAGTCCACTCTGTAAAGTGGTCATGTAGGTGTCACAACAAAAAGCACACAGCCCACACTGTAAACAAGGTTGGTGTTGGGAAGGGCATCCAGCTGTAGAGATAAAGCCAAAATCAGTTCTGTATAAACAAGGCATGGTTACCAGAGCCAGCATTGCCCACAACAGCCCAACTCGTCTAAACCATGCTGGCGTGAAAGAATGGACATTAAAAAGGGAATATTCCCTTGTTTCTTTTTTATGCATATAATTTTGTTCTTGCTTTTTTTACAATCAGAAATGCCCATTTGTACCGTCCTGTATTGTCCTTAATGTTACACTTTATGTCAAACCTTGTGGTTCATAAAGAAAGCATTATGTTTGCCATTGTTATGGTTTATTCAATATATATTTACTTTTGCCCTAAAGTATTTAGGTGTGTGTGTGTGGTGATGAGGTGGAAGCTATATGTATGGGTGTGTAGTTATATGATATATGGAGCATGTGATTATGTGTGTGAAAGAAAGAGAGAAATAAGCCGTGTGTGTTTGTGTCTAGCTATATGCACTCACATGTGTATGTATGTGTGTGTGCACGTGTGTGTGTGTGTGCACGTGTGTGTGTGTGTGTGTGTTTGTGTCTGGGACTGGTTGACACACACACGCACTAAATTAAGGTCACGATAAACTCTAGTGTTACTCTATATCCTAAATTGACATGTCAAATTGTATAGAATTGTCCCACACACCACATACACACACAAACCACACACACACACACATACAAACCACACGCACACACACACACATATACACACAAACCACACACACACATACACACAAACCACACACACACACACACACACACACACACATGCCTTGCAGGCAGAAATTTAACACTTAACATCCTGCACAATATCAAATCATGTGAGCAAAACAATGATTACCCACAATTAATACATATCCCATTAAAAGCTATAACAATTACTTAATTTTCCATTAAAATTTACAATTAATACATGTTCCATTAAAATCTATAACAATTACTTAACCCTCCATTAAAATTTACGACAATTAATACATACCCTATTAAAATGTATAACAATTACTTAATCGTCCATTAAAATTTACGACAATTAATACATATTCAATTAAAATCTATAACAATTACTTAATCTTCCATTAAAATTTGCAACAATTAATCATTATTCCATTAAAATCTATAAAATTATTTCTTCTTCCATTAAAATGTATGGCAATTATTCATTATTCCATTAAAATCTATAAAATCATTTCTTCTTCCATTAAAATGTATGGCAATTATTCATTATTCCATTAAAATCTATAACAATTACTTCATCTGCCATTAAAATCTATGATAATTATTCCATCTTCCTTCAAAATCTGACTCATTCATCATCATCCTCATCATCATTTAACATCTATCTTCCACGCTAGCATGGGTTAGACGGGAATTGTCCCACTTTAGGCAAGATTGATCGGGTGACTGTGTCTCGCTCGTATAGGACTATCTGGCATGTTTTCTATGGCTGGATACCCTTCTTAACACCAACTACATTCCATATAATCATATTTATGACAATTCCACCTTCCATATATTTTCAGCCAAGTTACAGAGAAGCGATCCATTCTGAAGGAATGATAGAGGATCTTGTAAAGAATCTGAAGAGTCAAAACGAGGAGCTGAAGACATATTGTGCATTAGCGATATTCAAGGTACATTTCTTCCAGACACAAAACATACATATCTTCTTTGTCTTCTTTGTCCACTTATTCCTGAGAGGGTTGTTGGGGTAAAGTCCTCAAACACTCCTTCCAGCGGGTCCAGTCAGAGCAACGAGTTCAAAATGCATCAACGATTGCCCCTCTTGTTTCTGCCAGGCATCGCTAGGTGGCGTTGGCTGCCAGTGTGTTATTCATAGCTATAACTTTCTAAATGTTTATTTACAAACATGCCGTATTTCTTCAGAAATACGAAATTCAAAAGGGTTGTTGAGGGTAGAGTCCTCAAACACTCCTTCCAGCAGGTCCTGTCAGAAGGAACCATCTCCAACTGATTCGGCTGGATACCCATGCAAGACCAGCCGAGATCATGGATATTTTCTAAGCATCTTGCTCCTCAGGGTTTACCCCTGGGTCTTCTGCCAGTTGGTTTTGCCCTTAAAATCTGTCCAGTGATTCTTTCCTGAGACATTCTAACGACATGTCCATAGTATCAGGGCCATGACAAAAAAAAAATCACCAGTCCACCCTGTAAAGTGGTGGTGGTGGTGGTGGCGGTAGGTCCACAAGAAAAGCTCCCAAACCCCACTGTAAGGTGGTCATGCTGGAACCACTAAAATAAAGCTCCCAGTCCCTCCATTAAAGTGGTTGGTGTTCTATATTTTTTCTATATTTTTTTCTATATTTTTTCTGTATTTGTTTCTATATTTTTTTCTATATTTGTTTCTATATTTGTTTCTATATTTGTTTCTATATTTTTTCTATATTTTTTCTATATTTGTTTCTATATTTGTTTCTATATTTTTTCTATATTTGTTTCTATATTTGTTTCTATATTTGTTTCTATATTTGTTTCTATATTTGTTTCTATATTTTTTTCTATATTTGTTTCTATATTTGTTTCTATATTTTTTTCTATATTTGTTTCTATATTTTTTCTATATTTGTTTCTATATTTGTTTCTATATTTTTTTCTATATTTGTTTCTATATTTGTTTCTATATTTTTTTCTATATTTGTTTCTATATTTTTTCTATATTTTTTCTATATTTGTTTCTATATTTTTTTCTATATTTTTTCCTATATTTTTTCTATATCATTTCTATATTATTTCTATATAATTTCTATATTATTTCTATACAATTTCTATATCTTTTCTATACAATTTCTATATTATTTCTATACAATTTCTATATTATTTCTATATCTTTTCTATACAATTTCTATATCTTTTCTATACAATTTCTATATTATTTCTATATTATTTCTATACAATTTCTATACAATTTCTATATCTTTTCTATACAATTTCTATATTATTTCTATACAATTTCTATATTATTTCTATATTATTTCTATATCTTTTCTATACAATTTCTATATCTTTTCTATACAATTTCTATATCTTTTCTATACAATTTCTATATCTTTTCTATACAATTTCTATATCTTTTCTATACAATTTCTATATTATTTCTAGATAATTTCTATACAATTTCTATATTATTTCTATATTATTTTCTATTTCAGTGTGCCGAAGACAAAGAGAGCCGTGAACTTGTGCGTGAATATGGAGGACTTGCTCCGCTGGTGTCCATATTGTCTTCGGGCAACAACAAGGAGCTGTTGGCTGCGGCCACTGGGGCTATTTGGAAGTGTTCCATCAGTCCGGAAAACCTGGTCCAATTTCGAGACCTGAAAGCAATTGAACAACTTGTGGCCCTCCTCAGTAATCAGCCAGAGAAGGTAACTGCCTGTTGTTGTTGCTGTTGTGGTTGTTGTTGTTGTTGTTGTTGTTGTTGTTGTTGTTGTTTTCATCATCATCATCATCACTGTCATAATCCTCCTCACCACCACCATCAACAACAATCATCATCATCACCTTCACCATCATCGCTATCATAACCATCCTCATCACCCTCACCACCATCATCATCACTGTCATCATCATCATCACCACCACCATTAACAATCATCATCATTAACTACCACCACCATTAACAATCACCACCACCAATCATCATTAACAACCACCACCATTAACAATCACCACCACCATTAACAATCATCATCATTAACAACCACCACCATTAACAATCACCACCACCATTAACAATCATCATCATTAACTACCACCACCATTAACAATCACCACCACCAATCATCATTAACAACCACCACCATTAACAATCACCACCACCATTAACAATCACCACCACCATTAACAATCATCATCATTAACAACCACCACCATTAACAATCACCACCACCATTAACAATCACCACCACCATTAACAACCACCACCACCATTAACAACCACCACCATTAACAATCACCACCACCACCATCACCATTAACCACTGCCACCATTAACAATCATCATCATCATCATCATCATCATCACCTACTCCAAAAGTTTTACTATGAAGTTTTTTGTTTTTTTTGTTTCTCTTTTCCGAAGGTGTTGGTGAACGTTGTGGGAGCCCTAGGGGAACTTGCTAGGGACCCACCTAACCGTCAAACCATCAGAAATGCAGGGGGTATCGCCCAACTGGTCAACCTGTTAACGGGAACTAATCAAGCTTTGTTGATTAATGTTACCAAAGCAGTTGGACAGTGTGCCGAGGAGATAGAGAGTATGGGGTAGGTATCCTACTTCCTGGTTCTAGTTGTGTTGTGTTGTGTTGTGTCAGTTTTGTTGTGTTTGTTTTGTTGTGTTGTGTCTGTTTTGTTGTGTAGTGTTGTTTGTTTTGTTGTGTTGTGTCTGTTTTGTTGTGTTGTGTTGTGTTGTGTTAGTTTTGTTGTGTTGTCTGTAGTGTTGTTGTGTTGTGTCTGTTGTGTTGTGTCTGTTTTGTTGTGTTGTGTTGTGTCTGTTTTGTTGTGGTGTGTCTGTTGTGTTGTGTTGTGTCTGTTGTGTTGTGGTGTGTCTGTTGTGTTGTGTCTGTTGTGTTGTGTTGTGTCTGTTTTGTTGTTTTGTGTCTGTTTTGTTGTGTTGTATCTGTTTTATGTTGTGTTGTGTCTGTTTTGTTGCGTTGTGTTGTATCTGTTTTATGTTGTGTTGTGTCTGTTTTGTTGTGTTGTGTCTGTTTTGTTGTGTTGTGTTGTGTCTGTTTTGTTGTGGTGTGTCTGTTGTGTTGTGTTGTGTCTGTTTTGTTGTGTTGTGTCTGTTGTGTTGTGTTGTGTTGTGTCTGTTTTGTTGTGTTGTGTCTGTTTTGTTGTGTTGCTGTGTCTGTTTTGTTGTGTTGTGTCTGTTTTGTTGTGTTGTGTTGTGTCTGTTTTGATGTTGTGTCTGTTGTGTTGTGTCTTTTGTGTTGTGTTGTGTCTGTTTTGTTGTTTTGTGTCTGTTGTGTTGTGTTGTGTCTGTTTTGTTTTGTTGTGTTGTGTTGTGTCTGTTTTGTTGTGTTGTTGTGTTGTGTTGTGTCTGTTTTTTTGTGTTGTGTTGTTGTGTTGTTGTGTTGTGTGTTTTTTTGTGTTGTGTTGTTGTGTCTGTTTTGGTTTCTCTGACCCCATTACTTACACCCCCATCACCTCCACCTTCCACCCTTATACCACCTCCACCCTCATTCCACCCTACTCCCCCCCACACACACTCTCCACCCCACCATTGCATCCACCCTACTCTCCATCCCCATTGTCACTCCTTATTCCACCCATATCATCACCACCACCCCATTCCCAACAGTATCTCAATTCTGTTTACCTGGTCTGATAATGTCTAAAATGCCAACAATACAGACAACACCTGCTTATTAAACCTAACGTTGTCTACATTAAAAATATGTTTCAATCTCTCCAGCATCATTGAACAGTTAGATGGTGTCAGGCTGTTATGGTCCCTGCTGAAGAACCAAAACCCTGATGTTATCTCAAGTGCTGCCTGGGCCATTTGTCCCTGCATAGAAAATGCTAAGGTAAGGGACTTTTCTTCTAAATTGATTTATTCAAACTAGTGTCATCATCATCATCATCATCATCATCATCAACGTTTAACGTCCGTGTTCCACGCTTGCATGGGTTTGGACGGGAGTTTTCCCACTTGAGGCAAGAGTGGTTGTCTTGCTCGCATAGGACTGTCTGGCAGGTTTTCTACAGCTGGATGCCCTTCCTAACACCAACCACATTTACAGTGTGGGGCTGGGAGGTTTTTACCGTGTTGCCTACACGGCCACATTACAGCATGGACTGTCTGGCGGGTTTTCTACAGCTGGATGCCCTTCCTAACACCAACCACATTTACAGTGTGGGGCTGGGAGGTTTTTACCGTGTTGCCTACACGGCCACATTACAGCGTGGACTGTCTGGCGTGTTTTCTACAGCTGGATGCCCTTCCTAACACCAACCACATTTAACAGTGTGGGACTGGGAGGTTTTTTACCGTGTTGCCTACACGGTCACATTACAGCGTGGACTGTGTGTTTTTTTGTCGTGACACCTACATGATCTCGTTTGTTTCGGCCTGGATGTTGTGGCACCAACATAACTTTGCATTGAAGGGGGCGGTGTGGATGGGGTGGGACGGGGGTGTATTTTGTTAGAGATACCTACTGACTAGTAGGTTTTACTTTGTATTTAGGTAAGGCGTGTCTTCTCTGTTACTGAGTACCGCCAAAGGTCTCGGTCCAGTGACATTGTCTTGGAGAGGTGTAAGTGTGTGAGGTCGGAATTTATCAGCTCGTCCCAGGTTTTCCTGGGTTTGCCTACTCCGTGGCTACCATCTATCTTTATTGCCCTGCACTTTGTTATACAGCTGTCGTCTTTCATGCGCATCACGTGACCATACCAACGTAGCCTTCTCTCGAGTAAATAACATCTGATCCCTCTCGAGTAAACAACATCTGATCCCTCTAGTGTCTTCATCTTAATTGTTATAGTCAGGATATTTCAGCATTTGCTCCCCTCCAGCCATCTTGTTTCAGCTATTGCCTCATCCAGCTATCTTTTTTCAGCTGTTCTACCCTTTGGCCATCTTCAGAGAAATTATCATTATTTACACTAATATATGGATAGGCGGTGGATTGGCAGTATCGGTAGAGGGTCGGACGCCATGCTTTCCAGCATAGTTACGTCCCTTTACGATCTGAGTTCAAATCCTGCCAAGGTTGACTTTGCCTTTCATCCTTACGGGGTCGATAAAATAAAGTACCAGTAATGAACTGGGTAATTGCTGGCCTTGTGCCTAAAGTAGAAACAATTTTTTACACTAATATATATATATATATATATATATATATATATATATAGAGAGAGAGAGAGAGAGAGAGAGAGAGAGATATAGGCTAGTGTCCTCTTGGTTGTTATAGTCACAACATTTCAGCCGATGTACCCTCTGGCCATCTTCAGAGGTATTCATTCAGGCAAGTGTTCTCTTCACGGTTGTTATAATCAACGTTAAGGGTGAAAGCAATGATTCTTTGCTTAAACTTTAATCTGTTATTTTAATAAATATTTGCTCTATAGTTCTTATATATTTTAGTCTTCACATTTATTATTATTACTATTTGGACACCATGCTTTCCAGCATAGTTACGTCCCTTTACGATCTGAGTTCAAATCCCACCAAGGTTGACTTTGCCTTTCATCCTTACAGGGTCGATAAAATAAAGTACCAGTAATGCACTGGGTAATTGCTGGCCTTGTGCCTAAAGTAGAAACTATTATTATTACTATATATATATGTGTGTGTGTCCTCACACCACCACAACCCCTAGCATTTCTTTGAGAATGTGTCAAAGTGCCAAACAAAGTTCAGTTAGCTTGTCTCTACCCGACCCCACAACCACCACCACCTCACCCCACACCCACCACCTCACCCCCACACGACCACCACCTCACCCCCGCCACCTCACAACCCCCACCCCCACAAAACCCACACACACATAACCCCCCTCGCCCTCCTCACCCCCACACAACCACCACACCACCCCACACAACCACCCCCCAGCCCCCCACAGCCCCCCCCCACACACACAACCTCCCCCTCCCGTTACAAACCCCTCCCCCACCACACCTCCCGCAACCACCACCTCACCCCCGCACAACCACCACCTCACAACCCCCAACCCCCCTCACAAGCCCCAACCCCTCACAACCCCCAACCCCCTCACAACCCCCACCCCCTACACAACCCCCCACCTCACCCTTCACCCTGCCTGTCATGTTCATTCTGTCCTGCCAAACCATGGAATTAGTTGCACCAATCTCAAAACTCCCAGTACACAGCAACATGTTGTTTTGTCTGCTTTCTTATCCAGGCACAAGGCCAGCAATCTTTTTACTGGTGGGGGACAGAAAGTCGATTAGATCGACCCCAGTGTATTACTGGGACTTTATTTTATCGACTCCCATAAGGACGGAAAGCAAAGTTAACCTCGGCGGGATTTGAACTCAGAACGTAAAGGGCCATAACTCTATGCTACAAAGCATGGCGTCTGGCGCTCTACCGATTAGTGCCAATCCTCCGCCTATTTTTTTTTTTAATAATTGTTTCTACTATTGGCACAAGGCCAGCAATTACTCCAGTACATTACTGGTACTTTATTTTATTGACCCCGTAAGGATGAAAGGCAAAGTTAACCTCGGCGGGATTTGAACTCAGAATGGCAAGGGCCATAACTCTATGCTACAAAACATGGCGTCTGGTGCTCTACCGATTAGTGCTAATCCTCCGCCTTTTTTTTTAATAATAAAGAAATTTAGTAATATAACTTTCTTTATTAAATAGACACCAGTGCATTACTGGTACTTTATTTTACCCCCCACCCCTCATCGTAACACACATATACATATACCCCACACACACCCACCTATCTACATGCACATTTACACACACATGCGGGGGGGGACACACCCACCCCCACTTACTGCACCCCCTCTCTCTCCATATATATATATATATATGATGTCCCCTCCTCTACTCCCAATGGGTACCTTATGTTGTCTGCCAGTCCCCTTATAAGCTGTATATAGCATAACATACCTCATCATCACAACTGACCCCTTTTTAGGGAGGTGGAAAGAACCCTAGTATATTCTGATTATTCAGGACAACATCTGCTAACCCTATAAAGGGCTGTCTTGAAGCTAAACTACTACTACTGCTGCAATATATATAAGTTTATCCTGGGTTCAATCGGGGGGTAACCACAGTAAGTAAGGTACTCAATACATAGTAGAGTATAAATATTTAATATGGAACGGCTTCTACAGGACTAGAACTGTTTCATTAGGTAGAATAATTTCTACTGAATGAAACAGTTCTAGTCCTGTAGAAGCCATTATATATATATATATATATATATATATATATATATATATACACACACACTCACAGGCATATATACATATATATGTACATATATACATATATCTGTTAGACATGCAGTGACTAACAACAGAATGTTTTAAGTCTGCATGTCTGACATATATGCGTAGCTTGTGAATAAAAAATTCAAGGGGTTTTCGCTGGCCGTGGTGATCCCTGCCAAATATCTTTTGTAATGTATGGTCTTATTGGCTAATTTCATCGTCTTATTGGCTAGTCAACCAATGAGAGTAATTGTTACTCAAAAGCATCCACCACTTTGTTTGCACATTTATTTATCGTTTCACTTTCAAATCTTCCTCCTGTATTTCGTCGTTTATCATCAAAATATTTTTCTCGTTTTGCTAAGTTATATTGTTAATTTAAATATGATTTTTTAAAATTTATATGAACTATTTTTTTTCAGTTTGTTATAACATGCTTATAATATTGGTTGTATATACTTGTATATTTGTCCATATTATTGTTTGTTTTATGTTAGATTATTTTATTATTATTATATTAGATTATTTTTTTATTATTATGTTAGACTATTTGTATGTAATATTTAATTTTTATTAATTCAACTATAACAATTATTATGTAAAATATATTTATTAATATTGATTGTTTTTTTGTAGTTTATATTAAAAGTCTGAAAATATTTTTATACATCTTACAATAATATTTATAAGATCATTTATAAAATAACAATTATATAATCTAATTACATTACAACGATAATTTATTATTAATATATATCATGTTTAACTAGAGTTATTACAAGCGTTGCCTTAAAAATATTAAACTAGACCTGAAAAATGCTCAAAAGAGCCACAGAATGTTATAATAAACCTTCAAAAGTGTGGGACTAGAGTTGTTGCTCAAAAATATTGTAATCATTATCTATCGTACACTCTGTGGCATCCTTTTATAAAAAAGAGACTCATAACTAACTCAAGACAACACGATAATTATTTAAGTGAATTTATAATATAGAATTCGGTTTAAGTGCATTTCGTATTAATCATTACTAAACATCTAATAAGAGATATTGAACATTAGCTTAAATAATTATCGTATCGTCTTGAGTCAGTATATATATATACATATATATATAAGGAAAAAAGCTGAAATCGAAAAAGCAACTGGAGTCTTTTTTTTTAAATATATATTTGGTTCCTTTATAGGTTTCGCAGTTCTTATGCTTTTCAAAAGTAGGATTGAGATGGGGGGTTGTGGTTTTTCTCACAAATAATATATATATATACACACATATATACATATATATATATACACACACATGTATATATATATAAACAGGTGAAACTCCTGTAACAAGACACATTTTAGCTTTAATAAAAATGAATATAAATATTCTCAAAACCAAAATATATATTTTATTATACCTATTTCAAAGGTACAATGGTGTTTCAGTACGTTTTCATCAGATAAAATATATGAGAGATTGGATATGCGACATACCGCCAAGGTTTTGATTATATATATATACATGTATATATATATGTATATATGTATGTATGTATGTATGTATGTTTGTATATATATATGTATGTATGTATATATTTTTTTTTTTTGAGCGTTTCCATCAGATGTGTCTCAGATGGATCCATGGCGTTCACTGTAGGCACCACATCAGTGATGTCGAGATTTTGGAAAGCTCTATGTGTGACAGTATAGAAGCTCTTGTGCTTAAGCAACGACTCCATTGGAGTGGTCACCTTGCCAGGATGAAGGATTCTAGAATACCAAAACAACTCATTTATGCAGAGTTTGTTAAAAGAAAACGACCACCACATAAACCAAAAAAGAGGTATAAGGATTCCTTGAAAGCCTCTTTGAAAGACGCTAACATCTCTGCTGATACATAGGAAAATGTTGCTGCTGATCGTAATAAATGGAGAAAGACTGAATATGAGGGGAAAGTTGCCTTTGAGGCATCTCGAATCGCATACGAGAAAGTAAAGCGAGATGTGAGGAAGGGCATTGCTGTTGCACTTCCAGACGGCGAAGGTCCTCCTATGGTGCTGACATGCAGCGTCTGTGCGAGACTCTGCCTAAGCAAAGCTGGACTCGAAAGTCATCTTTGCAGTCATAAAGTAAGACCAGTGGTTGACTACCAGGCTGCTGTTGGAGATGCCAAGCATGTGGTAGAGAATGTAAATCAGCAGGAGGGCTCAAGCGACATGTAAAAGTACACAAACTCCAACCACAGCCGACTATTCCCAGTGAATGTTTTGGTAGCCAACTCTGTGCAAGACATTTTAGATCATTGGCTGGGCTAAAAAGCCACATTCGATCGCAGCGCTGTTAATTGCGATCATGTGTCTGTGCAGATATGTTTATGTGTGTGCGCGTGTGTGTATATATATATATGTATATTATTATTATTGTTGTTGTTATTATTGTTGTTGTTATTATTATTATTATTGTTATTATTATGGGGTTTTTTTCTCGTGCAATGGCCATACTCGATAACAAGGGGGGTAGCCATCATCATGTATGTATGTATGTATGTATGTATGAATGTTCTTCTGGTTTTATAATTTCACAATTTTTTCCCAATAGAGAGAGAGTCGGTTTCTAACAAAGACACAAGACTCTCCCATTGGAATTTACACGTCAACTAGGTAGATATGTATGTATGTATGCATGTGTAGATATGTATGTTATTGTATGTGTGGATGTGTATGTTATTGTATGTGTGGATGTGTATGTTATTGTATGTGTGGATGTGTATGTTTTGAGTTGTATGTGTGCATGTGTATATGCTTTGTATCTGTACATGTGTATATGCAGTTATTAGATGCAACATTTTTGGAATGTTTTACATATTTTTACTGTTCCATTAATGGATATATGTATGTATATAATGTATGTATGTATGTATACACATACACACACATATATGTATGTGTATATATTTGTGTGTGTGTGTGGATATATGTACACATATATGTGTGTGTATATATATATATATATATATAATATATGTACATAAATATATATAATATATGTACATATATATATATGTACATATCATCATCATCACCGTTTTACGTCCGTTCTTCCACGCTAGGATGGGTTAGACGGGTTGTTCTGTTGTGGGCAGTGTCTGGTTGGCTGACTATGCCTTGCTCATACAGGAACTGATTTGGCTTGATTTCTACAGCTGGATGCCCTTCCTAACACCAACCTCATTTACAGTGAGTGCTGGGTGCTTTTTCGTGGTGCCTACACGTCCACTTTACAGTGTGGGCTGAGTGCTTTTTTGCCGTGGCACCTCCACGACCACCTTGCAGTGGGAGGGTGTGGGGGCATATTGTCTATATAATTCAGCTTGTACCCATGGGAGGTCAGGTACTCTGTATTACTGCGAGATGCCAGAGGTCAAGATCGTGTGTCATCGCCTTTGAGAGGTATAATTGGGTACGGTCGGCTTTTATCACCTCATCCCAGGTCATCTTGGGTCTCCCCACTCCGCGGTTTCCATCGACTTCTAGTGCTCTGCACCTTTTTATGCAGCTGTCATCCTTCATACGCATCACATGTCCATACCAACGCAACCGTCTCTCCTGCACACAGCATGATTCCTCTTATGCTCAGTCTCTCTCTCAATTAATTTATGCTTTGTCATTCGCGTATATTACTATTACACATCCATCGGAGCATGCAGGCTTCGTTTCTCTCTAATCTACGTAAGTCTTCCACCTTCAGCGCCCAGGTCTCACTACCATGTAACGTTGCTGTTCGGATACACGCATCATACAGTCTGCCTTTCATTTTGAGGGAGAAGCCTTTTGCAGCTAGCAGTGGCAGTAGTTCCCTGAACTTCTTCCATCCCGTTCTTACCCTAGTTATTGTACTTTCTGAACACCCACCTCCGCTGCTTATTCGGTCACCTAGGTAGCAGAAGCTGTCTACTGTCTCTCCAGAGCCCTCCCAGAGATTGGTGGTACTTGTTTCCTGTGACTGTTTGGTGCTTGCTGTCCCAGTACAGCTGCTGCATGTGAAGCCTACATTCTTAATTAAGCTTCTTGAGATCCCGCTACATCTCTTGTGTACCCATTGTTTGCATTTGGGGAAGAGAATGGAGTTCCTACCTACACCTTTCCTACATACTGAGCAAGGCCATTTCCCTGAGGGGATCTGGGTTCTGTTTTCTCATCTACTTACAAGGATCTTAGTCTTTGTCATGTTGACTTTGAGACACTTTCTTTCTAGTCCCTGCTTCCAAGTTTGGAATTTCTTCTCTAGTTCTACCATAGATTCAGCTATAAGTGCGAGGTCATCAGCATACAGGAGTTCCTATGGGCATCCGGTCTTAAACTCCTCCGTTATTGCCTACAGGACTATGATGAACAGGAGGGGGCTAAGAACAGAGCCCTGGTGGACCCCAACCTGTACGCTAAATTCCTCGCTATACTCATTGCTAATCCTAACTTTGCTGACTGCTCCCCTATACATGGCTTGTACAGCTTTCCCAAGCCATTCATCTACTCCTATTTTTCTAAGAGCCCACCAGATTATAGCACGTGGAACTCTGTCAAAGGCTTTCTCGAGATCGCCGAATGCCAGGTAGAGTGGCTTACTTTTAGCTAGGTACTTTTCCTGTAGCTGCCTCACAAGGAAGAGGGCATCAGTGGTGCCTCTTCCTGGTACAAACCCAAATTGCATCTCATCTAGTTTCACCCGGTCCCTAATCACCTGTGCTATAACTCTTTCTGTTACTTTCATGACCTGGTCCATCAGCTTTATACCTCTATAGTTTCCTCTATCGAGTGCATCACCTTTACCTTTGTAGCAGTTGACAATGATGCTACTGCACCAATCTTTTGGTATGACACCTTCTAGTATTACCTGGTTAACAATACGTGTGGTTATAGTGTGACCTACAGACCCAGATGCCTTCAGCATCTCGGCAGCTATACCCGATGGACCGGTTGCCTTCCCCGTCTTCATATCTTTGATTGCCTTACTTACTACACTGCTGCTGACTTGTACTGCTGGCCCCTCTATAGGGTCTACTTGGGGTAGGGTCTCTTCTTCCCATGCATTCTCCTCATTTAGTAATCTATCATAATGGCTCTTCCATGCATCTTTCTTCTCAGCACTTGTGAGGGCAAGCTCACCTTTATCATTCCGGATATACTTCTCTCCAATGACATCACAATTCTCTCTGACATACTGCCTCACAATCTTGAGCACATCCTGTTTCTGGTCCTCACGTTGTAAAACATGCTTGAATTTTCTATCCTCTGCTTCCCTCCTAGCTAAGTATACTTGTCGCCTAGCTTCCCTCTTGGTCTCTCTGTAATGTACCCTGCTCCCCCCGTTCTTCCATTCTTTCCATGCCTGTCTCTTGGCCTTACTGCCTCATCTACCTTATTGTTCCACCACCAAATCACTCTCCTCCTGCTTGTGGTCTTACTCCAGCCACAGATCTCATCCGTCGCCTCTAGTAAGTTATTTTTTAGGAACTCCCAGTGCTCTTCTACATTGAATGTCTCTATCTGTTCTTCTCTACTGTCGTAGGCATTGAGTAAAATATCTTTAAATCTGTTACTGGTTGAGGGGTCTTTCAGCTTCCAGATCTTTCTTCTCCAGGTTGGCCTCTGTTTCCAGGTTCGTCTAGTTCTGACCGTGAGGTCGCTGACAACTAAGCTATGTTGGGAGGTACATTCCTCACTAGGGAAGGCTTTTGTGTTTACGACCGTCCATCTGTCACGTCCTCTGATGAGGATAAAATCTATCTGACTAGAATGCTCCCCTGATCTATAGGTGATCAGGTGGTTGTCGGGTTTTTTGAAGTTTGTGTTACATATCGACATGTCATTGGCGTCACAGAATTCTAGAAGTCTGAATCCTTCTTCATTTCTTGTGGTGCCAACCCCATGGCCTCCATGGACTCTATTGAAGCCATCACAGTGTTTACCTATGTGTCCGTTAAAATCTCCTGCGATGATTAGGAAGTCATTGTCATTTGTTAGAGCAGTAGTGTGCATTAGGGACTCGTAAAATCTATCCTTAAGTTCGTCTGGCAA
>OZ024757.1:19854200-19859200 GCA_964016885.1 Eledone cirrhosa
CCTTGTTGTCCAATTAACACAGTCAAGACCAGCTCACTGATACAGATACGGTCGCTGAGCCGCTTGTCAGTCATAAGTCTCATGATGTGGTTCTGGAATGTAGAGAGCTTCTGAAGTGACCTTGTTGTCCAATTAACACAGTCAAGACCAGCTCACTGATACAGATACAGTCACTGGGCCACTTGCCAGTCATAAGTCTCATGATGTGGTTCTGGAATGTAGAGAGCTTCTCAAGTGACCTTGTTGTCCAATTAACACAGTCAAGACCAGCTCACTGATACAGATACGGTCGCTGAGCCGCTTGTCAGTCATAAGTCTCATGATGTGCTTCTGGAATGTAGAGAGCTTCTGAAGTGACCTTGTTGTCCAATTAACACAGTCAAGACCAGCTCACTGATACAGATACGCTCGCTGAGCTGCTTGCCAGTCATAAGTCTCATGATGTGGTTCTGGAATGTAGAGAGCTTCTCAAGTGACCTTGTCGTGCAATTAACACAGTCAAGACCAGCTCACTGATACAGATACAGTCGCTGAGCCGCTTGTCAGTCATAAGTCTCATGATGTGGTTCTGGAATGTAGAGAGCTTCTGAAGTGACCTTGTTGTCCAATTAACACAGTCAAGACCAGCTCACTGATACAGATACAGGTCACTGAGCCGCTTGCCAGTCATAAGTCTCATGATATGGTTCTGCAATGTAGGGAGCTTCTCAAGTGACCTTGTCGTCTAATTAACACAGTCAAGAGCAGCTCACTGATACAGATACGGTCGCTGAGCTGCTTGCCAGTCATAAGTCTCAAGATGTGCTTCTGGAATGTAGAGAGCTTCTCAAGTGATCTTGTCGTCCAATTAACACAGTCAAGACCAGCTCACTGATACAGATACGGTCGCTGAGCCGCTTGTCAGTCATAAGTCTCATGATGTGCTTCTGGAATGTAGAGAGCTTCTCAAGTGACCTTGTCGTCCAATTAACACAGTCAAGACCAGCTCACTGATACAGCTACACGTCACTGAGCCGCTTGCCAGTCATAAGTCTCATGATGTGGTTCTGGAATATAGAGAGCTTCTCAAGTGACCTTGTCGTCCAATTGACACAGTCAAGACCAGCTCACTGATACAGATACGGTCGCTGAGCCACTTGCCAGTCATAAGTCTCATGATGTGGTTCTGGAATGTAGAGAGCTTCTCAAGTGACCTTCTCGTCCAATTAACACAGTCAAGACCAGCTCACTGATACAGATACACGTCACTGAGCCGCTTGCCAGTCATAAGTCTCATGATGTGGTTCTGGAATGTAGAGAGCTTCTCAAGTGACCTTCTCGTCCAATTAACACAGTCAAGACCAGCTCACTGATACAGATACACGTCACTGAGCCGCTTGCCAGTCATAAGTCTCATGATGTGCTTCTGGAATGTAGAGAGCTTCCCAAGTGACCTTGTCGTCCAATTAACACAGTCAAGACCAACTCACTGATACAGATACACGTCACTGAGCCGCTTGCCAGTCATAAGTCTCATGATGTGGTTCTGGAATGTAGAGAGCTTCTCAAGTGACCTTGTCGTCCAATTAACACAGTCAAGAGCAGCTCACTGATACAGATACGGTCACTGAGCCATTTGCCAGTCATAAGTCTCACAATGTGGTTCTGGAATGTAGAGAGCTTCTCAAGTGACCTTGTTGTCCAAGTAACACAGTCAAGACCAGCTCACTGATACAGATATACGTCACTGAGCCACTTGTCAGTCATAAGTCTCATGATGTGGTTCTGGAATGTAGAGAGCTTCTCCAGTGACCTTGTCATCCAATTAACACAGTCAAGACCAGCTCACTGATACAGATACACGTCGCTGAGCAGCTTGTCAGTCATAAGTCTCATGATGTGGTTCTGGAATGTAGAGAGCTTCTCCAGTGACCTTGTCATCCAATTAACACAGTCAAGACCAGCTCACTGATACAGATACACGTCGCTGAGCAGCTTGTCAGTCATAAGTCTCATGATATGGTTCTGGAATGTAGAGAGCTTCTGAAGTGACCTTGTCGTCCAATTAACACAGTCAAGACCAGCTCACTGATACAGATATACGTCACTGAGCCGCTTGCCAGTCATAAGTCTCATGATGTAGTTCTGGAATGTAGAGAGCTTCTCAACTGACCTTGTCGTCCAATTAACACAGTCAAGACCAGCTCACTGATACAGATACACGTCGCTGAGCCACTTGCCAGTCATAAGTCTCAAGATGTGGTTCTAGAATGTAGAGAGCTTCTGAAGTGACCTTGTCGTCCAATTAACACAGTCAAGACCAGCTCACTGATACAGATACGGTCGCTGAGCCGCTTACCAGTCATAAGTCTCATGATGTGGTTCTAGAATGTAGAGAGCTCTCAAGTGACCTTGTTGTCCAATTAACACAGTCAAGACCAGCTCACTGATACAGATACAGTCGCTGAGCCGCTTGTCAGTCATAAGTCTCATGACGTGGTTCTGGAATGTAGAGAGCTTCTCAAGTGACCTTGTTGTCAAATTGACACAGTCAAGACCAGCTCACTGATACAGATACAGTCGCTGAGCCGCTTGCCAGTCATAAGTCTCATGATATGGTTCTGGAATGTAGAGAGCTTCCCAAGTGACCTTGTCGTCCAATTAACACAGTCAAGACCATATAACACAACTGGTAGGATGTAAGTATCACAGATCTGAGCCTTCAAATGATAGGGAACTCGTTTTGATGTTAGAACTTCCTTGTTCTTGTTGAAAGCTGCCCAGCCTAGAGCGATGCAATACTGCCCAGCAACCATTGCATTGTTGTTTGCTGTAAAGTGGTTAATGTTAAGAAGGGCATCAAGCTTTAATAATGGTTGTAAGTTCAGCAGTTTTACCACCAAGCCAATCACCTACCATTGCACACCTTGAAACGCAGTCATACTCCAGCGCATCTTGAAACCTAACGCTGATACCATCTTTTCAGCCAACTTATTATTTACCTGACTACCTACCTGTATGACCTACCTCTTTATTATCCTATCAACTGCACACCTGTGTCTGTCTGTCTGTGTGTCCATGGTGTGCACTTCCTTTTCTATATCTATCTATAGTGCCTTGTGTGTTTGTGTTTCCCTTTCCCTCTGAATATGTGTGTGTGGGTGGGTCTATGTATGTGTGTTTGTGTGTGTGCGTAGGTGGGTGGGTGGGTCTATGTATGTGTGTTTGTGTGTGTGCATGGGTGGGTGGGTCTATGTATGTGTGTTTGTGTGTGTGCATAGGTGGGTGGGTGGGTCTATGTATGTGTGTGCATAGGTGAGTGGGTGGGTCTATGTATGTGTGTGCATAGGTGGGTGGGTGGGTCTATGTATGTGTGTTTACTTTTGTGTGTGTTTACTTTTCTCTCCGCAATGTGTCTTAGTCTATGTATGTGTCTGTTTGTGTCTTTGTGTGTGTGGGAGGGTTATATATATATATATATATGTATATATATATATATATATGTATATATATATATATATATATATATATATATATAGGAACGAGTAGGACCCCGACGGCTGAGCTCAAGCCGTTTCGACGGCTAATTCTGGACTCGAATTAGCCGTCCAGAATTAGCCGTCGAAATGGCTTGAGCTCCGCCGTCGGGGTCCTACTCGTTCCTATTACCCACTTTACTACCCTAAGTATTGAGTACTTTGGTGCGTTATGGTGCACCTGGTTCCTTACCACATTTCTTCCGTTATATATATATATATATATATGTGTGTGTGTGTGTGTGTGTGTCCTTGTCTGTCACTCTGTCTCTGTGTGTGTGTGTGTCCTTGTCTGTCACTCTGTCTCTGAGTCTGAGTGTGTGTGTGTGTGAGACTGTGTGTGTGTGCGACTGTGTGTGTGAGAGACTGTGTGTATCTATTCCACCCTTTCATTCCACCCACCAACATAAGTCCACACCCATATTCCAATCCCATCAACTATCTATGATCATTTAATACTGTGAGATAAACTTCCTTCTTTGAAGCTATTAATAGTTCTGAGGGTGTGTTTATACAGGGTTGGTGTTACGATTAAGGCCAACTAGGGCAGCCAACTAGGGCACAGACCTCTGTGAAGTACATTACTGGAACTTAAAGGGTCACATTTTTATACAGGGTTGGTGCCACAATTAAGGTCACCAAGGGCAACCAACTATGGTACAGACTTCAGAGAGGTACATTACTGGAACTTAAAGGGTCACAGTTTTATACAGGGTTGGTGCCACAATTAAGGTCACCAAGGGCAACCAACTATGGTACAGACTTCAGAGAGGTACATTACTGGAACTTAAAGGGTCACATTTTTATACAGGGTTGGTGCCACAATTAAGGTCACCAAGGGCAGCCAATTAGGGTACAGACCTCAGAGAGGTACATTACTGGAACTTAAAGGGTCACATTTTTATACAGGGTTGGTGTTATGATTAAGGCCACCTAGGGCAGCCAACTAGGGCACAGACCTCAGAGAGGTACATTACTGGAACTTAAAGGGTCACAGTTTTATACAGGGTTGGTGTTACGATTAAGGCCAACTAGGGCAGCAACCTAGGGTACAGACCTCTGTGAAGTACATTACTGGAACTTAAAGGGTCACAGTTTTTTATATTTTATAGGCCTGATGCTGTATGTATATATGTGTGTGTATGTGTGTTTGTGTATGTTTGTGTATGTCTGTACGTGTGTCTGTGTGTGCCTGTACTTATGTGTGTGTCTCCATGTATCTGTGTGTGTGTGTGAGTGTATGTGAATGTGTGTCTGTGTTTGTATCTGAGTGTTTGTGTGTGTCAGTGTGAGTCTGTGTGTGTATCTATGTGTGTGAATGTGTGTGTGTATGTGTCTACCTATATGCATCTGTATATGTTTGTGTGTCTGTCTGTGTCTGTCTGTGTGTGTCTGTCTGTGTATATCTGTGTGTGTCTGTCTGTGTATATCTGTGTGTGTCTGTCTGTGTCTATCTGTGTGTGTCTATCTGTGTGTGTCTATCTG
>OZ024757.1:19861700-19864200 GCA_964016885.1 Eledone cirrhosa
CAATCTATCTTATTTCTCATTCTTTCTTCTGATGAAGGACTAGCGTCCAAAACATTAAGACCCTCTTGCTGCTATATCAAGCGTTAACCTAATATATCCCTTTCCCTATACTGTACCGATTGTGTTGTTATCTCTGTTTACCTTTTACATACATATATATATATATACATATATATATATATACATATATATAAGTTCTTCTCACCTTGCTTCAATAGTTTTTTCACTTCTGAGTTGTTTCTGTGTCAAATTCCTTCCAAACACCTCACTTCCAACTGTTTTCCACCTTTTCTTAACTTTCCCTCCTGTACCAACACCACCCACCCTATCACCACAGCCACCGTCACCACCACCCACCCTATCACCACAGCCACCGTCACCACCACCCACCCTATCACCACAGCCACCAACACCTCAATAACAACTTGGTTTATTCCACCTCACCACCACCACTACCAACACCACCAACACCACCACCATCACCACAACCACCACCATCACCACCAACATCACTAACACCACCACCATCACCACCAACACCACCACCATCACCACCAACACCACCACAACAACCACCACAACCACCGCCATCACCACCAACACCACCACCATCACCACAACCACCACCACCATCATTACCAACACCACTAACACCACCACCATAGCCACCACCATCACCACCATAACCACCACCATCACCACAACCACTAACACCACCACCACCATCACCACAACCACCACCATTAACAACTTAGTTCATTTCACATTATCACCACCACCACCACCACCACCACCACCACCACCACCACTGCCTTCATCTCACTTCTATTCATATTGTTATGATGTAGTGTACTTTTAGAAGCACATACACATATAGGCACACACACACACATACACACACACACACTCACATACATACACACATACATACACACATACATACACACACACATACAGACACATACAGACAGACACACACATACAGACACGGTTCCTATCACCATGGTTACTGGAGTAGAATAAACACCATCCAATGTTTTTTTTTAAAATATTTTTGTTCCACATACTGTAGGGTGGGGCGGTGGTGGTGGGGAGAGTTCTATCTCATTATTTGTGGCAGTGATTGTCAGTAAAATCAGTAGAGCGTCGGAGAAGATGCTCCACAGCATAGAGTTACGGCCCTTTACGTTCTGAGTTCAAATCCCGCCGAGGTTAGCTTTGCTTTTCATACTAACGGGGGTGGGGGGGGGGGGTCGATAAAATTTAGTACCAGTAATGTACTGGGGTCGATAAAATAAAGTACCAGTGATGTACTGGGGTCGATAAAATAAAGTACCAGTGATGCGGTGAAAAGATATTAATGAGAAAATTTGGAGTTAACTGTAAAAAAAAAACATAACTAAAAAATAATAATTGTTTCTACTTTTGGCACAAGGCCAGCAATTATCTCAGTGTATTACTGGTACTTTATTTTATCAACCCCGTAAGGATGAAAGGCAAAGTTGAGCTCGGCAGGAATTGTACTCAAACTGTAAAGGGCCGTAACTCAATGCTGCAAAGCATGGCGTCCGACCTTCTACCGATACTGCCAATACACCACCATATACATATGTGTAAAATAATTGTTTCTACTTTTGGCACAAGGCCAGCAATTATCTCAGTGCATTACTGGTACTTTATTTTATCGACCCCCATAAGGATGAAAGGCAAAGTTAACCTCGGCGGGATTTGAACTCAGATCATGAAGGGAGGTAACTCTATGCTTCAAAGCATGGCGTCCGATCCTCTACCGGATCAGTAAACTTCCATTTTATTAAACAATATTGAAATGTACGTGTGTCATATTGTCGATAGCTGATACGTATGGATGTTAGTTGTTTACTGAGGAGAAATATTTTTAGGGCTGTTATAAAATATATTTTAACCAAATATTATTTTTTTGTTTTATTATTAATCAGTCGGTGGATTGGCAGTATCGGTAGAGAGTCGGACACCATGCTTGGCAGCATAGTTACGTACCTTTACGATCTGAGTTCAAATCCCGCCGAGGTTGACTTTGCCTTTCATCCTTACGGTGTAGATAAAATAAAGTACCAGTAATGCTCTGGGTAATTGCTGGCCTTGTGCCTAAAGTAGAAACAATTATTAATCAGTCCCCAAACACCCAGCCCACACTGTCAATGTGGTTGGCGTTAGGAAGGGCATCCAGCCATAGGAAACCAGCCCCAAAACACCCAGCCCACACTGTAAAGTGGACGTGTAAAAGACACGGCAAAAAGCACTCAGCCCACACTGTCAATGTGGTTGGCATTAGGAAGGGCATCCAGCCATAGACCACCAGCCAGAAACCATCCTATATGAGCGAGGCACGATCACCCGACCCAACTTGCCTCTAAATGGGACAAACCCGTCTAACCCATGCTAGCGTGGAAGATAGACGTTAATCGATGATGATGATGATGATGAATAAGACATAAAAATTGCAAATAATGTCCAAATT
>OZ024757.1:19871700-19874200 GCA_964016885.1 Eledone cirrhosa
CTTTTTGATACATGTGCAAGCTTTTTGATACATGTACAGGCCTTTTTGATACATGTGCAAGCTTTGTGATACATGTACAGGCCTTTTTGATAAATGTGCAAGCTTTGTGATACATGTACAGGCCTTTTTGATACATGTACAAGCTTTTTGATACATGTACAGGCCTTTTTGATACATGTGGAAGATTTGTGATACATGTACAGGCCTTTTTGATACATGTGCAAGCTTTGTGATACATGTACAGGCCTTTTTGATACATGTACAAGCTTTTTGATACATGTACAGGCCTTTTTGATACATGTGCAAGCTTTGTGATACATGTACAGGCCTTTTTGATACATGTGCAAGCTTTGTGATACATGTGTAAGCTTTGTGATACATGTACAGGCCTTTTTGATACATGTGCAAGCTTTGTGATACATGTACAGGCCTTTTTGATACATGTGCAAGCTTTGTGATACATGTACAGGCCTTTTTGATACATGTGTAAGCTTTGTTATACATGTACAGGCCTTTTTGATACATGTGCAAGCTTTGTGATACATGTACAGGCCTTTTTGATACATGTGCAAGCTTTGTGATACATGTACAGGCCTTTTTGATACATGTGTAAGCTTTGTGATACATGTACAGGCCTTTTTGATACATGTGTAAGCTTTATGATACATGTACAGGCCTTTTTGATACATGTGCAAGCTTTGTGATACGTGTACAGGCCTTTTTGATACATGTACAGGACTTTTTGATACATGTGCAAGCTTTGTGATACATGTACAGGCCTTTTTGATACATGTGTAAGCTGTGTGATACATGTACAGGCCTTTTTGATACATGTGCAAGCTTTGTGATACATGTACAGGACTTTTTGATACATGTGTAAGCTTTGTGATACGTGTACACGCCTTTTTGATACATGTGCAAGCTTTGTGATACATGTACAGGACTTGTTGATACATGTGCAAGCTTTTTGCTACATGTACAGGCCTTTTTGATACATGTGCAGGCTTTGTGATACATGTACAGGCCTTTTTGATACATGTGCAAGCTTTTTTATACATGTGCAGCCTTTTTTATACATGTGTAACCTTTTTGATACATGTGCAAGCTTTGTGATACATGTACAGGTTTTTTTGATACATGTGCAAGCTTTGTGATACATGTACAGGCCTTTTTGATACATGTGTAAGCTTTGTGATACATGTACAGGCCTTTTTGATACATGTGTAAGCTTTATGATACATGTACAGGCCTTTTTGATACATGTGCAAGCTTTGTGATACGTGTACATGCCTTTTTGATACATGTACAGGACTTTTTGATACATGTGTAAGCTTTGTGATACATGTACAGGCCTTTTTGATACATGTGTAAGCTGTGTGATACATGTACAGGCCTTTTTGATACATGTGCAAGCTTTGTGATACATGTACAGGACTTTTTGATACATGTGTAAGCTTTGTGATACATGTACAGGCCTTTTTGATACATGTGCAAGCTTTGTGATACGTGTACACGCCTTTTTGATACATGTGCAAGCTTTGTGATACATGTACAGGCCTTTTTGATACATGTGCAAGCTTTGTGATACATGTACAAGGTTTGTGATACATGTACAGGCCTTTTTGATACATGTGCAAGCTTTGTGATACATGTACAGGCCTTTTTGATACATGTGCAAGCTTTTTGATACATGTACAGTCCTTTTTGATACATGTGCAAGCTTTGTGATACATGTACAGGCCTTTTTGATACATGTGCAAGCTTTGTGATACATGTACAGGCCTTTTTTGATACATGTGCAAGCTTTGTGATACATGTACAGGCCTTTTTGATACATGTGCAAGCTTTTTGATACATGTACAGGCCTTTTTGATACATGTGCAAGCTTTGTGATACATGTACAGGCCTTTTTGATACATGTGCAAGCTTTGTGATACATGTACAGGCCTTTTTAATACATGTGCAAGCTTTTTGATACATGTACAGGCCTTTTTGATACATGTGCAAGCTTTGTGATACATGTACAGGCCTTTTTGATACATGTGCAAGCTTTTTCATACATGTACAGGCCTTTTTGATACATGTGCAAGCTTTGTGATACATGTACAGGCCTTTTTGATACATGTGCAAGCTTTGTGATACATGTACAGGCCTTTTTGATACATGTACAAGCTTTTTGATACATGTACAGGCCTTTTTGATACATGTGCAAGCTTTGTGATACATGTACAGGCCTTTTTGATACATGTGCAAGCTTTGTGATACATGTGTAAGCTTTGTGATACATGTACAGGCCTTTTTGATACATGTGCAAGCTTTGTGATACATGTACAGGCCTTTTTGATACATGTGCAAGCTTTGTGATACATGTACAGGCCTTTTTGATACATGTGTAAGCTTTGTGATACATGTACAGGCCTTTTTGATACATGTGCAAGCTTTGTGATACATGTACAGGCCTTTTTGATACATGTGCAAGCTTTGTGATACATGTACAGGC
>OZ024757.1:19881700-19886700 GCA_964016885.1 Eledone cirrhosa
GCACACACACATATATATATACATATATATACATAAACACACACACATACCTGCTATATGAAGCGTTAACCTCATATATCCCTTCCATTTACTGTACCAATTGTGTTGTTATCTCTGTTTACCTTTTACATATATATATATGGAGGCACATGGCTTAGTGGTTAGAGCATTGGTCTTGCAATCGAAAGGTTGTGAGTTCAATTCTCAGACCAGGTGATGTGTTGTTTCCTTGAGCAAGACACTTTATTTCACATTGCTCCAGTTTACTCAGCTGTAGAAATGAGATGATAGGGACTGGGGTCCATATCATACCACTGCAAAGTGGTCGTGGAGGTGCCACGACAAAAAAGCACCCAGCACTCACTGTAAATGAGGTTGGTGTTAGGAAGGGCATCCAGCTGTAGAAATCAAGCCAGAATCAGTTCCTTGCAAGCAGGGAAAAGCGGACGTAAAATGAATGATGATGATGATGATGATATATATATGGTGGCTGCCAACTCGTTTTCGAGTACGGCCACTACTTTAAATCCATGTATGAGAACCCCTACCGATGCGCTGAACGAGTGTGACTTTTTAGTGCAGCCAGCGACTTGAAAACTCTGGTACAAACACTACACTTGTGATAATTATTGACACATAGTGTACCATGTGACAACAAGTGCAGCGAGATCTCCAGATATAAAACAATGCCTGTGCCGTGAAGCTTTTATAGTGAGCAAAGGAACTGCACAAAGCCAGTCCCACTCTCTTAACCAAGATGATATTTACCAAAAAGAAGAACAAGTCAACATCATTGGATACCATCAGGGTTGCAGGTGTTATATCAGAGTTTTCCTTCTCCTAGAATTCTGCCTTGACAAAGGCTAAGGGGTCATCTCTCCCGGTGATTTTGGATGGCTATTGACTCTTAAGAGCTCCTTTGCCCTTTGGCAGGTTTTGTTTTTAGTCCTGCAGGATATTCAAAGTCACCCTCCTCACCAAGAAACCTTGGTGGGGTTGCCAGTTTAGTCGCCAACGACCCGACCATGAGAGAGGTTGTACTGGGATTCATGTTACCAGTAGCACCAACTGGTGACCTAACATATATATATATATATATATGTGAAAGCAGCGATTCTTTGCTTAAACTTTAATCTGTTATTTTAATAAATATATATATATATATATATATACATATATATATATATGTATGTATATATATATATATATATATATATATATATATATGCATATCATCATCATCATCATTTTACGTCTGCTCTTCCCTGCTTGCAAGGGTGGGACGGGTCTTATTCAGCACAGCATCTCTCCACTCGTCACGGTCCTTCGACATCTCCACCGTGAGCTTCAACGATCTGAGGTCTGTTCTCACCACCTCCGCCCATGTTTTTCGTGGTCTTCCTCTACCACGTCTTCCTTCAACTGGCATTTCCTGGCATTTCTTTACCCATCGGTCATCCTCCATGCGCATCACATGTCCATACCACCTCAGTCTCCTCTCCCGTACACTACATTCTATCCCTCTCAGACACAGTTTCTCTCTCAACACATTCATGGTGGGTCGTTCACTTACATTGACACTGCATATCCAACTGAGCATGCTTGCCTCATTTCTCTCCAGCCGTCGCATATCCTCTGCAGTTGCTGCCCATGTCTCACTACCATGCAACATCGCGCTCCTCACACAGGCATCATATAACCGGCTTTTCGTACACAGGGAGAAACCCGGCATATATATACATACATACACATGTTTTCTATTTAAATTTGGGTGGAGTTCATTTATGTTTATTGCCTCTGTGATTTGTCTAAACATTGCAGAGGAAATAAACATAAATGAACTCCAACCAAAATTAAATAGAAAACATGAATGGAATAGCAACATCACAACTTACAATTAAGGACAAAATGAAAACACACACACAGATAGAACAAACAACCAACCAGTAACATGTAAATAAACAAATAAATAAACAAATATAAACATACACAGACAACCGGATGTAACACATGCGCAAATTAAGCACACAACAAAAACAAGATGGCGTAGGACAGAACAAAGGAGAGGCACAAAAACAAAGAAAAGAATCCCCAATCACTGAAGAGGTCACAGAATGTGTGGCGAAAGAACTTTGACAATATATGAACAATCGTCTGGTTGTGGAACCAACCAACCAACCAGGAATTTATAAATTCCTAAATTTATAAATTTAATTTATAATAAATTGAAGTGAAAGCAACTGGTGCGTGTGTTTCTTATTGGCAACATGACCCTCCCAAAGTATAACAATATCGGTTTCAACACACGTTTTCAGATAAAGAATCTTGCTAAACAAATTCAGAAACGATATATATATATATATATATAAAAGCCGACCTTACCCAACTACACCTCTCAAAGTCAATGACACACGACCGTGACTTCTGGCGTCACGCAGTAATACAGGGTACCCGACCTCCCATGGGTACATGCTGAAGCATATAAACAATATGCCCCCCCCCCCACCGCAAGGTGGTCGTGGAGGTGCCACGGCAAAAAAGCACCCAGCCCACACTGTAAAGTGGACGTGTAGGCGCCACGAAAAAGCACCCAGCACTCACTGTAAATGAGGTTGGTGTTAGGAAGGGCATCCAGCTGTAGAAATCAAGCCAGATCAGTTCCTGTATGAGCAAGGCATGGTCAGCCGACCAGACACTGCCCACAACAGGACAACCCGTCTAACCCATGCTAGCGTGGAAGAACGGACGTAAAACGGTGATGATGATGATGATGATGATATTTTATTTCAGAACTGATGTTTTCTTAAGTATTAAAACCTCACAATTAAACACACCCACATAAACTTATGTACGTATTAAACGTATCATCAGCTGAACTGATAATCAATAAGGTTTGAAAGGTGAATGATAAAATGTCCTCCTTAAAGTGTCTGTGGGGGACAAGAACATAGGGGTGGGGTTTACTGTGTGGGGGACATGGGGGTGGGGGGTTGCTGTGGTTAGTGGAGGTGTTGTACCAAGAAAAAAGTTTGAGAAGCCCTGCTCTAACTTTAACTCTTTTTTCAGCTATTTCTAGCAGGTTATTCAACCACATAGTGGTGCTCTCGTTGGCTTGCTATTGTTATTGATGAGTTAGTAGTGTTGTGGTGTAGGTGTGGTGGTGGTGGTGGTGTTGTGGTATAGGTGTGGTGGTGGTGTAATGCAGGTATGGGGTTGGTGGTGGTGTGATGTTGGTGGTGTGGTGGTGGTGGTAGTGTAGGTGTGGTGGTGGTGGTGGTGTTGTGGTGTAGGTGTGGTGGTGGTGGTGGTGTTGTGGTATAGGTGTGGTGGTGGTGTAATGCAGGTATGGGGTTGGTGGTGGTGTGATGTTGGTGGTGTGGTGTTGGTGTGGTGGTGGTGGTAGTGTAGGTGTGGTGGTGGTGGTGGTGTTGTGGTGTAGGTGTGGTGGTGGTGGTGGTGTTGTGGTATAGGTGTGGTGGTGGTGTAATGCAGGTATGGGGTTGGTGGTGGTGTGATGTTTGTGGTGTGGTGTTGGTGTGGTGGTGGTGGTAGTGTAGGTGTGGTGGTGGTGGTGGTGTTGTGGTATAGGTGTGGTGGTGGTGTAATGCAGGTATGGGGTTGGTGGTGGTGTGATGTTTGTGGTGTTGGTGTGGTGGTGGTGGTAGTGTAGGTGTGGTGGTGGTGGTGGTGGTGTTGGTGTTGTGGTGCTGTTTGTGGTGTGGTTGTGGTGGTGGTGTTATGCAGGTATGGTGTTGGTGGTGGTGTGATGTTGATGGTGGTGTGATGTTGGTGGTGGTGTGATGTTGGTGGTGGTGTGTGGTGTTGGTGGTGGTGTGTGGTGTGATGTTGGTGTGGTGGTGGTGTTGTTTGTGGTGTAGGTGCAGTGGTGGTGGTGGTGTAATGCAGGTATGGTGTTAGTGGTGGTATGATATTGGTGTGGTGTTGGTGGTGGTAGTGTAGGTGTGGTGGTGCTGGTGTTGATAGTGTGGGTGTGGTATTGGTGTTGGTATTAAAATATGTGGCTTCTTAACAGCTGTGTATGTTTCTGTGTGTATGTGTGTCTGTCTGTGTGTGTATGTATGTGTATATATATGTGTGTGTATGTATGTGTATAAATGTGTGTATATTTAACTAAGAAGAAGAAAAGAAATTATTGATTTTAGGTTATAGAATATAAATTCAATCAATATTTAATGTCAGAGTTGCTTTCTTCCATCCTTCAATTACTTTTCTCTTGTTTGTCTAGTGAAGGGGTGTGGCTTAGTGGCTAGAGAGCTGGCTTCACAATTGTGAGTTTGTGAGTTCAATTCCTGGACCGGGTGATGCATTGTGTGCTTGAGCAAGACACTTTATTTCACATTGCAACTGGTTGATAGTATCAGCAATGGAAAGACCAATGGAAACATTGTTTCCTTGGTCCGATTTTTTGACGAGATCCACCCCACTTGGCAAGCGAATGAGGTCTGGGATTTTGACTCCCTTCCTGGAACCTGGATATACATACATATATATATATATATATATATATATATATATATATATATATATAGTAATAATAATAAAATTGAAGACTAAAATCCAAAGAGGGCTCGATAAGGAAAATATATATCAAATATATAAGAACCGTAGAGCAAATATTTATTAAAATAACAGATTAAAGTTTAAGCAAAGAATCGTTCAACGTTTTTTGAAATATCCAGTTCTGCGTTTACAGATTGACTTTGTTAGTTTCAGAAGATCCTGTTAAGGCTGAAAGCAGCGATTCTTTGCTTAAACTTTAATCTGTTATTTTAATAAATATATATATATATATGAGAAAAACCACAGACCCTCCATCTCAACTCACCTTTTGAAAAGCAGAACAACTGCGAAACCGGTAAAGGAACCAAATAAATATATATATTTTTAAAAAAAATAAGACTCCAGTTGCATTTTCGATTTCATCCCTTTTTCTTTATACTTTCACTCGTGTAGGACACCTCGGTTATTTTTCATTTTGT
>OZ024757.1:19894200-19944200 GCA_964016885.1 Eledone cirrhosa
CAGACACCAGTGCTGCCGTTATAAGGTTGGGCTGAGCAAACTATGGACCAGGATAAGGAGTGCTCTATATTCTGATGTTTAAGCTTCCAGACTAATTCAGAAAGTGCCGTGCTATTTTTTTTATCTAATCTATTAAAGGTATGGTGGTGATTATACCATCTATCCTTAAATTCCGTGGCAGTTGCCCCAACATACCTAAAGGTTCTATCAAAAGTGGAGACCTTACAGTCGTAGACTATGTTTTTGGTAAGGCATTTCCCAGCCATGGGGCAGGTGGCGGTGCTTCTGCAGTTACATTTTTTGCTATCGACCTGGGTAGTTCCAGATGGACCACAGTACCTTAGGGGTTGGGTCTCAGTTCCTGTCTGCTTTATGGGTAAATTCCCTGGGGTTGGGGAGACCCGACTCGCCTCACGTGTATGAGTCGGTTCCTCCATAGAGCTGCCATTGTTCCTGCCATGCCTAATTCCCTCTTGGGCTGTCCTAAGTCTATTATAATTCATCTTAGCTATATTCTGAGCTATGTTACTAGTTGTGGAGTAGGACAGCTTGATGGTATTCCTATTGAATATCTTATAGTATCTGTGCGATCTAAGGAAGCATTTGTCTAAGGCCCTAAAGAAAAGCTTAACTATACTAGTGGTCAGGCCACTGGAGTAAGGGGGATTATACCACAGGACTTTTCTGGTCCGATGCCTTTTGTTCTTACTAACTATATTAGAGTTACTTGTCTCCCTAGTAGTTACTGGTCTATTGTTTAATGGACGTTTGAATGAGATTCCCTTGCTATGCCCCGCGCGTTCCAGGGCGCTATTATAGTAATTCGAGATCTTATTAAAGGTATCTTCAATGGCAAGATAGTCCTGAAATTCTACTAGAGACGCTTTTGGTAATACCGTTAGTGACTATTCTAGGGTGGTTCGATTTTGCGTTGACATAGTTTAAATTCTCGTTGGGTTTGTGGTAAGGTTGGAAGAGTCCTGAATTGAGGTTAAGTGTAACATCTAGAAAATTAACTATCTTTAAATTCTCTTCAAATACTATACTTAGGTCTATGTTCTTGAAGAATTTGCTTAGTTTTTTTCCTCACCCCTCTACCATACTATTATTGTGGAACGACACAGTAAACAAAACGTTGTCACGGTAAGCGCCACCTCCCAAGTGGGGCATTTCCACTCCGAGACAGTCAAGGAGGTAAAGGCCCACCAGATGCGTCACCTGGGCCGAGTCCGTGGATCCCATGGTGATGTCGAAATTGTCTGGCCAATCCTTCCTGGTCCACAGGTCACCGTTGAATTCAATTAGGGTTTTCCTAGCTAGGAGAATAATGTTAATTTCTTCGGATGTAAGGTCGGTGTGTAAGCTAGCAAAGCTATATATGTATATATCTATCTATATATGTATATGTATAAATATATATATGTGTATATATATCTCTCTATATATATATAAGCACACCAAACACTCCTGACCCTATTCCCACTTACTCCATTTTTGTAGGTTCTGCAGCGAAGACAATGATTTTGAGACCCAGTTTCAACACATGGTCTCTCGCTTCATCTGGCATGACCCAAACAGCCTTCACCCCTGCCCATGAAGTAGACTGCACCTCACCTCAGCTCTCTCTCACCCCACAACCTTTCCCTTTCCCATCACTTATTGTCCTACACTCCTTCAACCACACCCCTTCTGCACCATATTCTTCAAGGATTCCAAACTCTCCCTAACTACCTTACTCTGTGGACTGGGTGCTTTTGTTGTTCTGGCACTGGATTTATCATAATTTCCACGGTAAAAAGGCTCCCAGTCCACACTGTAAATGCGGTTAGTGTTAGATAGGGCATTCAGCCATAGAAAACCTGCCAGAGACACTTCCGTACAAGCGAAACACGGTCTCCAGACCAATCCCGCATCAAATGGAACAAAACCATCTAACCCATGCTAGCGTGGAAGGTGGATGTTAAGATGATGATGATGATGATGATGATGATTATAGATATATAGAGTTAAAGAATGAAGAGTAACATGGTTGGCTGTACAATAAGGGCTTTATTTAAAGTACTGACAATTGTTTCGTTGATCATGTGAGTCTAGAGTTTGCTAATCGCTTGAGGTTGCGTTATTCGATCTCCAGTACATTATTCACCTGTGGTCAACACATCAGACTGCGTAGATATATATCTCCATCGATGGAAAGCGTGACTGTAGGGACACTGATCAGACAGTACTTCATGTTGTTCGTGATTATCTTTTTCAACGTTCTCCCGGCCGTCTAGAGTTTATTTATCCATAATAAATGACGCATTGGTCTGGCTTGCTGGTCTCGACCTGCCTCTCTATCTAATGTGCATATATCATACAAGACTACTACTACTACTACAATAGTACCTCACGTTGTTCAGGATTGCCCACTCAGACGTTTTCCTGGTGAACTGGAGGCAATCCATAATTGTTTCTACATTTGGCACGAGGCCAGCAATTACAGCATGGCCTCAGCCGGATAGCTGGAGCAGGTAAAAGAGTATATACTGTTGTAATAGTTTGGTAGAAATATCCAAAGGTAAGAGCACTCAGTCCATAGGAAGAGTTAAGTATAATTAATTACAACAGTGACATAAACAGGTACTTAAGTTTTGTTGGGTTATACACCCCAACTCATTCACCCTGTCATATCTTCTTTTTATTTAACAGCCTGAGTGAGCTAAGCTGTATAATCCAACACAACTTAAGTATCTGTACATGATAGGAAGGGCATCTAGCCAGAGGACCCCACAGTCATGTGAACATGTCAGCCTCCCCAGTGTTGGTGATAGAAAGGGCATCTAGCCATAGAAAGCTTTCCAAAGGGTTGGGAGGACCCCAGTTATGTGGAGGACATGACAGCTTCCCTAATGTTGGTGATAGGAAGGGCATCCAGCCATAGAGAGCTTGCCAAACAAAGGGTTGGGACCACATTCAGTTGTGTCAAAGACATGACAACCTTTCCTGTGAGTGAGACCTTAGCTAAATAAGACATAGATCCCTGGTTTGTCTAGGAGTTGAGAAGGCCCACTGCAGTACTGACATGGTTTACATAGACATGTCCAACCCTTGCTAGCAGGGAAAATGGACGTTAAAACGACGACAATGACATATGTGGCATATATCAAACAGTTTCTCAGTGAAACCTGTCAAATTTTAGATTTTACTCTTTTACCATAAAGTGCCACAATTTTTGTTATCTTGCCCAAAACAAGATTGGAACATCAGCAGCCTGTCTGATGGGGGGGGGGGGGGCTGTTGCAGCAGGAGTTGCTGGCCATTGTCCGTGGCAATGCTTTCGTGGTCGTGTCTGCAAGGTTCAGCCCCAGCCCCAATACCGGCGCACCCTAGGCCTAGAACACACCACCCTCCCCCTTTCTTCTGTGACCCTAAAGCCCTTGTCTTTCCCTTCCTTTTCCATAACCACAAAAACAATAACAAGCCTAAAATGTTAGAAAGAAGAAAAAAAATACAAGAAGAACAAAAACAACAAAGAATCGTTGAGAACAAACTTTATTATTATTATCATTATTATTGAGGGCAGTGGATTGGCAGATCGGTAGAGCGTCGGACACCATGCTTTGCCGCATAGAAGAATTCTTATAGTCCTTTACGTTCCGAGTTTAAAATCCTGCCAAGGCTAAGCTTTGCCTTTCATCCTTATGAGGGGGTCGATGAAATAAAGCACCAGTAATACACTGGGGTTGATTTAATCAACTTTCCCCTCCCCCAAAATTGCTGGCCTTGTGCCTATAGTAGAAATCATTATTATTATTAATAAGAGGTACAGTAATGTGTGATATCGTTAGAGATTAACAGCTGGCCTGGCCACCAGAAAGTTAGTTATGGTCAAAAGATGTTGACAATCAAAACACAGGCATGAAGACAAAGGCACTGAGATGGATCTTTTCTGGGGTTTTTTCTCTAAAATTTACAATAATTAGAACTCTTTCTGAATGTGTAGTGTGTATGTAATGTGTATATAGTGTGTAAAGGCGCGCGGCTTAGTGGTAAGTGTGTTCGACACACACTTGTAAGTTATAAGTTGTGTGCTGTTTTATTTTATTTTATTTTATTTTATTTTATTTTATTTTATTTCACATTTCTGCAGTCCACTTACAGATGTACCTATAATTCCTAGCAAGGGCCAGCCTTGTCACATGGTGTGTCATGCCGAATCTCCCGGGGGAATTAATTTCCAAGAAAGGGCCAGCCAAGTCACATGCTCTGTTGTGCCGAATCTCCCTGAGAATTTATTTCCAAGAAAGGGCCAGCCTTGTCACATAGTGTGTCATGCCGAATCTCCCTGAGAATTAATTTCCAAGAAAGGGCCAGCCTTGTCACATGGTGTGTCATGCCGAATCTCCCTGAGAATTAATTTCCAAGAAAGGGCCAGCCTTGTCACATGGTGTGTCATGCCGAATCTCCCTGAGAATTAATTTCCAAGAAAGGGCCAGCCTTGTCACATGGTGTGTCATGCCGAATCTCCCTGAGAATTAATTTCCAAGAAAGGGCCAGCCAAGTCACATGCTGTGTCATTGCTGAATCTCCCTGAGAATTCCTTAAATGGTACATGTGTCTGTGTAAGGCTCAGCCACTAGCAAGCAAGTAAATTTTACGGGCAGGGGCCGTTCCATTAACCAAACAGCATGTTGTCAGTACAACACATACACACATGGGAATATTTTTTTCTTGTGCATTTAACCCACAGAGATGTGGAGTGGTTGGGTAGGTTTTCTTTTTTCTTCTACACTTAACCCTTTAGCATTTAAACCAGCCATATCTGGCCAGAATTCTCTCACCTCTTTCTGTTTAAACCGGCTGTAACTAGCCACTCATACCTATATTAAGGTATTGTTCTCAAAATAAATAACATCAAAATCTCATCGATCCGATATTATGTGAGATAAAGCCTTTACCATGAAAATACAATGGTATATATATATATATATATATATATAAAATATTAAAAAAATAATGAATAAAACAATGAAACAGTTCCTTATATTAAACAAAAAAAGTTCATTATTTAACGATCGTTTCTAGGATATATATGTGTTAGAATTGGCATGTATATTCAACAGATCTATGTACAAAATTATACAAAATTATACAAACTATCAAAATTAAATATACATACCAACACATATATATATGCCGTCTTAAGAAATAATTATTTCTGAAGACGGCATATATATATGTGTTGGTATGTATATTTAATTTTGATAGTTTGTATAATGTTGTACATAGATCTGTTGAATATACATGCCAATTCTAACACATATATATCCTAGAAACGATCGTTAAATAATGAACTTTTTTTGTTTAATATAAGGAACTGTTTCATTGTTTTATTCATTATTTTTTTAATATTTTATCTTGACTCTGTATTCCGTTTATCTTTCACCGAAAGTGATTTTTCATTGCATCTCTTCTTTCCATGATATCCGGATTACATTGAGTTCTTCATACGGATTGGACACTACCGTAAACTCTTGGTAGATTTATCTACATATATATATATATATATATATATTTATTTAATATAGAAATAGCTTCTACAGAACTAGAACTGTTTCATTCAGGAGAAATCATCCCGAATAAAACAGTCCTAGTCCTGTAGAAGCCGTTTATATATTAAATATGTATACTCTGCTATATATTGAGTACCTTACTTACTGTGGTTACCCCCCGATTGAACCCGGGATAAACATATATAGGAAAAGAGTCAGGACTCCGATGGCTGAACTCCAGCCAATTCAACAGATCTGAACACTCAATGTAAATGCTAAAGGGTTAACCTACAGAGATGTGAGTGGTTATTATTTTATTTTATTTTGTACACTTAACCCACAGATATGTGGATCGGTAATATTTTTTTCTCCTGTGCACTTAAGCCATCACTTACAGTTCTTCACCTATGTGTTGAATGCCAACAAATAAGAGGTGACCATAAAGAGTATTTTTTTTTTTTTTTTTTTTCACGAGAACAATTTTATTTTCATTTTAAACATTAAATAGAATCAATAAATACAAACCAGGCGTTCAATACTGAACAATTTTAACTATGAATTTTTTTCGCCCTTGACAGCATGTATGTGTTTTATATATATATATATATATATATATATATATATATATATATTTACACGTATGTGTGTGTGTGTATATATATATATATATATATATGTATGTCTTTACACATATGCATATGTGTGTGTGTATATATATGTATATATATATATATATGTCTTTACACATATGCATATGTGTGTGTGTATATATATATATTTACACATATGCATATGTATATATATGATGATATATATATATATATATATATATATATATATATATATATATATCATGTTTAATAGAGAAATGGCTTCTACATGACTAGAACTGTTTCATTCGAAAGAAATCATCTGGCTTTCCTGATGATTTTTTTCAAATGAAACACTTCTCGTCATGTAGAAGCCATTTATATATATATATATTAAACATGATGTTTTCACTCTACTAATGTATTGAGTACCTTACTGACTGTGGTTAGCCCCGATTGACTCACACACACACACACATATATATATATATATATATTTACATATATATCCCCAAATATTTTTAAGAATATAAAAATATATAAACCATGTATGTATGTATGTTACGAACATGCAACTTGAAAATATAGAAATATATCCAATATTATGATAAATATGTAATTTTAATTTTTTTTATTTTTATCTCTCACTGTAAAATTACACAAAATTTTTTAATAAGCCCCTGAAAAATTAATTTTTCACAAAGAATTATAAAATAAACATAAAAATAATTTCAAAACAAACAAAAACAATTTAACCCTTTAGCATTTAAACTGGCTGTATCAGGCCAGAATTCTCTCACCCCTTTCTGTTTAAACCGGCCGTAACCAACCATTCATACTTATGTTAAGGTATTGTTCTCAAAATAAACTATCAAAATCTCACAGATTCGACATTGTGTGAGATATTATGTAAACTAAAATCTTTACCACAAAAATACAGTAGTATATATATAGAGTAATGTAAATGCTAAAGGGTTAAACCAACGAACTAAAGAAGCTAGTTTAATGTTGGGGTGAAATAAACCCACCTGACTAACTACCAGTAATATATTGGTAACTAACATCGAAATTACTACATGCAGTAATTACTATCTCAAAAGGATTACAGATTCTTTGTGTTATCGTTTTATGAAGATGCTACTGTCAAGATTTCATGTTAATTCCTGGTAGCCCTAACTTTACATACCTTATGTGTATATGTATATATACACACACACACATATATATATATATACACATGCACACATATACATATATATATGTTTACATGGTGTAAATACATGTTATATATATATATATATATACACACATTTTTTTATATATACATGTCTGTTATTTATATATATATATATATATGTATTATTTATGTATACATACATATATATTTATATACATACATATTTTTATATATACATACCTATATATTTATATATGCATATATATAAATATATATATATATACACGCACATATATGTATATATATTCATATACCATACCCCGTTTTATTTATTCTCAACAGAGAGAGAATCAGACAGACAAAGAGAGAAAGACAAATAGATATGAACTGGTTTTATAATTCAGAGAACGATGACTGTGAAAAAAAATATTCATGGAAAAAAAATATTTCAATGGAGAATATGCATGTATATATATATATATATTATACACATTATATATATATATATATATATATTTATATATATATATATATATATATATATATATATATATAATGTGTATTTTAAGCAGCATTTAGCAGAAATTAAACTAGATAGATAAAACAAAATTGTTTTAAAGACATATTAGCGACATAATTTATAATTAATGCTTTCAATTTTGTGTTGGCAAACAATAAATATATATATATATATATTTATTTATTTGTCTATTTCTGACAACAAAACTGCTAACTGAGAAGGACAGAATAAGGAAGGAATATAGCACAAAAAATATCAAAAAAAAACAAAAACATATCTTAGCAAACTAAAGGAATATAATGAAAGTATTACCATACTATCATAAGATAGTATAGCAATACTATACTATCGTCATATAGTATACTAGGAAGGAGCTATATCACTTTTCAACAGTATGCAACCATTTATATTATTTTGGCTTCCATTTGCAAAAAAATAGAATATGTTCTTAATCTTCTTGCTAATGATATTTATTCCCTGTGTATATATGTGTGTATATATATATATATTCATGTGTGTATATATATATATATATACATTAAATATATTTAATGATTTAGCTAAAATAGTATCTAGTCAGAAAAATAGAAGTCAACAATACGTATATATACATGTTTGTGTATATATATATATATATACACTCACTCATATATGTGAGTGAGTATAGCTAAATTTTGAATATATATATATATATATATATATTATCACTCACACATGTAAGTGTATATATACACATATATATATATATACTCACACATGCATGTGTATTTATATATGTATATACACAGGCATATGTGAGTGAATATATAAATATGTATATATATACTCACTCACACGGATACATGTGTTTACATATACACGTGTGTGTGTATATATATATATAATCAAATAATCAATTTATATACAGACAAACAAAAATTAATATCAACAAAACAAACAAAACATCAGCAGATTTCTTGAAAAAAAAACAACACAATGAAAAAAAAAAGAAAAAAGAAAATTGCTGGTTTAATTGCTGCTTTCTTTCTTTCTTTCTTTCTATCTATCTACTGAATGTTTTACACACATTCGTATTCTTTTCTGATAGCATGGGCCAGACAGCACGCAAATACTATACCGATGATCTGAAACGAAACAATAGGACAATAGGTTTAACCCTTTTCAATATGTAGCCATCAAACAAGCAAAAAAACCCCTGAAACTAACCCTCGTTCTACGGTACAAAACTCACCCTGCCTGGTTTTATGATAGAAAACTGGACATGGTTCTACGATACAAAATTACCCCTGGTTTATGATATAAAACTGAGCCTGTTTCTATAGTACAAAACTAGCCCAGGTTTTATGATATAAAACTGAGCCTGGTTCTATAGTACAAAACTAGCCCTGGTTTTATGATATAAAACTGAGCCTGGTTCTATAGTACAAAACTAGCCCAAGTTTTATGATAGAAAACTGGCCATGGTTCTGGGGTACAAAACTAGCCCAGGTTTTATGATATAAAACTGAGCCTGGTTCTAAAGTACAAAACTAGCCCAAGTTTTATGATATAAAACTGAGCCTGGTTCTGGGGTACAAAACTAGCCCAGGTTTTATGATAGAAAACTGGCCATGGTTCTGGGGTACAAAACTAGCCCAGGTTTTATGATAGAAAACTGGCCATGGTTCTGGGGTACAAAACTAGCCCAGGTTTTATGATATAAAACTGAGCCTGGTTCTAAAGTACAAAACTGGCCATGGTTCTGGGGTACAAAACTAGCCCAGGTTTTATGATATAAAACTGAGCCTGGTTCTAAAGTACAAAACTGGCCATGGTTCTGGGGTACAAAACTAGCCCAGGTTTTATGATATAAAACTGAGCCTGGTTCTAAAGTACAAAACTGGCCATGGTTCTGGGGTACAAAACTAGCCCAGGTTTTATGATATAAAACTGAGCCTGGTTCTAAAGTACAAAACTGGCCATGGTTCTGGGGTACAAAACTAGCCCAGGTTTTATGATATAAAACTGAGCCTGGTTCTAAAGTACAAAACTAGCCCAAGTTTTATTATAAAAAACTGGCCATGGTTCTGGGGTACAAAACTAGCCCAGGTTTTATGATATAAAACTGAGCCTGGTTCTGTGGTACAAAACTAGCCCAGGTTTTATGATAGAAAACTGACCATGGTTCTGGGGTACAAAACTAGCCCAGGTTTTATGATAGAAAACTGGCCATGGTTCTGGGGTACAAAACTAGTCCAGGTTTTATGATAGAAAACTGGCCATGGTTCTGGGGTACAAAACTAGCCCAGGTTTTATGATATAAAACTGAGCCTAGTTCTAAAGTACAAAACTGGCCATGGTTCTGGGGTACAAAACTAGCCCAGGTTTTATGATATAAAACTGAGCCTGGTTCTAAAGTACAAAACTGGCCACGGTTCTGGGGTACAAAACTAGCCCAGGTTTTATGATATAAAACTGAGCCTGGTTCTAAAGTACAAAACTGGCCATGGTTCTGGGGTACAAAACTAGCCCAGGTTTTATGATATAAAACTGAGCCTGGTTCTAAAGTACAAAACTGGCCATGGTTCTGGGGTACAAAACTAGCCCAGGTTTTATGATATAAAACTGAGCCTGGTTCTAAAGTACAAAACTAGCCCAAGTTTTATGATAAAAAACTGGCCATGGTTCTGGGGTACAAAACTAGCCCAGGTTTTATGATATAAAACTGAGCCTGGTTCTGTGGTACAAAACTAGCCCAGGTTTTATGATAGAAAACTGACCATGGTTCTGGGGTACAAAACTAGCCCAGGTTTTATGATAGAAAACTGGCCATGGTTCTGGGGTACAAAACTAGCCCAGGTTTTATGATAGAAAACTGGCCATGGTTCTGGGGTACAAAACTAGCCCAGGTTTTATGATAGAAAACTGGCCATGGTTCTGGGGTACAAAACTAGCCCAGGTTTTATGATATAAAACTGAGCTTGGTTCTAAAGTACAAAACTGGCCACGGTTCTGGGGTACAAAACTAGCCCAGGTTTTATGATATAAAACTGAGCCTGGTTCTAAAGTACAAAACTAGCCCAAGTTTTATGATAAAAAACTGGCCATGGTTCTGGGGTACAAAACTAGCCCAGGTTTTATGATATAAAACTGAGCCTGGTTCTATAGTACAAAACTCGCCCAGGTTTTATGATAGAAAACTGGCCATGGTTCTGGGTTACAAAACTAGCCCAGGTTTTATGATATAAAACTGAGCCTGGTTCTAAAGTACAAAACTAGCCCAGGTTTTATGATAAAAAACTGGCCATGGTTCTGGGGTACAAAACTAGCCCAGGTTTTATGATATAAAACTGAGCCTGGTTCTATAGTACAAAACTAGCCCTGGTTTTATGATATAAAACTGAGCCTGGTTCTAAAGTACAAAACTAGCCCAAGTTTTATGATAAAAAACTGGCCATGGTTCTGGGGTACAAAACTAGCCCAGGTTTTATGATATAAAACTGAGCCTGGTTCTAAAGTACAAAACTAGCCATGGTTCTGGGGTACAAAACTAGCCCAGGTTTTATGATATAAAACTGAGCCTGGTTCTAAAGTACAAAACTGGCCATGGTTCTGGGGTACAAAACTAGCCCAGGTTTTATGATATAAAACTGAGCCTGGTTCTATAGTACAAAACTAGCCCAGGTTTTATGATAGAAAACTGGCCATGGTTCTATAGTACAAAACTAGCCCTGGTTTTATGATATAAAACTGAGCCTGGTTCTATAGTACAAAACTAACCCAAGTTTTATGATAGAAAACTGGCCATGGTTCTGGGGTACAAAACTAGCCCAGGTTTTATGATATAAAACTGAGCCTGGTTCTAAAGTACAAAACTAGCCCAAGTTTTATGATATAAAACTGAGCCTGGTTCTGGGGTACAAAACTAGCCCAGGTTTTATGATAGAAAACTGGCCATGGTTCTGGGGTACAAAACTAGCCCAGGTTTTATGATATAAAACTGAGCCTGGTTCTAAAGTACAAAACTGGCCATGGTTCTGGGGTACAAAACTAGCCCAGGTTTTATGATATAAAACTGAGCCTGGTTCTAAAGTACAAAACTAGCCCAAGTTTTATGATAAAAAACTGGCCATGGTTCTGGGGTACAAAACTAGCCCAGGTTTTATGATATAAAACTGAGCCTGGTTCTGTGGTACAAAACTAGCCCAGGTTTTATGATAGAAAACTGACCATGGTTCTGGGGTACAAAACTAGCCCAGGTTTTATGATAGAAAACTGGCCATGGTTCTGGGGTACAAAACTAGCCCAGGTTTTATGATAGAAAACTGGCCATGGTTCTGGGGTACAAAACTAGCCCAGGTTTTATGATATAAAACTGAGCCTGGTTCTAAAGTACAAAACTGGCCATGGTTCTGGGGTACAAAACTAGCCCAGGTTTTATGATATAAAACTGAGCCTGGTTCTAAAGTACAAAACTGGCCACGGTTCTGGGGTACAAAACTAGCCCAGGTTTTATGATATAAAACTGAGCCTGGTTCTAAAGTACAAAACTGGCCATGGTTCTGGGGTACAAAACTAGCCCAGGTTTTATGATATAAAACTGAGCCTGGGTCTAAAGTACAAAACTAGCCCAAGTTTTATGATAAAAAACTGGCCATGGTTCTGGGGTACAAAACTAGCCCAGGTTTTATGATATAAAACTGAGCCTGGTTCTAAAGTACAAAACTAGCCCAAGTTTTATGATAAAAAACTGGCCATGGTTCTGGGGTACAAAACTAGCCCAGGTTTTATGATATAAAACTGAGCCTGGTTCTGTGGTACAAAACTAGCCCAGGTTTTATGATAGAAAACTGACCATGGTTCTGGGGTACAAAACTAGCCCAGGTTTTATGATAGAAAACTGGCCATGGTTCTGGGGTACAAAACTAGCCCAGGTTTTATGATAGAAAACTGGCCATGGTTCTGGGGTACAAAACTAGCCCAGGTTTTATGATATAAAACTGAGCCTGGTTCTAAAGTACAAAACTGGCCATGGTTCTGGGGTACAAAACTAGCCCAGGTTTTATGATATAAAACTGAGCCTGGTTCTAAAGTACAAAACTGGCCACGGTTCTGGGGTACAAAACTAGCCCAGGTTTTATGATATAAAACTGAGCCTGGTTCTAAAGTACAAAACTAGCCCAAGTTTTATGATAAAAAACTGGCCATGGTTCTGGGGTACAAAACTAGCCCAGGTTTTATGATATAAAACTGAGCCTGGTTCTAAAGTACAAAACTAGCCATGGTTCTGGGGGTACAAAACTAGCCCAGGTTTTATGATATAAAACTGAGCCTGGTTCTAAAGTACAAAACTGGCCATGGTTCTGGGGTACAAAACTAGCCCAGGTTTTATGATATAAAACTGAGCCTGGTTCTAAAGTACAAAACTAGCCCAAGTTTTATGATAAAAAACTGGCCATGGTTCTGGGGTACAAAACTAGCCCAGGTTTTATGATATAAAACTGAGCCTGGTTCTAAAGTACAAAACTAGCCCAAGTTTTATGATAAAAAAACTGGCCATGGTTCTGGGGTACAAAACTAGCCCAGGTTTTATGATATAAAACTGAGCCTGGTTCTATAGTACAAAACTAGCCCTGGTTTTATGATATAAAACTGAGCCTGGTTCTAAAGTACAAAACTAGCCCAAGTTTTATGATAAAAAACTGGCCATGGTTCTGGGGTACAAAACTAGCCCAGGTTTTATGATATAAAACTGAGCCTGGTTCTAAAGTACAAAACTAGCCCAGGTTTTATGATATAAAACTGAGCCTGGTTCTATAGTACAAAACTAGCCCAAGTTTTATGATAGAAAACTGGCCATGGTTCTGGGTACAAAACTAGCCCAAGTTTTATGATAGAAAACTGGCTTTTATAGGATAAAAGTCAAAAGACAGAGAAAAATATTCCGTTGAAAAAACTTACCTGAATACAAGCCAGAGCGATACCGACTGCAGCAATCTTTGCCAAATTCTGCTTACCCCACTCACTGAATGCATCTCCACAACCCTAAAAACGAAAACAAGACCATTATTAATAACAGTGTTTGTTACATAGCATATTGCACTGCATGTAGTAAGTATGCCTGTAGAATGTGAGCTGCTAATTTAAAGAGAAAATTTCTTCCAATAACAAAAATGAATAGATATATATACAGTAGAATAAGGCCATGAAAAACATGGGTGGAGGTGGTGAGAGCAGACCTCAGATCGCTGAAGCTGACGGAGGAGATGACAAGTGGAGAGATGCTGTGCTGAATAGAACCCATCCCACCCTTGCAAGCAGGGAAAAGCGGACATAAAATGATGATGATATAACCGGTAAACAGAAATAACAATACAATCGGTACAGTATATAGAGGGGTATATTAGGTTAACACTTAAATCAAAATAAAATCATCATATCCATTGTTTCCTAAAAGCTCAATGAAAATTCGATACAAAAAATATATTTCAGAACATACATATATGTGTGAGCTTGTGTGTTTTTGCACAACCACATGTGTGAATGCAAGTACATCTGAGATAAGATCCAACCACCTCTCACCAGGATCTCAGCAGTCTCACTACATGTCTTACCACTAGACCATCAAGACTGCCTTACAAGCACTGCGAAAATTGATCCTTATAAACCAACTTTTCAATTTAATGGTTAAAAGGAATGACAGCACAACATCAACTCTAACTGAGATTGAACTTTAAATCAAGATCTCAGCAATTCTTATCTTACCACTAGACCACCAAGACTGCGTTGAAAGTACACTGAAAATTAATTTACTTAAAATTAATTAACTGATGAGTGTGGAAAGTAAGTTTATTAAGATTAATTTTCACAGTATTTTCAAGTAAGTTTATATAAATTAATTTTCAGTAGACACCCAAGACTGTCTTGGTGGTCTAATGGTAAGACATCTTCTGAGATGGTTGACACTTTTATTTAGGGTTCGATCTTGGTTTAGGTTGGTATTTGGTTGACAATTTTTTAACATGTAGTTGGAAGATTTAAAAAAAAAAAAAATCAAGTCAGTACTATTTGAAACTGAACCTTAGCTCAAGTTCATAGCAATCCCACAAGTTGTCTTACCACTAGACCACCAAGACCACCTTCAAATTACTACAAAAATTAATTTATATAAACTTACCTGAAAAAAAACTGTGAAAATTAATCTATATAAAATTAATTAACTGATAAGTGAGGAAAGTAAGTTTATATAAATTAATTTTCACTGCAATTTCAAGGTAGTCTCAGTGGTCTAGTGGTAAAACATGGTGACTGATGGTTGAGACCTTGATTTGGGGTTCAATCTTGGCTAAGGTTGATATTTGATTGTCAATTTTTTTAACATGTAGTTGGAAGAGTTAAAAAAAACAAAGATCAAGTCAGTACTATTTGAAACTGAACCTTAGATCAAGTTCCTAGCAATCTCACAACATGTCTTACCACTAGACCACCAAGACTGCTTTAAAAATACTGTGAAAATTAATTTATATAAACTTACCTGAAAAAAAAAACTGAAAATTAATCTATTTAAAATTAATTAACTGATAAGTGAGGAAAGTAAGTTTATATAAATTAATTTTCACTGCAATTTCAAGGTAGTCTTGGTGGTCTAGTGGTAAAACATGCTGACTGATGGTTGAGACCTTGATTTGGGGTTCAATCTTGGCTAAGGTTGATATTTGATTGTCAATTTTTTAACATGTAGTTGGAAGAGTTAAAAAAAAAAAAAATCAAGTTAACACTATTTGAAACTGAACCTTAGATCAAGTTCCTAGCAATCCTACAAGGTGTCTTACCACTAGACCACAAAGACTGCCTTAAAAATCCTGTGAAAATTAATTTATATAAACTTATTTGAAAGAACTGTGAAAATAACTCAAGATAAAATTAACTTAAAATTGAAAAGTAAATTTATAAAGATTAATTTTCACTGCACTTTCAAGGCAGTCTCGGTGGTCTAGTGGTAAGACATGTAGTGAGACTGGAGAGACCCTGGTTGTAGGTTCAGTCTCAGCCTGTTCTTAGTTCACACACACACACACACACACACACAGGTGCACGCACTAGCAAATGCAAACACATGTTCACACAGACACTCATAGTTGCATAAGCTCTCACATAAAAACACAGACATATGCAGACACACTTTCACATACAGACAATACACATGCAAACACACTTTCACATACAGACACGCCTACACAGACAGACAAGAACACGCCTACACATACAGACACACCTACAAATACAGACAAGAACACACATACACACACACTCTCACAGACAAGAACACAATTACGCACACAGACTCTCACATACATACACACACGCATACAGACATGCACCCACATACAGACATGCAAGCACACAGGCATACATGCATCCACAGACAGACACAGGGACCCACATACAGACATGGCACCACACATGTTGGCTAGACCTTGATTTAGGGTTCAATCTAGGGTTGGTGTAATGCTGCCATTTTTTAAACAATTAAATTGAAAAGTAAGTATATAAGGATTAATTTTCACTGTACCTATAGGGCAGTTTCGGTGGTCTAGTGGTAAGACATGTAGTGAAACTGCCGAGACCCTGGTTGGAGGTTAGAGGTTCGATCTCAGCCTAGTTCTTAGTTCACACACTGACACACACACATAGTTGCATACACTCTCACATGAACACACACTGACACACACACACAGTTACACACACCCTCACATGAACACACACTGACACACACATAGTTGCATACACTCTCACATGCACGCATACACTCAGACACATACACAGACATACTCACACATGCAGACACGCACACAAACAGGTGCATACACATATACACTCAGACATACGAACACACACACATACGCAGGCAAACGTACGTGGCCACACACTGACACACACATAGTTGCATACACTCAGACACACACATACGCAGGCACACACAGTTGCATACACACTCAGACACACACAGGCACACGTACGTGGCCTGGGCTTAAAAAGGTGGGGTTTTACTAAACTTTTTTATAAAATTAATATAAGTATATAAGTAAGTTTTTTTTTTTATAAAAAAGTTTAGTAAAACCCCACCTTTTTAAGCCCAGGCCACGTACGTGTGCCTGTGTATGTGTGTGTCTGAGTGTATGCAACTGTGTGTGTGTCAGTGTGTGGCCAGGTACGTGTGCCTGCGTATGTGTGTGTCTGAGTGTATGCAACTGTGTGTGTGTGTGTGTCAGTGTGTGGCCACGTACGTGTGCCTGCGTATGTGTGTGTGTTCGTATGTCTGAGTGTATATGTGTATGCACCTGTTTGTGTGCGTGTCTGCATGTGTGAGTATGTCTGTGTATGCAGCTGTGTGTGTTCATGTGAGAGTGTATGCAACTATGTGTGTGTCAGTGTGTGTGTCAGTGTGTGTTCATGTGGGAGTGTATGCAACTATGTGTGTGTGTCAGTGTGTGAACTAAGAACTAGGCTGAGATCGAACCTCGAACCTCCAACCAGGGTCTCGGCAGTTTCACTACATGTCTTACCACTAGACCACCGAAACTGCCCTATAGGTACAGTGAAAATTAATCCTTATATACTTACTTTTCAATTTAATTGTTTAAAAAATGGCATCATTACACCAACCCTAGATCAAGGTCTAGCCAACATGTGTGGGCCCCTGTGGTTGTCTGGATGCATGTATGCCTGTGTGTGCGTATGTCTGTGAATGCATACCTCTATATGAGATCGTCTGTGAGTGTAAGTGCATTCTTGTCTGTCTAGGTGTGTCTGTAAGTGTGTTTTTGTCTGTCTGCATAGGTATGTGTGTGCGTGTGTATGTATGTGAAAGTGTGTCTGTGTAGGTGTGTCTGTATCTGAAAGTGCGTCTGCATGTGTAGGTGTGTTCTTGTCTGTCTGTGTAGGTGTGTCTGTGTGTTTTTATGTGAGTGTCTGTGTGAACATGTGTTTTCATCTGCTAGTGTGTGCACCTGTGTGTGTGTGTGTGTGTGTGTGCGTGAACTAAGAACAGGCTGAGACTGAACCTACAACCAGGGTCTCTCCAGTCTCACTATATGTCTTACCACTAGACCACCGAGACTGCCTTGAAAGTACAGTGAAAATTAATCTTTATAAATTTACTTTTCAATTTTAAGTTAATTTTATCTTGAGTTATTTTCACAGTTCTTTCAAATAAGTTTATATAAATTAATTTTCACAGGATTTTTAAGGCAGTCTTTGTGGTCTAGTGGTAAGACACTTTGTGGGATTGCTAGGAACTTGATCTAAGGTTCAGTTTCAAATAGTATTAACTTGATTTTTTTTTTTTTAACTCTTCCAACTACATGTTAAAAAATTGACAATCAAATATCAACCTTAGCCAAGATTGAACCCCAAATCAAGGTCTCAACCATCAGTCACCATGCTTTACCACTAGACCACTGAGACTACCTTGAAATTACAGTGAAAATTAATTTATATAAACTTACTTTCCTCACTTATCAGTTAATTAATTTTAAATAGATTAATTTTCAGTTTTTTTTTTCAGGTAAGTTTATATAAATTAATTTTCATAGCAATTTTAATGCGGTCTTGGTGGTCTAGTGGTAAGACACCTTGTGGTATTGCTAGGAACTTGATCTAAGGTTCAGTTTCTAATAGTATTAACTTGATTTTTTTTTTTTTTAACTCTTCCAACTACATGTTAAAAAATTGTCAACCAAATATCAACCTTAGCCAAGATTGAACTCCAAATCAAGGTCTCAACCATCAGTCAACATGTTTTACCACTAGACCACCAAGACTAGTTTGACATAGCAGTGAAAATTAATTTATATAAACTTACTTCCCCTACTTATCAGTTAATTAATTTTATATAGATTAATTTTCAAAATTTATTTTTCAGGTAAGTTTATATAAATTAATTTTCATTCTACTGAGAAGGCAGTCTTGGTGGTCTAGTGGTAAGTCAACGTAGGAACTTGATCTAACATTCAGTTTCAAATAGTACTGACTTGATTTTTTTTTTTTAACTCATCCAACTTCAGACCACCGAGACTGCCTTAAAAATACTGGGAAAATTAATTTATATAAACTTACTTTCCTCACTTATCAGTTAATTAATTTTATATAGATTAATTTTCACAGTTTTTTTTCAGGTAAGTTTATATAAATTAATTATCGTAGTAATTTTAAGGTGGTCTTGGTGGTATAGTGGTAAGACACCTTGTGAGATTGCTATGAACTTGAGCTAAGGTTCAGTTTCAAATAGTACTGCCGTGCTTGATTTTTTTTTTTTTAACTCTTCCAACTACATGTTAAAAAATTGTCAACCAAATATCAACCTTAGCCAAGATTGAACACCAAATAAAGGTCTCAACCATCAGTTACTATGTCTTACCACTAGACCACCGAGAATGCCTTGAAATATCAGTGAAAATTATTTTATATAAACTTACTTTCCTCACTTATCAGTTAATTAATTTTAAATAGATTAATTTTCAGTTTTTTTTTCAGGTAAGTTTATATAAATTAATTTTCACAGTATTTTTAAAGCAGTCTTGGTGGTCCAGTGGTAAGACAACTTGATCTGGGATTCAGTTTCAGATAGTGTGGTTGTTATGTTGAAACCTTACATTTGTGTTAAAAAAATTTGTCAAAGAAATATCAACCTTAGCCAAGTTCATTAATTTTCAGTATTTTCAATTAAGTTTATATAAATTAATTTTCACAGCAGTCACTGTGGTTGATTGTAAGATGTGAGATTGCTGAGACCTAGCTTTAGGGTTCAATCCCTGCTAGGGTTGGTGTAAAGCTGCCACTTATTTTTTTTTAACAAATTGAAAAAGTAAGTTTATAAAGCTTAATTTTCAGTGTACTTTCGACTCAGTTTTGATGTGAGCGAGCCATGTACTGAGTTTACTGAGATCCTGGTTGGGGGGGGTTTGCTCTCAGACTGGTTCTTGACTCACAGACTCATGCTTGCACCCAAGCACACATACGTGGCCTGGATCTAAAGAGGTAGGGTTTTACTAAACCTTTTCCCTTTTTATTTCATTGAAGTAGAAAAATGTTAAACAAAATAAAAAGTGAAAAAGTTTAGTAAAACCCCACCCCTTTAGATCCAGGCCACGTACATGTACACGTGGGTACACCTGTGGGGTGTGACTGTGCGGGTGCATGCCAGCATCTGCATCCGAGCGTATGTGGATGAGAGTGTATCTGTGTGCAAGTGAGAATGTATGTGTGAGCTTGTGTTCGAGTGTGTGTCTGTGTGTAAGTGCATGTGAGAACATGTGTTAGCTTGTGTCCGAGTCTGTATGTGCATGAGTGTGTGAGCATGTGTCCGAGTGTGTGTATGTGCAGGAGTGTGTGTGTGTGCAAGTGCATGTGAGAATGTATCTGTGTGAGCTTGTGTCCGAGAGTGTGTGTGTGTGTGTACGTATCTGTGAGCTTGTGTCCGAGTGTGGGTATGTGCATGAGTGTGTCTGTGTGAGCATGTGTCCGAGTGTGTATGTGCATGAGTGTGTGTGTGTGTGCGTGAGAACGTATCTGTGAGCTTGTGTCTGAGTGTGTGTCTGTGTGAGCACGTGTCCGAGTGTGTGTATGTGCAAGTGCATGTGAGAACGCATGTGTGAGCTTGTGTCCGAGTGTGGGTATGTGCATGAGTGTGTGTGTGTGTAAGTGCATGTGAGAACGTATGTGTGAGCTTGTGTCCGAGTGTGTGTCTGTGTGAACATGTGTCCGAGTGTGTGTATGTGCATGAGTGTGTGTCTGTGTGAGCTGTGTCTGAGTGTTTGAGCATGTGTGTCTGTAAGTTAAGAACCAGGCTCAGAGTGAACCCCTAACCAAGTTCTCAGAAGCCAAGAGTAATTTTCACATTACTTTCATGTAAGTTTATATGAATTAATTTTCATAAGACTTTCAATACAGTCTTCGTGGTCGAGTGGTAAGACATCTTGGTAGAGCATTAAGACCTTGATTTAGGGTTCAATCTCGGCTATGATTAATATCTTTATGTCAACCAAATAACCTAATTTTATATAGGTTAGTTTCCACTATAATTTTAAGGTGGTCCTGTTGGCCTAGTGGTACGGTGTGTTGTGAGTCTGAGAAGATCCTTGTCAGAAGTTCAATCTCAGCCTAGATCATTAAGAGGTTAATGGCTTAATGTTTTTTTTTTTACTTTTTATTTCATCTAAAATTTAAAACTTTAATCAGAACCCCTATATATATATATATAGATCCAGACTGAGGTTAAACATTCAACCAGGATCTCTGCAGTTTTGTAATTAATTGATATAAAACTACTTTCAGTACCAGTTAATAGTATGTGTGCGCGTGTGTATATATATATATATATATATATATATATATATATATATATATATATAAAAAAAAAAAAAAAAAAAAAAAAAAGCCTACATTTTTGAAGCTATTTCACACAAGTCAATCATCCACACACACACCACACACTTTTGCTCTTATACACTCAGGGCTGATTTGAACATGCAACACTTTGATTTGCAGTTTGGTTGTCCTTCTTGTATAAAGGAAAAACAAAATATAGAGTAATGAAAATGCTAAAGGGTTAAACTGTATGGCCGAGATTTTGTTGACAGGATCTAGCTGGAACTCCTTAAAAAGCTATAAATCAAATTAATGTTTTTCATGTTACCAAATGTCTTCCTATTTTAAAAGAAATAAATGCTTTTAATTTTTTTTTTTTTAAATATATTTAAATCCACACCCACAAATTGCTATATTTCAGTTTCAGAAGATCATCTAGAATTTGCCTAAACTCATAATACATATAATATAACATATATATATAATGTAACATATATAAAATATATATATAGATATATATGTATGTGTAATATATAAAATATAATATATAAAATATAATATATATATATAGAATATATCTATATAAAATATATATGTAATATATATCATCATCATCATCGTTTTACGTCTGTTCTTCCACGCTAGCATGGGTTAGACGGGTCGTCTTGTTGTGGGCAGTGTCCGGTTGGCTGACCTTGTCTTGCTCATACGGGAACTGATTCTGGCTTGATTTCTACAGCTGGATGCCCTTCCTTACACCAACCTCATTTACAGTGAGTGCTGGGTGCTTCTTTTCCATGGCACCTACACGGCCACTTTGTAGTGGGAGGGTGTGGGGGCATATTGTCTATATGCTTCAGCTTCGGCTTGTACCCGTGGGAGGTCGGGTCTTCTGTATTACTGCGTGACGCCAGAGGTCACGGTCGTGTGTCATCGCCTTTGAGAGGTGTAATTGGATAAGGTCGGCTTTTATCACCTCATCCCAGGTCTTCTTGGGTCTCCCCACTCCGAGGTTTCCATCGACTTCTAGTGCTCTGCACCTTTTTATGCAGCTGTCATCCTTCATACGCATCACATGTCCATACCAATGCAACCGCCTCTTCTGCACACAGCATTTGATTCCTCTTGTGCTCACACTCTCTCTCAATTCATTTATGCTTTGCCATTCGTGTATATTACTATTACACATCCATCAGAGCATGCAGGCTTCGTTTCTTTCTAATCTACGCAAGACTATATATAATAAATGTATGATTTATATATATATATATATATATATAATGTTTCGTTTCTGAATTTGTTTAGCAAGATTCTTTATCTGAAAACGTGTGTTGAAACCGATATTGTTATACTTTGGGAGGGTCATGTTGCCATGATATATATATAATGTATTATATGTATAATATATATACTATAAGAAATATTATACATATATATATATATATATATATATCTCTTACATTGGTGGATTGGCAGTATTGGTGGAGGGTCGGACGCCATGCTTTCCAGCATAGTTACGTCCCTTTATGATCTGAGTTCAAATCCCACCGAGGTTAACTTTGCCTTTCATCCTTACGGGGGTCGATAAAATAAAGTACCAGTAATGTACTGGGGGTAATTGCTGGCCTTGTGCCAAAAGTAGAAACAATTATATGTATATAATATGTCTAATATATATATATATATATATATATATAATCATTTGACATCCATTTTCCACGCTAGCATGGGTTAAACAGGTCGCCTTATACGAGGCAAGTTGGGTCAGGTGACCATCTCTTATTCATATAGAACTGTTTCTAGCTAGGTTTCTACAGTTGGATGCCCTTCCTAACGCCAACCACATTTACAGAGTGGACTGGGTGCTTTTTTGTCGTGGCACCTACACGACCACTATACAGAGTGGGCTGGGTGCTTTTTTGTCATGACACCTACACAACCACTTTACAGAGTGAGCTGGGTGCTTTTTTTGTCGTGACACCTACACGACCACGATACAGAGTGGGCTGGGTGCTTTTATGTCGTGACACCTACACGACCACTATACAGAGTGGGCTGGGTGCTTTTTTTGTCGTGACACCTACACGACCACTATACAGAGTGGGCTGGGTGCTTTTTTGTCGTGACACCTACACGACCACTATACAGAGTGGGCTGGGTGCTTTTTTGTCATGACACCTACACAACCACTTTACAGAGTGAGCTGGGTGCTTTTTTTGTCGTGACACCTACACGACTACGATACAGAGTGGGCTGGGTGCTTTTATGTCGTGACACCTACACGACCACTATACAGAGTGGGCTGGGTGCTTTTTTGTCGTGACACCTACACGACCACTATACAGAGTGGGCTGGGTGCTTTTATGTCGTGACACCTACACGACCACTATACAGAGTGGGCTGGGTGCTTTTTTTGTCGTGACACCTACACGACCACTATACAGAGTGGGCTGGGTGCTTTTTTGTCGTGACACCTACACGACCACTATACAGAGTGGGCTGGGTGCTTTTTTGTCATGACACCTACACAACCACTTTACAGAGTGGGCTGGGTGCTTTTTTTGTCGTGACACCTACACGACCACTATACAGAGTGGGCTGGGTGCTTTTATGTCGTGACACCTACACGACCACTATACAGAGTGGGCTGGGTGCTTTTTTGTCGTGACACCTACACGACCACTATACAGAGTGGGCTGGGTGCTTTTTTTGTCGTGACACCTACACGACCACTATACAGAGTGGGCTGGGTGCTTTTTTGTCGTGACACCTACACGACCACTATACAGAGTGGGCTGGGTGCTTTTTTGTCGTGACACCTACACGACCACTATACAGAGTGGGCTGGGTGCTTTTTTTGTCGTGACACCTACACGACCACTATACAGAGTGGGCTGGGTGCTTTTTTGTCGTGACACCTACACGACCACTATACAGTGTGGGCTGGATATATTTTGTTTACAGTGTAAGGGTGGAGTAGACAAGAGTGGGTATAGTGGTTAAGAAATGCCTACTAGATATACTTTTGAGTCCGTGCGCATAAGAAAACGTTTCTTCAGTATTATACAAATATATATTATACATATTATAATATAATATAATACAATATATATACATACATAATATAATATATATATAATATACATACATAATATAATATAATATATATATATATATAACTGTAGAGCAAAAAACAGTACAGATTAAAGTTTAACCAAAGAATTACTGTTTTCACCCTATACGGGATCTTCTGAAACTGAGAAAAATCAATCTGTAGATGCAGAATTAAATAGTTTTAAAAAATTACGACCAAGTATTGCTTTTGGAAGACACAATGGTGGTACATGAAGACATTCTCTTGAGATGGGTGAAATATATGGAAGGTAACTGTCATTTTTGTGGAGCAAGTGGAGCAATTTGTTGGTATGAAAACATCAGGCAACTAATATTCTTTTTAGAATAGCTAAATGATTTCCAGATAACATGTAAAAAAAAAACTGAAGTTATTAGTAATACTAAAAGTAATAATGATTCTACTTTTCGCACAAGGCCAGCAATTACCCCCAGTGCATTACTGGTGCTTTATTACTGATGAAAGTTAACTTCAGCAAGATTTGAACTCAGAACACAAAGCGCCATAACTATGCAGCAAAGCATGATGTCTGATGCTCTACCGATACTGCAAAACATATATATATATATATATATAGTCTGCTGTATAAGGACTGGAAAGTACTCAACGCATGGTAAAATGTAGATTGGTTATATTAGTGAATGGAGAGGATCCTCTATTTTCACACACACACACACACACATGGTGTGTGTGTGTGTGTGTGTGTGTGTGTGTGTGTGTGTGTGTGTGTGTGTGTGTGTGTATATATATATATATATATATATATATATATATACTTACAATTCATAAAATCTGCCATATTTTAAAATGGAGTGGATGCTATTACAGTTTATATTGGGCATTTTTTATTTATCTTTATTTTTAGATTTTTATATCTCCACATTAACCCTTTAGCATTTAAACCAGCCATATCTGGGCAGAATTCTCTCACCTCTTTCTGTTCAAACCGATCGGAACTGGCCACTCATACTGACATTAAGGTACTGTGCTCAAAATAAATAATATCACAATCTTATAGATTCGATATTATGTGAGGTAAAGCCTTTACCATGAAAATATAATAGTATATATAGAGTAATGTAAATGTTATTTGAGATATTATGTGAGATAATTATGTGAGATAATTATGTGAGATAAAGCCTTTACCATGAAAGTACAATAGTATATATAGAAAAATGTAAATGCTAAAGGGCTAAGGGACCTTTACTTTTATTATTTGAGATGGAGGAATGAGGGTAATTTAATAAATCAAAATTATCGATTAGGGATTCCTTCTCATAACTGAAAGGTCTTCCATGGTCTTCCTCTACTGCAGCTTCCCTCCATTGGGATTTCTTGATTGACCCTTCTTTCTGCATTCATCATCCATATACATCACTTGTCCATATCATCACAGTATCCACTCTTAAACAATACATCTGATTCCTCTCATACTCAGTTTCTCGCTCAGTTCGTATATACACATCACATGTCCATACCAACGCAATCTCCTCTCCTACACACTTCTTGAATCTTGTGTGTATACACACAATATATATATATATACACACAATATATAATATACATATATAAATATAATACATACAAATATAATATAATATATATAAATATAATACACACAAATATAATATATATATAAATATAATACAAAATAATACATATAAATATAATACACAAATATAATACATATAATTATAATATATATATATATAAAATATAATATATATATATTTGAAACCGTTTTGTGTTTCCTTGAACTACACACACACATATATATATATATGTATATATATATATATATATATGCTATGTATACATAAATATAATATGTATAAATATATAAAGAAATAAAAGAAAACCCCAAAATAGTATGAAAGCACAAGACAGGATCTGTGTTTACAAAGGTACAAAAAACAACAAAATAAAACAAATTTAATTTCGGATTGTATATGTATGTGTGTGTATATATATGTATATATATATATATATATATATATATATATATATATATATATGTATGTGCATGTATGCGTATATATTGTTTTTTGTTGTTGTTACAGCTCACACCTCTGCAGGTTTAGCTGGCCTCCTCTAAGGTATATCTCGGAGGTGTCTTGGGTGATTTAATGATAGGGACCCCAATCCTATCATCTCATTTCTACAGCTGAATAAACTGGAGGAACATGAAATAAAGTGTCTTGCTCAAGGAAACAACACATCACCCGGTCCGAGAATTGAAGTCACAACCTTTCCATTGCAAGGCCAATGCTCTAACCACTAAGCACTAAGCTATGCGCTTTCACCTATATATGTATAGAGAGAGAGAGGCACATGGCTTGGTGGTTAGAGCATTGGCCTTGCAATCGAAAGGTTGTGAGTTCAATTCTCAGACCGGGTGATGTGTTATTTCCTTGAGCAAGACACTTTGTTTCACATTGCTCCAGTTTACTCAGCTGTAGAAATGAGATGATAGGGACTGGGGTCCCTATCATTCCACTGCAAAGTGGTCATGGAGGTGCCACGGCAAAAAAGCACCCAGCCCACACTGTAAAGTAGACGTGTAGGCGCCACGGGGGGGGGGGGGGGGGGGGGGGGGACCCAGCACACACTGTAAATGAGGTTGGTGTTAGGAAGGGCATCCAGCTGTAGAAATCAAGCCAGAATCAGTTCCTGTCCCACCCTTGCAAGCAGGGAAAAGATGACTTAAAATGATGATGATGACATATATAGTTATATTTGGGGAGGGTCATGCTGTCCTAATATTGCCAGAAAAATATAGTAAAACACACTCAGTTTGGTTTTTGCTTCAGTATATTTTTTATATGTATATAAATAATTTACCTGGTAATCAATATATATCATTGATTGACCAACAGTTAAAATATATAGATATAGTTTCTCAGAGTTCTTTCATCACATACATCTGTGACATCATCAGTGATGTTTCTATGTTTCCTCCTGTTGTATTCTGCTAATGTTTTCTTAATTTATTTTATATATTCATTGTTGTCTCTGTTTGTGCATGCGTTTGTGTGCATGTATTCTGTTTATTCTGTTTGGTGTGTGTTCATGACTGAGTCTGTGTGTGTTTGTGTAAATATTCTACCTTTGGTCACTAGTGTGTATTTATGTGTGGGTGTTGTTATCACATATGTGTATAATTATATTTTATCTGAGATTGCTATCGTGTGTTTGTTTATGGTTGTTGTTGTTGTTGGTGTTAGTCCATTCATGTTTTCTGTTCAGCCTTAGTTTTCTTAATTCTATTTCTGTAGCTTCCCTAATTTGTCTAATTGTGGAGTCATTCCTATGTTTAGATATTTTAATTTCTATGTTGTCTAGATTACCATCATATCTTAGTCTTGGAGTGTTCATATAGAACTGAATTGTCTTTTTGTCCTTTTAGTTCACCCCAGTGTTCATCTAACCTCTCTGCTATGCTACGGGCTGTCTCTCCTATCTCTGTCTTTGTCATGTTTCTTCAGGCACCTTCTGTGCATCTTTTGCTATAGACTACATTTCTAGTTTTACAATTTATTTCTGGACTCTACATATTACACAGTTCTTATTTGTACAACAGGCTTTCTTAAAGGGGTAAGTTTTACTGATCAGGGATTTTATGGTAGTTCCTGGCTTTTCTACCACTTTAATATTCAAAAAGGTTTTTCTTAGGGCCTTCTGAATTGGTTAGCTAATTCACCTCCAGGGGTTGCATTCACGAACATGACACACTGGTATCTCTGGCTGTCATACCATGAAGTGGCTTTCCCTATCCTATGTCTAGTTCTATCTATGCTATACCATGATTTACTTCTGTACAGTGGGCAAATCCCTTTCATGTCCATCTCTATAAGGGTCTTGTATTTCACCAAGCCCCTTTATACACCCAGATTCTGTCTCTTTGGTTGTAGCCAGAGAACTGCAAGCGATTGATGAAGTGTTGTACATGTCTTTCCAGTTGAGTTAGATTGCACATGCGGGACACAGTCTACATCACTCTTACTCACTTCGCAATCAGAATATTAAACTTAGCACTATTGGATATCGCTGAGCTTCTGTGTATTAGGTATTCGGAGGTCATGGGTTTAGCATAATGTGAGTGGAGGATTTGGGCTTTCTCGTTTACAGTATGTAACCAGAGTACAGTGTCTAATACTGGCAGACTATTGTTAGGGTGTTTGGAACGGTAGTCAATGGTTACAGTTATACTCTGGTGAACGGAATTAGATATTTACTGGCTGCTCTTCATGGTGTTAGCTTCTAATTCAGGTTTATTGGTACTCTCTTGTGGGGGTGTTTTTATTACTATATGAATGTCGGCTACGTAACGAGTACATGATGAGGGCTCTGGAGTTCTCTGTTAGGCGTTCTTTGAGTCTCCTTTCCCACCATAGCATAAATAGTTTGGCAGTATCGCATTGAGGATCCCTTCTCTTTCCTAACGGATTTGTGCTGTTGGTTCACTCATGTTAATGAAGATGGAGGCGCGGGGTGCATAGTAGAAATAGTAACAGTAGAGAAATCAACAACTATATTAACAGCAATAGATATACCAATAGATATACCAATAGATATACCAATAGATATAACAAAATCCGTAGAGACAACAACTATAACAACCACATTAATAGAAATAATAACAACAACAACAGTACCAATAGAGAGAACAAGAACAACAACTATAACAACCAGATTAATAGAATTAACAACAACAACAACAACAACAGTACCAATAGAGAGAACAAGAACAACAACTATAACAACCAGATTAATAGAATTAATAACAACAACAACAGTACCAATAGAGAGAACAAGAACAACAACAACTATAACAACCAGATTAATAGAATTAACAACAACAACAACAGTACCAATAGAGAGAACAACACCACCACCAACTATAACAATAACAAACGCTATAGCAACTACAGTAATAGAAATAACCACAACAACAATAGTAGCAGTAGAGAGAACAACAACAACTATAACAACAGCAGTGACAGTAAAAATACACAACAATAATGACAACAACAATAATGGTAGCTTTAATAACAACCCCTTAGAGAACCTTTCCTTCAACTTGTCAGACGAAACATACAATATGAACAAAATTTACAACCACTAAATTGCCGTTTAATAAAAGAGCCCGTATACCACAACAGATAGACGACCAAACAACAAGCCAAACTACACCAACCCCACCTCATTAACACGAGTGAAACAACACCGCAGACACACAAGGACAGAGAACGGATCCACAATGCTCACATGAGGTAAAAAAAGGATCCGCAATGCTCACATGAGGACAGAGAAAGGATCCGCAATGCTCACATGAAGATGTGGACTGACATCCTAAGACCAAATAGATGCACAGCCAACAACTTCCAAGCGCCTAACAATGACATACCACCCTTGTATGGACTCCGCAAAGACCATAAAACATCTATTGACCCACCCTATGACAGGGCCACCAACAAGACTTGTCTGCAGAGCCAATATTGCTAGCAACTACAGGATCTACTTCCTCTCTATCATTGTACACCTCGTAACGAAGATGTCCCCAGGTGTGTGTGGCAGCACAAAGGACCTCCTCAGCAGAAACAATGATTGCAACTACATTGAACACCTCAAACAGCATAATAGGCAGCATGGATGTAGTGCCCCTACACACCCGAGAACAATAATCAGGTGAGAAAGATGATCACACATGTAGTAGATACTAAAACTTCTCAAATATGATGAGAAAACTTACACCCAGGATGAAGGAGCAGTCATCGGCATCAGCATAGGTAGCGACTTTGCCAACCTATTTATCCTGATAGCAGACTTAGAGTGATGAAAACTGCCCCGCATGTGCGATCCAACTGAACTGGAGAGACACGTACAACACTTCATCAATCGCATGCAATTCTCTGGCTACAACCAAAGAGACAGAATCAGGGTATACAAAAGGGCCACAGCAAAATATAAGACCCTTATAGAGATGGACATGAAAGAGATTTGCCCGCTGTACAGAAGTAAATCATGGTATAGATAGGACTAAACATAAGATAGGGAAAGCCACTTCATGGTATGACAGCCAGAGATACCAGAGTGTCATGTTCATGAATGCAACCCCTGGAGGTGAATTAGCTAACCAATTTAGAAGGCTCTAAGAAAAACCTATTTGAATATTAAAGTGGTAGAAAAGCCAGGAACTACCATAAAATCCCTGATCAGTAAAACTTACCCCTTTAAGAAAACCTGTTGTACAAATAAGAACTGTGTAATATGTAGAGTACAGAAATAAATTGTAAAACTAGAAATGTAGTCTATAGCAAAAGATGCACAGAAGGTGCCTGAAGAAACATGACAAAGACAGAGATAGGAGAGACAGCCCGTAGCATAGCAGAGAGGTTAGATGAACACTGGGGTGAACTAAAAGGACAAAAAGACAATTCAGTTCTATATGAACACTCCAAGACTAAGATATGATGGTAATCTAGACAACATAGAAATTAAAATATCTAAACATAGGAATGACTCCACAATTAGACAAATTAGGGAAGCTACAGAAATAGAATTAAGAAAACTAAGGCTGAACAGAAAACATGAATGGACTAACACCAACAACAACAACAACCATAAACAAACACACAATAGCAATCTCAGATAAAATATAATTATACACATATGTGATAACAACACCCACACATAAATACACACTAGTGACCAAAGGTAGAATATTTACACAAACACACACAGACTCAGTCATGAACACACACTAAACAGAATAAACAGAATACATGCACACAAACGCATGCACAAACAGAGACAACAATGAATATATAAAATAAATTAAGAAAACATTAGCAGAATACAACAGGAGGAAACATAGAAACATCACTGATGATGTCACAGATGTATGTGATGAAAGAACTCTGAGAAACTATATCTATATATTTTAACTGTTGGTCAATCAATGATATATATTGATTGCCAGCTAAATTATTTATATACATATAAAAATATACTGAAGCAAAAAACCAAACAGTGAGTGTGTTTTACTATATTTTTCTGGCAATATTAGGACAACATGACCCTCCCCATATATAACTATCTGTTTCAACACATGATTTCATATCAGAAACTTTGCAAAACAAATACATTGCCATCATATATGTGTATGTGTAAATGTATATGTATATATGTGTGTGTGTGTGTGTGTGTGTGTGTATATATATAATTATATATATACAGAGGGCTGGGCGGGCGTAGGGTGTTGATTCTTCGGGCCGGCCGGCGAAGAACCAACATCATACATATCAAAAGAAGAAAATCGTTCTCGAAGAAGTTACTAGATTATTACAAACTTAAAAAGGTTTCTTATGAACTCCCATTGCTTTAAAAGTTTTGCTGTCTGAAGAGCTCAGGATGTCATAACTGATAGTCTTCAGTGAAATATATATATATCATCATCATCATCATCATCATCATCATCATCATCATCAGGTTTAGCGTCCGTGTTCCACGCTTGCATGGGTTTGGACGGGGGTTTTCCCACTTGAGGCAAGAGTGGTTGTCTTGCTCGCATAGGACTGTCTTGCGGGTTTTCTACAGTTGGATGCCCTTCCTAACACCAACCACATTTACAGTGTGGGGCTGGGAGGTTTTTACCGTGTTGCCTACACGGCCACATTACAGCGTGGACTGTCTGGCGGGTTTTCTACAGCTGGATGCCCTTCCTAACACCAACCACATTTACAGTGTGGGGCTGGGAGGTTTTTACCGTGTTGCCTACACGGCCACATTACAGCGTGGACTGTCTGGCGGGTTTTCTACAGCTGGATGCCCTTCCTAACACCAACCACATTTACAGTGTGGGGCTGGGAGGTTTTTACCGTGTTGCCTACACGGCCACATTACAGCGTGGACTGTCTGGCGGGTTTTCTACAGCTGGATGCCCTTCCTAACACCAACCACATTTACAGTGTGGGGCTGGGAGGTTTTTACCGTGTTGCCTACACGGCCACATTACAGCGTGGACATATATATATTACATACATATATATATATCAACGCTTACGGGGACCTCTCAAAATTTGTTGGATTTTCACCCCGGAACTGGATACCAACTCGGAGTACACCTGAACTTCCACCAGGAAATCTTTCCTATCTTTGAAATTTTCTTTGCTTCTTGCATTTAAATATTCCACGACTCTCTACCACTTTTCCTCTACTGTAATCTTCTTACACCACCTTCGTCTCACCCACCCTAGTACCTTCAATAATGGAGCTGTTATTTTTATCTAAAGACATTTTTTCCAATTCCAACCCGCCCGTCCCCTCAATATATCTTATTTCTCATTCTTTCTTCTGATGAAGGACTAGCGTCCGAAACGTTAAGACCCTCTTCCTGCTATATCAAGCGTTAACCTAATATATTCCTTCCATATACTGTACCAATTGTGTTGTTATTTCTATTTACCTTTTACATATATATATATATATATATATATATACATATATATATATATATATATATATATATATAATGGATTTTAAATAAACCTGAACCACCTGAATATGTCGTAAGATCTTTTTTTATATCTAATACTCTGGCTTGCAGCATTTATACAAGCCGTTGAGTGCCTCTTTTTATCTGCTTCCCAACCAACCTGCCATATTGTGGTCCACATACCCCATACTATATATATATATATATATATATATATATATATATACACACACATTGAGGCACATGGCTTAGTGGTTAGAGCATTGGCCTTGTAATATATATATATATATATATATATATATACATACACACACACACATGGAGGCACATGGCTTAGTGGTTAGAGCATTGGCCTTGTAATCGAAAGGTTGTGAGTTCAATTCTCAGACCAGGGTGATGTGTTGTTTCCTTGAGCAAGACACTTTATTTCACATTGCTCCAGTTTACTCAGCTGTAGAAATGAGATGGTAGGGACTGGGGTCCCTATCATTCCACTGCAAAGTGGTCGTGGAGGTGCCACAGCAAAAAAAGCACTCAGCACTCACTGTAAATGAGGTTGGTGTTAGGAAGGGCATCCAGCTGTAGAAATCAAGCCAAAATCAGTTCCCGTCCCACCCTTGCAAGCAGGGAAAAAGCGGACGTAAAATGAAATGATGATGATGATTAGAGAGGTGCACCTGAGCTAGGTCGGAATTTATCATGTCGTCTCTGGGTCTACCTACTCGGTAACTTCTATCAATTTTGATCGCTCTGCACTTTTTTATACAGCTGTCATCTTTCATACGCATCACGTGACCATACCAACGTAATCTTCTCTCAAGTAAACAGCATCTGATCCCTCTTATTCCTAATTTCTCACTTAGTTCATACCAGTAGGCCCCTCCAAACCAAACATACACCCCAACCCACTGCCCCTACTCCATCCTCCCACTCCCGCCAACACCACCCTTTCTCTGTAAAGTTATGTCGGTACCACAACATCCAGTCCAAACTAATGAGATCGTGTAGGCGTCATGACAAAAAAACACACAGTCCATGCTGTAATGTGGTCGTGTAGGTAACATGGTAAAAAGCTCCCAGTCCACACTGTAATGTGGCCTTGTAGGTAACATGGTAAAAAGCTCCCAGTCCATGCTGAAATGTGGTCGTGTAGGTAACATGGTAAAAAGCTCCCAGTCCACACTGTAAACGTGGTTGGTGTTAGGAAGGGCATCCAGCTGTAGAAAACCTGCCAGATACAGTCCTATACGAGCGAGACATGGTCACCTGACCAATCTTGCCTCAAGTGGGACAACTCCCCATCTAACCCATGCTAGCTTGGAAGATAGATGTTAAACGATGATGATGATGATATATATATATATATGTAGGAGGTGAGTTTTATTGTAGCACAATAAAGCAATGCAAATATCGGATAAGTAGCACTCAACAGTTATTGGACTGGAATATATATAAGAAGAAATTAAAAGATGGTTAAAAAAGTTCCATGTATTTTATTATGCGCATTTCAAAAACAAATATCATCCTGGGACGATATTTGCGTTCTCATCAGATAAAATAGGGGGATATGATATGAAGCTTAAAAAAAACACTTGTGAGCAAGGTAGTGTCTAATCAACATGTTTTTTTTTAAGCTTCATATCATGTCTCCCTATTTTATTTTATCTGATGAGAACGCAAATATCGTCCCAGGATGATATTTGTTTTTGAAATGCGCATGATAAAATACAAGGAACTTTTTTAACCATCTTTTAATTTCTTCTTATATATATATATATATATGTATAACCCATGCTAGCGTGGAAGAACGGACGTAAAACGGTGATGATGATGTATCATCACTCTCACCATCGTTTAACTTCCATCAGTGTTGTAGTGCTTTGAACCCATTGGTGAAAAAGTTTTCATCCTGTTGGTAAAAAAAGTCATCAACAGCAGATATCCCATCATCCCTGCAATACTGGTTCCCAGCCAAGTGTTTTTTGTTGTTTGTTTTGTTTTTTTTCATATTGAAGAACAGATGACAGCCAGATGTGGCCATATCAGAAGAATAGGAAGAGTGATCAAAGACTTGTGTTTGCTGGAGCATTGACCAGATGAAACAAGAGCCTGTTCATCAGTCTTCTTGGACATTTCATCTTGGTAGCATCTCATAACTGCCTCTGCATGTTAGCACAGTACTCTCCTTTACAAGGTAGTCAATAACAGTACTCTCCTTTTCAAGGTAGTCAATAACAGTACTCTCTTTTTCAAGGTAGTCAATAACAGTACTCTCCTTTTCAAGGTAGTCAATAACAGTACTCTCCTTTTCAAGGTAGTCAATAACAGTACTCTCCTTTTCAAGGTAGTCAATAACAGTACTCTCCTTTTCAAGGTAGTCAATAACAGTACTCTCCTTTACAAGGTAGTCAATAACAGTACTCTCCTTTTCAAGGTAGTCAATAACAGTACTCTCCTTTTCAAGGTAGTCAATAACAGTACTCTCCTTTTCAAGGTAGTCAATAACAGTACTCTCCTTTTCAAGGTAGTCAATAACAGTACTCTCCTTTTCAAGGTAGTCAATAACAGTACTCTCCTTTTCAAGGTAGTCAATAACAGTACTCTCCTTTTCAAGGTAGTCAATAACAGTACTCTCCTTTACAAGGTAGTCAATAACAGTACTCTCCTTTACAAGGTAGTCAATAACAGTACTCTCCTTTTCAAAGTAGTCAATAACAGTACTCTCCTTTTCAAGGTAGTCAATAACAGTACTCTCCTTTTCAAGGTAGTCAATAAACACAATGCCTTTTGCATCCCTAAAAACTGAGGCCATCCCCTTTTCTGCAAATGAAACAACCTTGGTCTTCTTTGGAGCAGGTGAGGAGGGGGGACGGGGGGGGGGGGGTGTTTCCACTGCATGGATTGTCTCTTTGTCTCTGGCTCAAAATAGTCAACCCAACACTCCTCATCCTGGGTTAGGAAATGTCGAAGGAAACCATCTGGATCTGCTTCAAACAATGACAGATTTTCCCATGATGTGATCAGCCCTGGTGTGCTTTTGATCAGGAGGTGTCAAAGACATGGTGTGGTACCCACCGAGCAGAAACCTTCATCATGCAGAATATTCTCAACTCTCTCACAGGATATGCTAATAGCATTGGCTATTTGATTTATAGTCAATCGCCTGTCACCCATCACCATGTGGTGAACATCATCAGTATTTTCCTCAGCTGTCACCCATCACCATGTGGTGAACATCATCAGTATTTTCCTCACCTGTCACCCATCACCATGTGGTGAACATCATCAGTATTTTCCTCAGCTGTCACCCATCACCATGTGGTGAACATGATCAGTATTTTCCTCAGCTGTCACCCATCACCATGTGGTGAACATGATCAGTATTTTCCTCAGCTGTCACCCATCACCATGTGGTGAACATGATCAGTATTTTCCTCAGCTGTCACCCATCACCATGTGGTGAACATCATCAGTATTTTCCTCACCTGTCACCCATCACCATGTGGTGAACATGATCAGTATTTTCCTCAGCTGTCACCCATCACCATGTGGTGAACATCATCAGTATTTTCCTCAGCTGTCACCCATCACCATGTGGTGAACATCATCAGTATTTTCCTCAGCTGTCACCCATCACCATGTGGTGAACATGATCAGTATTTTCCTCAGCTGTCACCCATCACCATGTGGTGAACATGATCAGTATTTTCCTCAGCTGTCACCCATCACCATGTGGTGAACATGATCAGTATTTTCCTCAGCTGTCACCCATCACCATGTGGTGAACATCATCAGTATTTTCCTCAGCTGTCACCCATCACCATGTGGTGAACATCATCAGTATTTTCCTCAGTCGTGGCAATGGCAGGACATCCAGACCTTCAGTTATTCTCAAAACACTCCCTTCCCTTCCTAATTTCAGCTGCCCCCTTTTGCACTGTTGATAAAGCTGGAGCGTCAGCCCCTAATGTAGCAACCATGTCAGCATGAATGCTCTAGGCAGTTGAAACCTTTTTCTGCAGGGACTTGATAACACCACTATGCCAAATGTTGTCAATTTTCAAGAGAAGTCACTACTAGTCACTTTTAAAGTCCTCTTTGAACAGTCAGATGTCAGTTTACCTGGAAAGAAACAATGAAATTGTTAAGAAGAGTTGAAATTAATACATGCAAGATTTCACAGCTCTAGCACCACTCCTTCAGCGACAGCCAGCCTATGAACTTTTCAAACCACCCATATATATATATATATATATATATATATATATATATACATATACACACACATATAGGGTTGGTTAACTCAAGTTAATGCCCAAGTATTTTGAAGGCAAGTGACTGAAACCATTGAAGAAAAAAGAAAAATTAGAGAGAATAAAAGAGAGAAAAATGAAAAATGAGGAAAAAAAGAGGAAAAGACGAGGGAAAAGAAACTGGGGAAAAGAGGAAAATAGAGGGGAAACAGGAAAACAGGAGAAAAAGAGGAAAAGAACAGTAATATTTTCTGACCTTCGAATAGAAGCTGGGTGATGTTGCTTTGCAAGTCTTAACTTTCTCGTTTTTACAACATGAGCGAGGAAGGGTGCCATTGGGCAAGATACCCAGCCATTCAGTGTATTTTTCAACTCCACAACATTCAAACTGAAATTAGAACAACATATATACTGGTTTAGAAATTTGGGACAGAGAGAGAGACAAACAGAAAGAGTGACAGTCAGAGAGAGAGAGAGAGAGAGTGTGAGAGAAAGAAAGAGAGAGAGAGAAAGAGAGAGAAAAAGAGAGAGAGAGAGAGAAAGTGAAAAAGAGAGAGAAAGAGAGTGAGAGAGGTAAAAAGAGAGTGAGAGAGGTAAAAAGAGAAAGTGAGAAAGTGAGAGAGAGAGAGAGAAAAGGAGAAAGAGAGAGAGAAAGAGAGAATAGTTACATTTTTCTGAACATTATCCCAAGTTTCTCTGATCTCAGTAGAATTCAGGTAGTTGGCTTCAGCAGCAATCATTTTTTCCACCAAAGTCGGCTTCAACTGTAAAAAGAAAAAAAAAAACTTTTTTTTTTTTAACCCTTTTAGCATTTAAACCAGCCATATCCGGTCAGAATTCCCTCACCTCTTTCTGTTCAAACTGGCTGTAAACTAGTCGCTGATACTGATGTTAAGGTATTGTTCTCAAAATAAATACTATCAAAATCTCAGATTCGATATTACGAGAGATATGTGAGATAAAGCCTTTACCGTGAAAAGGCAATAGTAAATATAGAGTAATGTAAATGCTAAAGGGTTAAACCTCTTTCTGTTCAAACTGGCTGTAAACTAGTCGCTCATACTGATGTTAAGGTATTGTTCTCAAAATAAATAATATCAAAATCTCAGATTCGATATTAGGAGAGGTATGTGAGATAAAGCCTTTACCGTGAAAAGGCAATAGTAAATATAGAGTAATGTAAATGCTAAAGGGTTAAACCTCTTTCTGTTCGAACTGGCTGTAAACTAGTCACTCATACTGATGTTAAGGTATTGTTCTCAAAATAAATAATATCAAAATCTCAGATTCGATATTAGGAGAGATATGTGAGATAAAGCCTTTACCGTGAAAAGGCAATAGTAAATATAGAGTAATGTAAATGCTAAAGGGTTAAACCTCTTTCTGTTCGAACTGGCTGTAAACTAGTCACTCATACTGATGTTAAGGTATTGTTCTCAAAATAAATAATATCAAAATCTCAGATTCGATATTACGAGAGATATGTGAGATAAAGCCTTTACCGTGAAAAGGCAATAGTAAATATAGAGTAATGTAAATGCTAAAGGGTTAAACCTCTTTCTGTTCAAACTGGCTGTAAACTAGTCGCTCATACTGATGTTAAGGTATTGTTCTCAAAATAAATAATATCAAAATCTCAGATTCGATATTACGAGAGATATGTGAGATAAAGCCTTTACCGTGAAAAGGCAATAGTAAATATAGAGTAATGTAAATGCTAAAGGGTTAAATCTCTTTCTGTTCAAACTGGCTGTAAACTAGTCGCTCATACTGATGTTAAGGTATTGTTCTCAAAATAAATAATATCAAAATCTCATAGATTCGATATTATGTGAGGTAAAGCCTTTACCATGAAAATATAGTATCAACAGTCGATTGACAAGATCTCAGACCTCATTCGCTTAAAGAGTGAGATGGAGCTCCTCAAATCGGACCAAGGGAACAATGTTTACATTGGTTTTTCCAATTGCTAATACTATCTATCGGTCGCAAATCCAGGCAGAAGGAGCAACATGAAATAAAGTGTCTTGCTCAAGGACATAACACATCGTCCATCCGGGAATCGAACTAACAACCTCACAATTGTGAATCAAATTCTCTAACCACTCAGCTACGTGCCTTCACTATATAATAGTATACATAGAGTCATGTAAATGCTAAAGGGTTAAACAATCAATTTTTTTAAAAATAACATTTCTATATATGGGCAGTTGGATCAATTCATCAAAAAAGGACATTGCTATTAGAATTTCCAAAGTCTGGGCTGCAATAAACAAAATGGAAATGATATGGAAGTCAGATATATCCAGAAAAATCAAAATATCATTCTTCAGAGAATCTGTTGAGTCAGTGTTTTGTATCCGGTACATGGACCCTGATACAAGCACTTGAGCCAGTGTTGTATGGATCAGGTACATGGACCCTGATACAAGCACTTGAGCCAGTGTTGTATGGATCAGTTACATTGATCCTGATACAAGCACTTGAGCCAGTGTTGTATGGATCAGTTACATTGATCCTGACACAAGCACTTGAGCCAGTATTGTATGGATCAGGTACATGGACCCTGATACAAGCACTTGAGTCAGTGTTGTATGGATCAGTTACATTGATCCTGACACAAGCACTTGAGCCAGTTTGTATGGATCAGGTACATGGACCCTGATACAAGCACTTGAGTCAGTGTTGTATGGATCAGTTACATTGATCCTGACACAAGCACTTGAGCCAGTTTGTATGGATCAGTTACATTGATCCTGACACAAGCACTTGAGCCAGTATTGTATGGATCAGGTACATGGACCCTGATACAAGCACTTCAGTCAGTGTTGTATGGATCAGTTACATTGATCCTGACACAAGCACTTGAGCCAGTTTGTATGGATCAGGTACATGGACCCTGATACAAACACTTGAGTCAGTGTTGTATGGATCAGTTACATTGATCCTGACACAAGCACTTGAGTCAGTGTTGTACGGATCAATTACATGGACCCTCACAAGCAATAAAGAAGAAACTAGATGGGACATACACTAAAATGTTTAGGGTTGTACTAAACATAAACCGGCATCAGTGTATTACAATTTGCAGAGCATTGCTGGAGATATAAACAGACAAGGAAAGCCATGAAAAATATAATGGAATTTTAAACTTACGTCACTGCGCATCACAAAAGTAGCAATTCCACCAGCCAGTTGGAAAATGAAGATTATGGCCAAAAGAACAGCAAACTAAAAATTGAAAAAAATATTTAAATAATTAGAATTAGGATTTAGATTAGGCATAGCTGTATTCAGATATGTATAGAAATTTTGTATTTCTAAAGAAACACGGTATGTTTACAGGCAAACATTTAGAAAGCCGTAGCTATGCAAAAAAACACCGGTGTTAATGCCCTCTGGTGGTGTCCAGCAGAAGCAGGGGCGACAATCGTCGATGCATTTCGGACTTAACTGGTCCTCATCAGGATGATCCCTCCCACACTTCCAACGACTGGACTTGAAAACAGTCGAGAATATATAGTTTTTTCATCTGTGTAAATGAAGTGATTAATCTCATTTGCATAAGTTGGCTCAACTTGAATCATCATCATCATCATTTGGCAGTATCGCTGGAGGGTTGGACGCCATACTTTGCAGCAAAGAGTTACGTCCCTTTATGGTCTGAGTTCAAATCCGACTGAGGTTAACTTTGCCTTTCATCCTTACAAGGTCGATAAAATAAAGTACCGGTAATGTACTGGGATAATTGCTGGCCTTGTGCCAAAAGTAGTCATCAAATGAAGTGATTAATCTCATTTGCATAAGTTGGCTCAACTTGAATCATCATCATCATCATCATTTGGCAGTATCGGTGGAGGGTTGGACGCCATGCTTTGCAGCAAAGAGTTACGTCCCTTTATGGTCTGAGTTCAAATCCTACCGAGGTTAACTTTGCCTTTCATCCTTACAAGGTCGATAAAATAAAGTACCGGTAATGTACTGGTATAATTGCTGGCCTTGTGCCAAAAGTAGAAGCAATTATTATCATTACTAGATGAGGGCAACATCTCTCTCTCTCTCTGTCACACACACAGACAGGGTTAAGGAGGAGAAAGGGAGACAGAGAAGGGGAGGGACAGAGAAGGGGAGGAGAATAACGGGGGAGAAGAAGGAAGACAACACTTACCACCATGGTGCACACATTATTCTCCTTAATGGCGCCGCAACAACCAAATGCAGCGATGAAGAACATAATCACTCCAACTACTATCAACAATATCGATACAGAATTCACCGGCGTATTGAAGAAATTCATATAACCCGAGAAACTCGTCTGTACCACAACTCCTACAGCAATTAGAGCTATGGCAGCGATCTGGAAAAAATAAAAGGCACATCTTTAAAACTTTAGCATTTAAACCGGCCATTTCCGGCCAGAATTCTCTCATCTTTCTCTGTTCAAACCAGCTGTAACCAGCTACTCATACAGATGTTAAAGTATTGTTATCAAAATAAATAATAAAAAAATCTCATAGATTTGATATTATGTGAGGTAAAGCCTTTACCATGAAAATACAATAGTATATATAGAGTAATGTAAATGTTATGTGAGGTAATTGTGAGGTAAAGCCTTTACCATGAAAATACAATAGTATATATAGAGTAATGTGAATGTTATGTAAGATATTATGTGAGGTAAAGCCTTTACCATGAAAATACAATAGTATATATAGAGTAATGTAAATGTTATGTGAGGTAATTGTGAGGTAAAGCATTTACCATGAAAATACAATAGTATATATAGAGTAATGTAAATGTTATGTGAGATATTATGTGAGGTAAAGCCTTTACCATGAAAATACAATAGTATATATAGAGTAATGTAAATGCTAAAGGGTTAATTAAATTAAAAAAATCACTAAAATATTAACTCGCAACATCCTGTTCCACATGAAACCACATTATTATTAATCATCTTGGGCGGTGGATTGGCAGTATCGGTAGAGGGTTTGACGCCATGCTTTGCAGCAAAGAGTTCCGGCCCGTTATGGTCTGAGCTCAAATACCGCCGAGGTTAACTTTGCCTTTCATCCTTACGGGGTCGATAAAATAAAGTACCAGTAATACACTGGGATAATTGCTGGCCTTGTGCCAAAAGTAGAAAATTATTATGAACCATCTTGCCAACAACAACCCTGAGCACCTTTTTGATTTCCATGTGTCTAACACACGTGGGCATGCCTACAAAGTCAGAAAACAGCACAGCTCCCATGACTTTCGGAAACATTTTTTCACACTCAGAGTTGCTGAAGCATGGAACAAACTGCCTGCGTCAGTTGTTAGCTGTCGAGACACTGCATCCTTTAACACCTCCATGGAACAAACTGCCTGCATCAGTTGTTAGCTGTCGAGACGCTGCATCCTTTAAAACCTCCATGGAACAAACTACCTGCATCAGTTGTTAGCTGTCAGGACATTGCATCCTTTAAAACCTCCATGGAACAAACTACCTGCATCAGTTGTTAGCCGTCGAGACACCGTATCCTTTAAAACCTCCATGGAACAAACTACCTGCATCAGTTGTTAGCTGCCGAGACACTGCATCCTTTAAAACCTCCATGGAACAAACTCCCTGCATCAGTTGTTAGCTGTCGAGACACCGAATCCTTTAAAACCTCCATGGAACAAACTCCCTGCATCAGTTGTTAGCTGTCGAGACACCGAATCCTTTAAAACCTCCATGGAACAAACTACCTGCATCAGTTGTTAGCTGTCAGGACATTGCATCCTTTAAAACCTCCATGGAACAAACTACCTGCATCAGTTGTTAGCTGTCGAGACACCGAATCCTTTAAAACCTCCATGGAACAAACTCCCTGCATCAGTTGTTAGCTGTCGAGACACCGAATCCTTTAAAACCTCCATGGAACAAACTACCTGCATCAGTCGTTAGCTGTCGAGACACCGCATCCTTTAAAACCTCCATGGAACAAACTACCTGCATCAGTTGGTAGCTGTCGAGACACTGCATCCTTTAAAACCTCCATGGAACAAACTCCCTGCATCAGTTGTTAGCCGTCGAGACACTGCATCCTTTAACACCTCCATGGAACAAACTACCTGCATCAGTTGTTAGCTGTCGAGACACTGCATCCTTTAACACCTCCATGGAACAAACTACCTGCATCAGTTGTTAGCTGTCGAGACACTGCATCCTTTAACACCTCCATGGAACAAACTACCTGCATCAGTTGTTAGCTGTCGAGACACTGCATCCTTTAACACCTCCATGGAACAAACTACCTGCATCAGTTGTTAGCTGTCAAGACACTGCATCCTTTAACACCTCCATGGAACAAACTACCTGCATCAGTTGTTAGCTGTCAGGAGACTGCATCCTTTAAAACCTCCATGCTTCCTGAAATTCGCCAACACTACACCTGATGTATACACACATGTATATCATGACTCATACACTGTTCACTTTCCTGACATTTGTACATTATTCTATGTACTATACATGCATGACCATTTTGCAGTGGCAGGGATGAGGGCATATTGTCTATATGCTTCAACTTTGGCTTGTACCCGTGGGAAGTCGGGTCCTCTATAACAAGACATGAAACTATATTAACAAGACATTCTTGAAAAGTACAAACACACACAACGAGCGAATCATCATCATCATCGTTTTTACGTCTGCTTTTCTATACTTGCTTAGGTTAGACATGTCCTTCCCAGCACCGCATCTCTCCACTTATCGCATTCCTTCGTCATCTCCTCTGCCCAGGTCTCGTTCTTGGTCGTCCTCTACTGTGGCTTCCCTCCACTGGAATTTCCTGGCACTTATTCCCCCATCATTGTCCATGTGCATCACATGTCCATACCAACACAGCCTTCTCTCCAGCACACCTCCTCAGATATGACATTAAATATTAAAATCTTTACCCTAATACTACAAATGTTCACGTTCTATCCACTAGTAAAGATACTATAAACATTTGAATAAACAAACCATATGAAATCACATAAGCTAGACATTCTTGAAAAGTACAAAAAAGCACTATGACAATCATATTAAATATTAGTCGTTCTTTAACCCTTTAGCATTTAAACCAGCTATATCTGGCCAGAATTCTCTCACATTTTTCGGAGATAATTATTATCTATATATATAAAACTGTGGTTGTCTGTCTGTCTATCGATTTTTGGCACACATCTCCTCTTAGAATCTCTCACGGAATTGCACCGAAATTGCTATACTTGTACATTGAGCCCTAGCGAAGACATCGGAAAAAAAAAATTTCAAATTGGCCCACCCTATGTGACGAAATCGAATATAATGTATCGATTTTTGAGCGTAAGTTATCAGTTATTTCCCTTTGTTCTGTTTACATTGAGCGTCTTACGTAAAAGATTACGCTGGCTTTAACAGTTGTCGAGCCAGCAAAATATTGACCTGCAAAATTCATCAGTTCGAACACTAAGCTTCCGTTTTGCTTCATTTCCATTTAAAAGCATTTTAAAACAATATTTTTACTTGAAAACAAGTCTATTTAAAGACTACGTAAAACAAGCAAATATTTCGTCGTTAGGCGTGCAGACAGACAGTCGTGCAGAGAGGTGATATAGGCGTGCAGACAGACATAACTGATAATTTGGTTACGCTAATGTTTTTCTCTGCGTTGCAGTGTTTACATTTTCGATCTTTGTTAATAAATAACCAGTGCAGTTTCTATCCCCAGCATCCTCTTTTGTTATAACATTCGGGTTATCGTTATGTTTTCTTAACTTCATAAGGCATATTGTTGGTTGAGGGAATATTAATCAAAAACACCACATGCAAGTCTGCACAGTAGACACTACAGTTTTTAAGCCAAAAAAGAAACTTAACATTGTAACTTTAACACAGCTACTGAGCGACCCCGAGCAACGCCGGGCTTTACTGCTAGTGTAAGATAAAGCCTTTACCACAAAAATACAATAGTATATACAGAGTAATGTAAATGTTATGTGAGATATTATGTGAGGTAAAGCCTTTACCACAAAAATACAATAGTATATACAGAGTAATGTAAATGTTATGTGAGATATTATGTGAGGTAAAGCCTTTACCACAAAAATACAATAGTATATATAGAGTAATGTAAATGTTATGTGAGATATTATGTGAGGTAAAGCCTTTACCACAAAAATACAATAGTATATACAGAGTAATGTAAATGTTATGTGAGATATTATGTGAGGTAAAGCCTTTACCACAAAAATACAATAGTATATACAGAGTAATGTAAATGTTATGTGAGATATTATGTGAGGTAAAGCCTTTACCACAAAAATACAATAGTATATACAGAGTAATGTAAATGTTATGTGAGATATTATGTGAGGTAAAGCCTTTACCACAAAAATACAATAGTATATACAGAGTAATGTAAATGTTATGTGAGATATTATGTGAGGTAAAGCCTTTACCACAAAAATACAATAGTATATACAGAGTAATGTAAATGTTATGTGAGATATTGTGAGGTAAAGCCTTTACCACAAAAATACAATAGTATATACAGAGTAATGTAAATGTTATGTGAGATATTATGTGAGGTAAAGCCTTTACCACAAAAATACAATAGTATATACAGAGTAATGTAAATGCTAATGGTTTAACCCTTTACATTTAAACCAGCCATATGTGGCCAGAATTCTCTCACCTTTTTATGTTCAAATTGGCTGTAATCAGCCACTCATACTGATGTTAAGGTATTGGTCTCAAAATAAATATCAAAATATCATAGATTCAATACTATGCGAGATAATTATGTGAGGTAAAGCTTTTAGCCCGCACCCCCTCCCACTGCAAAGTGGTCATGGAGGTGCCACGGCAAAAAAGCTCCAAGCCCACACTGTAAAGTGATCATGTAGGTACCACAGAAAAAAAGCACCCAGACCACAGTGTAAAGTGGTCGTGGAGGTGCCACAGCAAAAAAAGCACCCAGCCCACACTGTAAAGGAGGGTGATGTTAGGAAAGGCATCTAGCTGTAGAAAACAAGCCAGAATCAGTTCCCGTATGAGCAAGACAAGGTCAGCCGACCGGACACTGCCCACAAGGGGACAACCCATGCTAACGTGGAAGAACGGACATAAAATGATGATGATATATAGAGTAATGTAAATGCTAAAGGTTTAAAGACAGCAAATTTTCACAACAATGCATCTATTGGTGAAGGAAATGCTAACATTTGAATTAACAACCGTACTTTTAAATACTTTCTCCTAAATCATTACAGGATGTTAAGAGTTAAGTAGAGCATTTGGCAAAGTTTACTAAATAGTTAAAACAAGTTTCTTTTATTTAATGACTAAAATATTAAAGCACTGTTTGTTCAAAGTACTTGAGAAGCTTACAGCACTTCAACCAAATGTTGGTTTTTTTTAAAGTATCTTATCCATGTCATGGGTATAGTGAAACACTTGTGATATGAGAGAGAGAGAGAGTGTGAGAGAGAGAGAGTGTGTGTGAGTGAGAGAGTGTGAGTGAGAGACAGAAAGAGAGAGTGAGAGTGAGAGAGAGTGAGAGAGTGAGAGAGAGTGTGAGAGAGAGTGAGAGAGACAGGGAGAGAGTGAGAGAGACAGAGATTGAGAGAGAGAGAGTGAGAGAGTGAGAGAGAGACAGAGTGTGAGAGAGACAGAGTGTGAGAGACAGAGTGAGAGACAGAGAGAGAGGGAGAGAGAGAGAGAGAGAGACAGAGACAGAATGAGAGAGAGACAGAGTGAGAGAGAGAGACAGAGTGAAAGAGAGAGAGAGAGAGACAGAGTGAGGGAGAGATAGAGGGAGAGTCAGAGTGAGAGACAAGTGAAATACTTGTAATGATATGAGAGAGGGAGGGGGGAAGGGAGAGCGGGAGGGAGAGAGGGAGAGAGAGAAGCCAGTGAGAATGCGGGGGGGGGGGGGCAGAGGCCATATGTGACACTCCAGACTTAAACATTGCCCCAGTATGGCCACAGTCTATATGTGATGGGGTGGTGTGGGGGAAAACCAGGCAAAAAAAATCAGAGATGAGAGTTAGTGTAAATAAAGCAAGGAAGAGTTGCTGCTGGTGGTGATGATGCTGCTGCTAGTGCTATTACTGCTGCTGCTGGTGGTGGTGCTGTTAATATTGCTGCTGGTGGTGATGATGATGCTGCTAGTGCTATTACTATTGCTGCTGCAGCTGGTGGTGGTGCTGTTAATATTGCTGCTGGTGGTGATGATGGTGCTGCTGGTGCTATTACTATTGCTGCTGCAGCTGGTGGTGGTGCTGTTAATATTGCTGCTGGTGGTTGTGGCGGTGCTGCTAGTGCTATTACTATTGCTGCTGCTGGTGGTGGTGCTGCTAGTGCTATTACTATTGCTGCTGCTGGTGGTGGTAGTGGTGCTGCTAGTGCTATTACTATTGCTGCTGGTGGTGGTGGTGCTGCTAGTGCTATTACTATTGCTGCTGGTGGTGGTGGTGCTGCTAGTGCTATTACTATTGCTGCTGCTAGTGCTATTACTATTGCTGCTGCTAGTGCTATTACTATTGCTGCTAGTGCTATTACTATTGCTGCTGCTAGTGCTATTACTATTGCTGCTGGTGGTGGTGGTGCTGCTAGTGCTATTACTATTGCTGCTGCTAGTGCTATTACTATTGCTGCTGCAGCTGGTGGTGATGGTGGTGGTGGTGCTGCTAGTGCTATTACTATTGCTGCTGGTGGTAGTAGTGGTGCTGCTAGTGCTATTACTATTGCTGCTGTTGGTGGTGGTGCTGCTGCTACTATTGCTGCTGGTGGTGCTAGTGCTGCTACTATTGCTGCTGGTGGTGCTAGTGCTGCTACTATTGCTGCTGGTGGTGCTAGTGCTGCTACTATTGCTGCTGGTGGTGCTAGTGCTGCTACTATTGCTGCTGGTGGTGCTAGTGCTGCTACTATTGCTGGTGGTGGTGCTAGTGCTGCTACTATTGCTGCAGGTGGTGCTAGTGCTGCTACTATCGCTGCTGGTGGTGCTAGTGCTGCTACTATTGCAGCTGCTGTTGTCAATCACAGCAGCAGTCATTAAGAGGACTATATACTTATTTGTGTTTTTAACCAATTTTAACGTCCGTATAGAGCTAGTAAGCCATGACAGACTGGAAAAAGATAGCAACATCCCCATGTAATTTAGGAAAACAAGATAATCATGTGTGTGTGTGCGTGTGCGTGTGTGCTTAAACAATTTAAACGTCCGTATAGAGTTGGTAAACCATAAGACTTATAATTTAGAAACTACAAGATGTGTATGTGTATATATGTGTATGTGTGTGTGTGTGTGTGTGTGTGTGTGTGTGTGTGTGTGTATTTTAATATAGAAGAGATTCTACAGGACTAGAACCGTTTCATTCGTGAGAAATCATAAAATTCCTGATGATTTCTCACAAATGAAGCAATTCTAGTTCTGTAGAATCTCTTCTATATTAAAACTTTTATACTCTGCTATGTATTTAGTACCATAACTTACTGTGGTTACCTCCGATTCAACCCGGAATAACTGTATATATATAGATAAGTGTGTATAGTTTTTGTCGATTGACTTCCAGAAACCTGCCAACCACCTAATAACCTACAAATCTGGCGAGCACATAAGCCAGATTGACTTCTTACTAGTTAGGCAGCGGGACAGGCAGATAGTTTCTAATACCAAGGCATACCCTGGAGAAGAATGTACCCCACAGCATAGGTTAGTCGTTAGTGATATCTCAGTAAGCAAGAGATGGAATGAGACATACAGGAAGGTGTGGAGAAGAAAGGTCTAGAAGCTAAAAGACCTTTCACTAAAATACAAATTTAGGAAAGCCCTTCAAGATGTGTATGACGAAAAAGAAGACGATTTAGAGACGTATGACATAGATAATAACTGGAATTTCTTACGTGACAATTTACCGCAGGCTACTGATGAAACTTGTGGCTGGAGCAGAGCTCCAACCAGACAGAGTGACCTGGTGGTGGAACAGCACAGTAGAAAAGGCCATTAGAGACAAAAGACTAGTATGGAAGGCTTGGAAAAAGGGTGGGAGTAGGGAAGAATATAAGCCGCGAAGAGAGAAGCTAGACGTCAGGTGTACTTAGCACGCAGGGAGGCTGAGAGTAGGAGGTTTGCCAATGTTCTGCGACGGGAAGATCAGAAGTGTGCGGTGTTCCACATTGCAAGGCAGTGTGTCAATGCAAATCAGGATGTTGTTGGAGATAAATGTGTCCGGAATGATGCCGGTGTACTTAGTGTCACAAATGATCAGAAAAAGGAGGCCTGGAAATGTCATTATGAGAGACTGATGAATGTGGAGAACGAATGGGAGAGAGAGAAATTACCCTCAGTAGATCCGACAGAGGGACCAGCTATTGAGATTGACGAATATAGGGTCCAAGAGGCGATTAAGGAAATGAAAAATGGTAAGGCTGCTGAACCATCGGGAATAGTTGCTGAGATGCTGAAGGCATCAGGGGACGTACGCACTAAACTGGTTGCACGCATCATCAATCAGGCTATATATGGTGGTGTCATACCCAAAGACTGGTGCAGCAGTATTCTCATAAATTGCTACAAAAGTAAAGGGGATGCTCTGGAGCGGAGCAATTATAGGGGTATAAAACTGGTGGATCAGGTTATGAAAGTGGCAGAAAGGATATTAGCACAACTAATTAGAGAAAGGATCAAACTAGATGAGATGCAGTTTGGTTTTGTGCCTGGGAAGAGTACAACAGATGCCCTCTTCTTGGTGAGACAATTGGAAGAGAGGTTCTTAGAGAAAAATAAGCCACTATACTTAGCCTTTGTTGACCTAGAGAAGGCCTTTGAAAGGGTATCCCGATCTGTCATCTGGTGGTCCCTAAGGAAACAAGGTGTGGAGGAATGGCTTGTGAGGACAGTGCAAACTTTGTACAGGGTGCTGTCAGTAAAGTGAGGGTAGGAATGGA
>OZ024757.1:19956700-19961700 GCA_964016885.1 Eledone cirrhosa
CACTGTAAAGTAGTCATATTGGTGACATGACAAAAAGCACTCAGCCCACACTGTAAAGTGGTGAAGTAGGTGACATGACAAAATGCAACCACTCCACACTGAAAAGTGGTCAAGTAGGAGTCAAGACAAAAAGCACCCTATACACATTGTGAATGTGGTTGGCGTTAGGAAGGGCATCCAGCTGTAGAAACCAAGCTAAAACCAGTATGAGCAAAACATGGTCATCTGACTTGTCTTGTCTCAGTCCACACTGTAAAGTGGTAATGTTGGTGTCATGACAAAAAGTGCCCAGCCCACACTGTAAAGTGGTCATATTGGTCACATGACAAAAAGCACTCAGTCGACACTGTAAAATGGTAATATTGGTGTCACGACAAAAAGCACTCAGCCCACACTGTAAAGTGGTGAAGTAGGTGACATGACAAAATGCAACCACTTCACACTGAAAAGTGGTCAAGTAGGAGTCAAGACAAAAAGCACCCTATACACATTGTAAATGTGGTTGGCGTTAGGAAGGGCATCCAGCTGTAGAAACCAAGCTAAAACCAGTATGAGCAAAACATGGTCATCTGACTTGTCTTGTCTCAGTCCACACTGTAAAGTGGTAATGTTGGTGTCATGACAAAAAGTGCCCAGCCCACACTGTAAAGTGGTCATATTGGTCACATGACAAAAAGCACTCAGTCGACACTGTAAAATGGTAATATTGGTGTCACGACAAAAAGCACTCAGCCCACACTGTAAAGTGGTGAAGTAGGTGACATGACAAAATGCAACCACTTCACACTGAAAAGTGGTCAAGTAGGAGTCAAGACAAAAAGCACCCTATACACATTGTAAATGTGGTTGGCGTTAGGAAGGGCATCCAGCTGTAGAAACCAAGCTAAAACCAGTATGAGCAAAACATAGTCATCTGACTTGTCTTGTCTCACAACGGGACAACTCGTCTAACCCATGGTAGTGTGGAAAAATGGACGTTAAACCGTGATGATATATATCTCATCATCATCGTTTAACGTCCATCTTCCACATACATATATACGCTGTAAATATGGTTGGTGCTAGGAAGGACATCCAGTGACCATAAAAACACAGCCTATACACAGGGCCCACTATGAGCAAAGTAGGCATGGCAAACTGGCCAGACACCCTTCATAATTAAGCATACATGCTTCATAAGTGAGACCAACCAGTTCCACACACACTGTAAATGAGTTTGGTGTTAAGAAGGGCATCCAGCCGTATAAAAAAAACCCACCCAAAATACAGTTCCGTTTGAACAAGGTACGGCACAGCCAGCTGGACACACTTGCATCATAAAAAATGCCCCATCTAACCGATGTAAAGATGGAAAAAGACAAGCAGTAATGATGATGATGTATATATATATATATATATATATATATATTGGTAAACGGAATTGAAAATGCTGACAAATTGTTCACAGTGAAAAATAGTTTAATTAGGAATAAGTGAGAATTAGTAATTGTATTGGTTAGTATTCAGTTTTAGTTTTACCGGTTGCGCATTTCTAATGCTTTTCAAAAATAATTTTGAGATAGAACGTCCGTGATGTTTGCTCTGATCTGATTATTTTTGGGAATTCTACCTGTTTTTATGTTAAAAAAGTGGCTCCAGCGGTATTAAAATAAGTTTTGCGCCAATTCGTGTTGCAAAAATTCTTGTGGTCAAAACAATTTTGATTGGTCGGTAGAGGTCATGTGAATGTAAAAAATTGATTTTGCGCCAAATGTAGGTTTGTGTCGGCTGACTGAGAAATGACTCTTTCACAACAAATATGTGTGTGTGTGTATGTGTGTGTATAATATATATATAGAAATGTAGGTGCTATGGTAAAAAGCACCCAGTACACTGTAAATGAGGTTGGTGTTAGGAAGGGCATCCAGCTGTAGAAACAAAGCCAAAATCAGTTCTGTATGAGCAAGACATGGTCACCTGACCTGGCATTGCTCACAACGGGACAACCCATCTAACCCATGCTAGCGTTGGAAGACGGGCGTTAAACGATGATGGTGATGATATATTATAATTGTACGTGTCTGTGTGTGCATGTGTGTATGTATATATGTATATATATATATATATATATATATATATATATATATATAAAAGAAGAAATTAAAAAAAGATGGTTAAAGAAGTTCCATATATTTTATGCGCATTTCGAAAACAACAACATCCTGGGACAAAAATTGTGTTCTCATCAGATAAAATAAGGTAACATGATATTGTTGTTTTCGAAATGAGCATAATAAAATATATGGAACTTCTTTAACCATCTTTTAATTTCTTCTTTAATATATACTTCAGTTCTACCAACTGTTGAGTGCTACTTATCTGATATATGCATAGTTTTATTGTTCTACAATATTACTCACCTTCTATATATATATATATATATATATATATATATATGTGTGTGTGTGTGTGTGTGTGTGTGTGTAGAAGTTGTATTTAACCTGTTGGAAGTCCGACAAACATAAATGTTTATAACTGATTTAGAGCACTCAACAAATAACTGGAGTTAATATTCTGGAGTAAATATTTAATATCATGGTATATATATATATATATATATATATATATATTAAAAAATGGCTTCTACAGGACTAGAACTGTTTCATTCGGGAGAAATCATCAGAAAGCCCTGATGATTTCTCCCAAATTAAACAGTTCTAGTCCTGTAGAAGCCATTTCTACATTAAATATTTATACTCTGCTATGTATTGAGTACCTTCCTTACTGTGGTTACCCCCGATTGAACCTGGGATAAACATAAATATATATATATATATATATATATATATATATATATATATATAAATGTGTGTGTGTGTGCATGCGTGTATATATATGATGATGGCTGCCCCCTCGTCATCGAGTATGGCCATTGCACGATATAACATTATTAATAATTATTAATTAATTCTATTGCGCAATGCCTGTGCGTGAAGATATTTTTTAAAGTGAGGAAAGACTGTGCACAGAGCCAATCCCACTCTCTGAGCGACAGTAGCTATAACCCGAAAAGAAGAAAAGATCAACATCATCGGTAACTACTGAGCCGCAGGTTTTATATCGGAGTTATCCCAGTTTCTTGAGTTGCCTTCTCCTAGAAGAATGCCCTGACAAAGGCTAGGGGTCCTTCAGTCCCAGTGGTTTAACCGCACGATCAGGTGTCCAGCCCGATTATTTCTATGTCCCCTCGTATATACATACACATGCACCCATGTATATACACATATACATATACATACATATGTACATGTGCATATACATATTTACACACTTTCGGATGGCCGTTGACTCTTATGAGTTCTTCCACCCTTTATATATATATATATATATATTTTTTTTTTTTTATATTTATATATATATATATATATACACACACACACATATATATATGTATTGATGCGTGTGTTTATATGTATGTATACATGTACACAGGCCTTCATTATCAGAACTAATCAAACGGGAAGGATTTTATCCAGGTAACTGATCTGATTATCAATAAAGGAAGCCATATATTACATAAACAAGAATATTTACAGAGCTTTTAAGTCAGACATTTGATAAAATCGATCTTGTGCAATCCTTGGATCAGTTTTCACCATAATCCAGACACTGAAATATATTAGGCATCTCTTCAAATATCAATGAAAGTATTTTCTCTTCACAGATATGAACCCTTTAACATTTACATTACTCTATATATACTACTGTATTTTCATGGTAAAGGCTTTATCTCACATAATATTGAATCTATGAGATTTTGATATTTATTTTGAGAACAATACCTCCACATAAGTATGAGTGGCCGGGTTGAACAGAAAGAAGCGAGAGAATTCTGACTGAATACAGCCGGTTTAACCCTTTATCATTTGCATTACTCTATATATACTACTGTATTTTCATGGTAAAGGCTTTATCTCACATAATATTGAATCTATGAGATTTTGATATTTATTTTGAGAACAATACCTCCACATAAGTATGAGTGGCCGGGTTGAACAGAAAGAAGTGAGAGAATTCTGACTGAATACAGCCGGTTTAACCCTTTATCATTTGCATTACTCTATATATACTATTGTATTTTTGTGGTAAATGCTTTATCTCACATAATATCAAATCTATGAGATTTTGATGTTATTCTTTTTGAGAACAATACCTTAACATCAGTATGAGCGGCCAGTTACAGCTGGTTTGAAAAGAAAGAGGCAAGAGAATTCTGGCCGGATATGACCAGTTTAAATGTTAAAGTGTTAATGGTTAACAGAAACAAATCCACTCATACACAAGAATCTAATCTAATCTAATCTGGGTTTACACTCGCAAATAAGAACTAGGGCTGCCCCCAGGAGTATTGGATGTGGTGTACTTCATATTTGTTTCAGTTGCTATATACCATCAAAAAAGAAATGAAATTTACAGCTCACACTTATGCAGGTTTAGCTGGCTTTTTACAAGGTTGTATCTAATAGGACCTTGGATGTGTTGATGATACAGAACCCCAATTGTAGCATATTGTCACAACTCACACATATGTAGGTTTAGCTTCCCTTGTACAGGTGGCATTTCAGCCTGTGGCTTTCGAAACATTTGGGGGAGTCGGGCCGCCGACTGCAAGGTTCCTCTCTTCACTGGCGGCTCGCCTAATAGAGGTAACTGGCGAATCTCGCAAGGGCGCTTGGCTGTTTCAGCGCATCAGCCTCGCCATCACCCGACGCAACGCTGCGAGTGTGCAGGCTTGCCTCAAAAATCATTAGAGAGGTTGCCCAGTACTCATCACGACGTTGCTGTCTTTTGCCCTGGTGTTGGCTCCGTTGTCACCCCTTCCATTACATTTTCTTTAATATTGTAACATTAAAGGAATATATCTTTCTGAATGAATCGCGAGCTATTTATGATGTTATCAAAGCATTTGTAATGTTATTTACGTATATATTTAAAACATATTTGTTATGTTATTCTGCTGT
>OZ024757.1:19964200-19971700 GCA_964016885.1 Eledone cirrhosa
ATCATCATCATCATCATTTCATTTTACGTCCGCTTTTTCCCTGCTTGCAAGGGTGGGACAGGAACTGATTCTGGCTTGATTTCTACAGCTGGATGCCCTTCCTAACACCAACCTCATTTACAGTGAGTGCTGGGTGCTTTTTTTTTGCCGTGGCACCTCCACGGCCACTTTGCAGTGGAATGATAGGGACCCCAGTCCCTATCATCTCATTTCTACAGCTGAGTATACTGGAGCAATGTGAAATAAAGTGTCTTGCTCAAGGAAGCAACACATCACCCGGTCTGAGAATTGAACTCACAACCTTTCGATTGTAAGGCCAATGCTCTAACCACTAAGCCATGTGCCTCCATGGCTCCAATAATATAGAAGACAACCCCACACCCTCATACACACAAAACAGACCCTGCCACACATACACACACACAAAAGACACCCCCACACCCCTACACACAGAACAGACCCTGCCACACCACACACACCCCCACACAGAACAGACCCTGCCACATACACACACAAGACAACCCCACACCTCCATACACACAGAACAGACCCTGCCACACATACACACACAGAACAGACCCCCTCCACACACACAGAACAGACCCACACACACACAGAAAAGACCCCCCCCCCCACACACACACACACAGAACAGACCCTGCCACACATACACACACACAGAACAGACCCTGCCACACACACACACAGAAGACACCCCCCCCCCCACACACACACACAGAATAGACACCACCACCACCACCACCCACCCCACAAGGCACACAGAAAAAAACCTCTCCACCACAAGACATACAGAAAGACAGCTCCCACCGCCCCGAGACATTCAGTCACGTTAAAACTCCTAATGGCTGGATTGTGCAATAAAAACAACATTGACAGAATTTCGTTCTCACCAAAGTACAAAAGAAATCGATATAAAAAATTATAAATATATATATGTAATATATAAGTAGAAGTTGTATTTAATTTGTTGGAAGTCCGACAAACACAAATGTTTGTAACTGATATAGAGCACTCAACAGTTTACTGGAGTAAGTATTCCGAGATATTAATAAATGGAAACTATATTTATAAAACCATATTTATTTTATTATATATATTTCAAGGGCGACCAAACCAATCTTGGTGCGCTTTCATCAGATAAAATACAAAATTTGTTTTATAAATAACGACATACTATCCAGCGAATTTCCGACCGTTAAGGTTGATTTCCATGGGTATGTCATTTATAAAACAAATTTTGTATTTCATCTGATGAAAGCACACCAAGATTGGCTTGGTCGCCCTTGAAATATATATAATAAAATAAATATGGTTTTATAAATATAGTTTTCATTTATTAATATCTTGGTATATATAATATATATATATATATTGTCATCATCATCATTTTACGTCCGCTTTTCCCTGCTTGCAAGGGTGGGACGGGAACTGATTCTGGCTTGATTTCTACAGCCGGATGCCCTTCCTAACACCAACCTCATTTACAGTGAGTCCTGGGTGCTTTTACAGTGTGGGCTGGGTACTTTTTTGCCGTGGCACGTCCATGACCACTTTGCAGTGGAATGATAGGGACCCCAGTCTTTATCATCTCATTTCTACAGCTGAGTAAACTGGAGCAATGTGAAATAAAGTGTCTTGCTCAAGGAAACAACACAACACCCGGTCTGAGAATTGAACTCACAACCTTTCGATTTCAAGGCCAATGCTCTAACCACTAAGCCATGTATATATATCTATATGTAGGTATATATATATGTAGGTATATATATATATATATATATATATATATATATATATATATATGTATATATATATATATATATATATATACACACACATATACATAGCCATACTAAGAGTGGGAAATGAAATTTCGTTTCATTTTTTCCGTTTATCGTTTTCGGTGCACCCGGCCGATTAACCCACTCGATATGCAAATTGGGCTACTCAGCCGTTAATATGCATAAGGTAAGTATATACGTTCAACAATTTGGCAGGAAGATATACGTTGCTGACGATAGCTAATAAGCTTGAAACTAGTACAGCGTTCCTTTGTCAGTGTTGAACAAACGAGCAACGATGGTTGCTGGACACTACGGCTTAATACGGGATGTTTGTTTACAAACAGACCGAGCATTATAATAAATGTTCGGTGAATCCATACGTACATATATATTTAAGTAACAGCCATACTAAGAGTGTGAAATGAAATTTCGTTTCATTGTTTCCGTTTATAATAATAATATTTATACTTATATATACACTATATACAACTATAAACAGAAAAGGTCAGTCATTCATTACTACCTTATTACCAGTAAGATAAATAGCTCAATGTAAATACATGAGATGTTTTACAGAGCCAGATATATATATATACACACATCATCATATACACACACATATATATACACATCATCATCATATACACACATATATACACACACATATATACATACACACACACACATATATATACACACATATATACATATACACACATATATACATATACACACACACACACACACACACATATATATACATATATCAAATATCAAGTAACCAAACCAATCTGAGAGATAAGTGATTAGTTAAGATATAAATCTAAACTATAATAATATATGTAATCAAACATTTGTTGTTTTCTGACATTTAATTCATACATATACATATATACATATTTGCAAGAGATGTCAACATGAATGGACCTGTTATTTTTATCTAAAGACATTTTTTTCAATTCCATCCCGCCTGTCCCCTCAATCTATTTTATTTCTCATTCTTTCTTCTGATGAAGGACTAGCGTTAAGACCCTCTTCCTGCTATATCAAGTGTTAACCTAATATATTCCTTCCATATACTGTACCGATTGTGTTGTTATTTCTGTTTACCTTTTATGTACACATATATATATATGGTGGCTGCCAACTCGTTTTCGAGTACGGCCACTACTTTATATCCATGTAGGAGAACCCCTACCGATGCGCTGAACAAGTGTGACTTTTTAGTCCAGCCAGCGACTTGAAAACTCTGGTACAAACACTACACCTGTGACAATTATTGACACATAGTGCTGGGCCCATGGTACCATGTGACGACAAGTGCAGAGAGATCTCCAGATATAAAGCAATGCCTGTGCTGTGAAGCTTTTATAGTGAGCAAAGGCACTGCACAAAGCTAGTCCCACTCTCTTAGCCAAGATGATATTTACCAAAAAGAAGAACAAGTCAACATCATTGGATACCATCAGGGTTGCAGGTGTTATATCAGAGTTTTCCTTCTCCTAGAATTCTGCCTTGACAAAGGCTAAGGGGTCATCTCTCCCGGTGATTTTGGATGGCCATTGACTCTTAAGAGCTCCTTTGACCTTTGACAGGTTTTGTTTTTAGTCCTGCAGGATGTCCAAAGTCACCCTCCTCACCATACATGCATATATACACACACACACAAACATATATATATATATATATATATATATGTTAAGTATTTCCATAGAAAAGGTAGAGGAAAGAAGAGTGCTCCATGTATAGTACAGAGCTATTTAATTACATAATAAACAACACAAAAGAAGAACAAGTCGACATCATTGGATACCATCAGGGTTGCAGGTATAGATGTATGTATATATGTATATATATATATATATATATATATATATATATACATGTATGTATATATGTATATATATATATATATATATATATATATATACATATATACATACATCTATACATATATACATACATCTATACATATATACATATACTATAGAGCAGGCATGTCAAACATGCAGCTCTTTACAATCACACATGTGGCCCACATGAAGGTTTTTATAGCTCAAGCATGTTTTACCTTTGTAATATAAAATTTAAAAAATTAGTTGTGATGTGCGCAATTAGTTGTCATGTGTGGCCTTCAGACAACACATCTGTGACCCATGTGGCCTTCAGACAACACATCTGTGACCCATGTGGCCTTCAGACAGCACATCTGTGACCCATGTGACCCTCGGCGTCACCTCAGTTTGACATGCCTGTCATAAAGCATTTCCGGTCAGAGGAAGGGCCTGTAATGTGCACAATTAGTTGTCGTGTGTGGCCCTCAAACAACACGTGACCCTCAGTTTGACATGCCTGCTATAAAGCATTTGAAGTCAGAGGAAGGGTCCGTAAAAGTGGTTGACAGCTTCTGCTATCTAGGTGACTTAATTAGGAGCGGAGGTGGGTCCTCTGAGAGCATTATAGCTAGAATAAGGACAGGATGGGATGGGATGGGAAAGTTCAACATTTACAGAGTGGACAGGGTGCTTTTTGTTGTGTCGTTGACAGTAGACAGAAATGGGAGGATGTGGTAGAGTGTGCGGGGTGGAGTGTATATTGGCCCTCTTTAGAACTTGTTACATAGCCCTGCCAGCAAATGCAAAAGCACCACTGACTGAATCTTTCCAGTAACTTGATCTGCTTCTGGTACAGGACCCAGCTTTCAGCTCCGTGGAGAAGGGTAGTGACTACAACAGCTCTGTAGAGGTGGGTAGTGACTACAACAGCTCTGTAGAGGTGGGTAGTGACTACAACAGCTCTGTAGAGGTGGGTAGTGACTACAACAGCTCTGTAGAGAAGGGTAGTGACTACAACAGCTCTGTAGAGAAGGGTAGTGACTACAACAGCTCTGTAGAGGAGGGTAGTGACTACAAAAGCTCTGTAGAGGTGGGTAGTGACTACAACAGCTCTGTAGAGGAGGGTAGTGACTACAAAAGCTCTGTAGAGGTGGGTAGTCCAAAATAAATGAGGTCGTGTAGGTGTCACGACAAAAAAACACAGTCCACGCTGTAATGTGGTAGTGTAGGTAACACGGTAAAAACCTCCCAGTCCACACTGTAAATGTGGTTGGTGTTAGGAAGGGCATCCAGCCGTAGAAAACCCGCCAGACAGTCCTATACGAGCAGGACAACAAATCTTGCCTCAAGTGGGAAAACTCCCGTCCAAACCCATGCTGGAAGATGGACGTTTAAACAATGATGATGATGATGATGATATATACATACATATCTTATCAAAATGTTTTTTTCTCGTCGTTTCTGTAGCGGTGATAAGTTTTTACGGGGGTAGGGCTGCTAACCCCACGCCCCAACCCTCCTCCTTTCTCAACCGGGCTTGGGACCGGCTAAGGCGGTGTATACATACATATATATACATACATACATATACACATCATTTTACGATGATGATGATGTGTATATGTATGTATATATATATATATATATATATGTGTGTATATGTATGTATGTATATATATATGTATGGATCTTAACCATCTACTATGTCAGGGTATGTCATGCATCATCTTATCTTATCTGATGAGGACGTACTGTTGAAGTTAGCTCAGTACCTCTGAAATATGTATAATAAATTATACTTGATCACAAGAAGTTCTATTTTTGTTAATATTTTGAATTAATATATATATATAGAGTAGAGAGTTTAACACATCAGTGACTTTAGCCTACAAGGGTAATGACGTGTAAATGTAAATGGTGGTAGGGAGAGAGTGTAGACGTTATAGTGGTGGCGCGGGGGGGGGGGGGGGGGTAGTGAGATGTATCTAGTTCATTTGTCCGTTTTCTTCTCTTTGCAAAATTTGAATTTTAGCCATGTTATATTGAGATGTAAGTAAATGTAAAATATAAATAAGGATTGCTCTCACAAAATATATGAAAATATTTGTGTAACTTCCACAAACTTCTGTCATGATATTCTCGAGTCCAGTGAGCAAAAATTTGTTGTATTCAATTATTAATTAAAAACTTACCCCACGAAAAGACAGCGTGTGTTGCCCTATCTATAAGCTCCCTATGTCTCGAGACATATGCAAGAAGATAAAGGTAAAGGTGTACAAGGCATGTGTGCTCTCTTCTCTTCTTTATGCCTGCGAGACCTGGGTCACATATCGACACCACCTTAAGCAATTGGAGCATTTCCATCAGATGTGTCTCAGACGGATCCATGGCGTTCACTGGAGGGACCACATCAGTGATGTCGAAATTTTGGAAAGCTCTCTGCGTGACAGTATAGAAGCTCTTGTGCTTAAGCAACGACTCCATTGGAGTAGTTATCTTGCCAGGATGAAGGATTCTAGAATACCAAAACAACTCTTTTATGGAGAGTTAGTTAAAGGAAAACGACCGCCACATAAACCAAAAAAGAGGTATAAGGATTCCTTGAAAGCCTCTTTGAAAGACGCTAACATCTCTGCTGATACATGGGGAAATGTTGCTGCTGATCGTAATAAATGGAGAAAGACTGTAAATGAGGGAAAAGTTGCCTTTGAGGCATCTCGAATCGCATACGAGAAAGTAAAGCGGGATGTGAGGAAGGGCATTGCTGTTGCACTTCCAGACGGCGAAGGTCCTCCTATGGCGCTGACATGCAGCGTCTGTGCAAGACTCTGCCTAAGCAAAGCTGGACTTGAAAGTCATCTTCGCAGTCATAAAGTAAGACCAGTGGTTGACTACCAGGCTGCTGTTGGAGATGCTACTCATCATGCTTGCCAAACATGTGGTAGAGAATGTAAATCAGCAGGAGGGCTCAAGCTACATGCAAAAGTACATGAACTCCAACCACAGCCGGCTATTCCCAGTGAATGTTTTGGTTGCCAACTCTGTGCAAGACATTTTAGATCATTGGCTGGGCTAAAAAGCCACATTCGATCGCAGTACTGTTAATTGCTATCGTGTGTGTGTGTGTGTGTAGATATGTTTATGTGTGTGCGTGTGTGTGTGTAATTATATATATATATATGTATATTATTATTGTTGTTGTTGTCATTATTGTTGTTATTATGGGTTTTATTTTTTTCTCGTGCAATGGCCATACTCGATAACGAGGGGGCAGCCATCATCATCATATATATATTTGTGTGTGTGTGTGTGTATATATATATGTATCTATATGTATATATATACATATAGATATTTACATATATACACACACATCTATACATATACATTCATACACACACACATGTATACATATATATACATAGATATTTACATATATACACACATGTATACATAAATACATACATAGATATTTACTTATATACACACACACATATATATATATATATATATATATATACACACACACACACATACACACACATATATACACATATATACACACATATATACACATATATATATACACACACACAGTTAGGATTGGCAATGAGTATAGCGAGGAATTTAGCGTACAGGTTGGGGTCCACCAGGGCTCTGTTCTTAGCCCTCTCCTGTTCATCATAGTCCTGCAGGCAATAACGGAGGAGTTTAAGACCGGATGCCCATGGGAACTCCTGTATGCTGATGACCTCGCACTCATAGCTGAATCTATGGTAGAACTAGAGAATAAATTCCAAACCTGGAAGCAGGGACTAGAGAGAAAGGGCCTCAAAGTCAACATGACAAAGACTAAGGTC
>OZ024757.1:19974200-19979200 GCA_964016885.1 Eledone cirrhosa
TGACATATGGTATTTCTTAGGGCTTTTCACACAATGATCGCGTCTCGAGCTGTCTGCCGGCGAAACCATTGTAACACACAATAAATTGAGTTCAGATGCATCACTGATTTTTCGTTTTCTATTATATATATATGTATAGTGAAGAAACATAAGTCAATTATATATATATATAACCCTTTTGTACAGGCGACCACGTTACTCTTCATTCTTTTACTACATATATATAAGGAAAAAAGATGAAATCGAAAATGCAACTGGAGTCTTTTTTTTTTTAAATATATTTAAAAAAAGACTCCAGTTGTATTTTCAATTTCATCTTTTTTCCTTATACTTTCACTCGTGTAGGACACCGGTTTTTTTTTTCATTTTGTAAAAAGAACCTCACTTTCTAATATATATATATAAAGTTATGTTGGTGCCACAACATCCAGGCCGAAACAAATGAGATCGTGTAGGTGTCACGACAAAAAAAACACACAGTCCACGCTGTAATGTGGCCGTGTAGGCAACACGGTAAAAACCTCCCAGCCCCACACTGTAAATGTGGTTGGTGTTAGGAAGGGCATCCAGCTGTAGAAAACCCGCCAGACAGTCCTATGCAAGCAATGACAACCACTCTTGCCTCAAGTGGGAAAACTCCCGTCCAAACCCATGCAAGCGTGGAACATGGACGTTAAACGATGATGATGATGATATATATATATATAAATTCAAATATTAACACAATAGATATTCTTGTGATGAATTAAATTTTATTATACATATTTCAGAGGTACTTGAATCAAGTTCAACAGTACGTCCTCATCAGATAACGTATAGTTGAACTTGATTCAAATACCTCTGAAATAAAATTTAATTTATCACAACAATATCTATTTTGTTAATATTTGAATTAATATTAATAACTCTGGAAAATATTTCTTGTAGAGTGCTTCCAATCTACTGTAAAACTCATTCTTTGATGTACTCATTGAATCTTGTTTAACTCTATAATATATATATATATATATATATATATATATATATATATATATATAAAATAATTAAGTCAAATATGTAAAATTTGGCTTCGTTTATTATAAATTATAGATATACTGCTATATATATTTCGGTGACAGCCATCATTGGCTGTGACCTCTTCAGGCAGTCCGAATTGGTGTGGGAAAGACAGGTACACATGTTGTTGAAGTGTGCTTTACTCCGTCAATACATCAATATGTCCAGCTCCTGGTTGTGTTGTTATTTCTCTGACTGAGGTGTCGGTAAACAACCAACATATACTAAAAAAATATATATATACATATATATATATATATATATATATATATATATATATATATAGATAGATTTCTTTATTAGCCACAAGGGCGCAACAAGAAAAGGGGACAATACAAAGACATGCCGGGGATTTTACATACAGTCGTGTAAAAAATATAAAAACAAACAATTTCAACAATCGAAATCCCCAATAGGGGGGAGGCGCCACAAATGGGTTGTTTAATACCCCGTCGATAGAACAACCCTCAACTCCAGGAGCGTGTTGTGCAAGTGCTCCTTTCTTCCTTTTGCTCTCTTCCTCAACCTACAGGCTTATAAACAGAGCAGGCCCAATCACTCGGGCCATTTTCGCTTCATTCACCCACCTTTCAGTAATATAGATAGATAGATAAATATACACGGGTGTGTATGATTGTGTATAGAAGATTATATTAATAAGAGGAATTCCAACTTTGTCTGATTTACTCGTTTTATTTACAATCCTTTAAAATTTATAATCGTATTATAATGAAATAGTATGATAGAATATTAAATGTTAAGTGTTAATTGAACAAGTACTTTCATGCTTTCGCAATCTTCAGGTTCATAATGTGTGGTGACAGTCAAGTTTGCAATTTTCAACTATATTCACTGTCTCAACTATATATTATAGTTGAGACAGTGAACAGAAAACAAAAAAGCTTGGTTGTTCCAGCACCTCAGCCTCGCCATCACCCAAGATATTTTGGTGAAGCTCGTGAGGGCGCTTGGTTGTTCCAGCACCTCAGCCACGCCATTACCCGAGATAATTGGTGAAGCTCGTGAGGGCACTTGGTTGTTCCAGCACCTCAGCCACGCCATTACCCGAGATAATTGGTGAAGCTCTTGAGGGTGCTTGGTTGTTCCAGCACCTCAGCCACGCCATTACCCGAGATAATTGGGGAAGCTCGTGAGGGTGCTTGGTTGTTCCAGCACCTCAGCCACGCCATTACCCAAGATATTTTGGTGAAGCTCGTGAGGGCGCTTGGTTGTTCCAGCACCTCAGCCACGCCATTACCCGAGATAATTGGTGAAGCTCGTGAGGGTGCTTGGTTGTTCCAGCACCTCAGCCACGCCATCACCCAAGATATTTTGGTGAAGCTCGTGAGGGCACTTGGTTGTTCCAGCACCTCAGCCACGCCATTACCCGAGATAATTGGGGAAGCTCGTGAGGGTGCTTGGTTGTTCCAGCACCTCAGCCACGCCATTACCCGAGATAATTGGTGAAGCTCGTGAGGGCACTTGGTTGTTCCAGCACCTCAGCCACGCCATTACCCGAGATATTTTGGTGAAGCTCGTGAGGGCGCTTGGTTGTTCCAGCACCTCAGCCACGCCATTACCCGAGATAATTGGGGAAGCTCGTGAGGGTGCTTGGTTGTTCCAGCACCTCAGCCACGCCATTACCCAAGATATTTTGGTGAAGCTCGTGAGGGCGCTTGGTTGTTCCAGCACCTCAGCCACGCCATTACCCGAGATAATTGGTGAAGCTCGTGAGGGTGCTTGGTTGTTCCAGCACCTCAGCCACGCCATCACCCGAGATAATTGGTGAAGCTCGTGAGGGTGCTTGGTTGTTCCAGCACCTCAGCCACGCCATCACCCGAGATAATTGGTGAAGCTCGTGAGGGTGCTTGGTTGTTCCAGCACCTCAGCCACGCCATCACCCAAGATATTTTGGTGAAGCTCGTGAGGGCACTTGGTTGTTCCAGCACCTCAGCCACGCCATTACCCGAGATAATTGGGGAAGCTCGTGAGGGTGCTTGGTTGTTCCAGCACCTCAGCCACGCCATTACCCGAGATAATTGGTGAAGCTCGTGAGGGTGCTTGGTTGTTCCAGCACCTCAGCCTCGCCATCACCTGAGGTAACGTTGCGAGTGTGCTGGCTTGCCTCAAAAGATTATTAGAGAGGTCTCCCAGTGCTCCTCGCGATACTGTTATCTTTTACTCTGCTAGCGGCTCGGTTGTCCACCCCTTTCAACTGTCTTTTGTTATATGTGGTCCCAGATGTGTTTATTACCCGTTTTCCTTTATATTATATTTATTTGTGCTTTCGTTCTGTAAAGTATCGGTAAGGGTCGGACGTCATGCTTTGACGCATAGAGTTACGGCCCTTGCCATTCTGAGTTCAAATCCCGCCGAGGTTAACTTTGCCTTTCATCCTTACGAGGGTCGATAAAATAAAGTCCCAGTAATGTACTGGATAATTGCTGGCCTTGTGCCAAAAGTAGAAACAATTATATTTGTTTGTGCTTTCGTTCGGTAATCACTGTATTATTATATTTCTTTTTATACAATTGTGAATAAAGTGCTATTTATGTATATATTTAAAACTTAATAAACATTACGCATAATAAATAAATAAATAAATATGTCTATACTTTACTAATGTACTGAGTACTTTATTTAACTGTAGTCACCTGCACATATACATCGGGGAATACACCTATCGTACATACATACATACATACATACAAATATATACGCTATTAAACAAATGGAAACTATATTTATAAAACCATATTTATTTCATTATACATATTTCAGGGATACCATATTAAAAATATGGCATGCCTTCTTCAGATAAAATACAATATATAAGCAGTTTTATAAATAAATAAACTGCTTATATATTGTATTTTATCTGAAGAAGGCATGCCATATTTTTAATATGGTATCCCTGAAATATGTATAATGAAATAAATATGGTTTTATAAATATAGTTTCCATTTGTTTAATATCGTATATCTACTCCAAAACTTGTTGAGTGCTTTATATCAGTTATAAAATATTTACTCGTTGTAACCCAACAATTTTAAATAAAACTTTTACAAATATATATATATATATATATATATATATATATATATATATATATATATATATATGAATAAAGTTAGTCCTTCATCAGTGATCTTCCAACCATCATTGGTATTTCATCGCTTTAAAGACTATATAACTCCGGTTGGTGCGAGCAACGGCTAAAAAAAGTCGTTGGGACACGTAAATAAAGGGGACACGAGAGTGTAAACAAACAAAGATGGTGAAGCAACGAAAAGTGAATATATATATATATATATATATATATATATATATATATATATATATATATAACGAAGGAGTTGTGGTAAGAAACCAGATGCACCATAACATACCAGAGTACACAATACTTAGGTTAGTAGAGTGGGTAATAGGAAAATGTATGACCCCGACGGCAGAGCTCAAGCCGTTTCAACGGCTATTTCTGGACTAATTTTACCATATATATATACATATATATATATCCCGGGTTCAATCGGGGGCAACCACAGTAAGTGAGGTACTCAATACATAGAGTATAAATATTTAATATAGAAATGGTTTCTACAAGACTAGAACTGTTTCATTCGGTAGAAATCATCAAGAATGTATGTTTATATATAAATACATATATATATATATGTAATAAACAACATAAGGCAATTATTCCATTTACCAGTGGTTTCTTACATACACAAACAAAATATATATATATACATATACATAAAATGGAGGATAAAGCATTTTATTCTACAAAAATGAACGAGTAAATATAAATGGTGGAAAGCCTTGCTCAAGCTATATATATGAGTGAGTGTGTGAGCGCGTGTATGTGTGATTATGTATTTGAAGGCATATATATGTGTATGTGAGTGCATGTCCGTGTATGGGTGTGGCTATGTATATATGGG
>OZ024757.1:19984200-20049200 GCA_964016885.1 Eledone cirrhosa
TTGATATATATAGGTAGACTCATCTCCTGGTATCATTCCGCACTAGCAGAAAAATAATCCTTCCGCGCTCTCAAGGTAGAACTATTTCGTGACTGTGAAAAATAAAATAAAATTAAATTAAAAAAATAATTAATAATAATTATCTTTGATCAGCGTTATTTTGGCACATTTGATCGATCTAGTAAATTTATATATATATATATATATACTATATTTGTGAGGTTCCTAAGCAATAATTTAGGTGTGTGTGTGTGTAGTAATATATTTATACAACTGCGAATAATAAAAAAATAAATAAATTACTATTACTCTAAGCAATAGTGTGTGTGTGTGTGTATAAATATAAATGGCAATTATATACACACACACGCGCACACACACACGCACGCGCACACACACACACACACACACACGCACGCACATACACACACACACATAACAATACACACAAAGGAGAAGTTTTTTCACTTTCGCAAAATATGACAATTATATCTCTTGAATTGATGAGTACTTTGGTTAAAAAGTAATTAGGCATTCTTCAAAATATGGATTAACATATGTGACAAAAAATAACACAGGAACAAATCCATTTTCTTCAAACATCTTCTTCCGATACCGAACGTTGCTCAAAGATTAATAATATATTTGACGTTTTACCGAAACAAATATGGATCAAATTAGATCTTGCGGAAAAAGAACAAGCCCATTGTTATATTTGGGGAGGGCCATGTTGTCTTCATATTGAAAAAAATATAGTAAAACACACTTACTGTTTCGTTTGGTTTGAGTTTCGCTTTCAGTATATTTTTGATCATCATCATCAGTTACTTGACTTCTGTAGTCGTCCGTCAACAAATCTGGTGTCATTATTTGCGTCCATTCTTTGACATTGTCCAACCAGTTTTTGCGTTGGTGTCTCCTTCTGCATCCACCTTTAACGGTGCCTTGCGTGATGGTCTTGCACAGTCTATCATGTCGTGTGACGTGGTCAAACCACGCCAGTTTCCTCCTCTTGACAGTGGCAAGGAGAGGTTCTTGGTGACCCACAAAACTTTTAACCTTTCTCCGCACGTATTCATTGGTTTTACGTTCCTAATAGGAAATACGAAGGAGTTTTCTCTAGATAATACGAAGGAGTTTTCTCTAGATAATACGAAGGAGTTTTCTCTAGATAATACGAAGGAGATTTCTCTAGATAATACGAAGGAGATTTCTCTAGATAATACGAAGGAGTTTTCTCTAGATAATACGAAGAAGTTTTCTCTAGATAATACGAAGGAGATTTCTCTAAATAATACGAAGGAGTTTTCTCTAGATAATACGAAGGAGTTTTCTCTAGATAATACGAAGGAGTTTTCTCTAGATAATACGAAGGAGATTTCTCTAGATAATACGAAGGAGATTTCTCTAGATAATACGAAGGAGTTTTCTCTAGATAATACGAAGGAGTTTTCTCATGCATTCGTCCTTAAATGCCTGGATCCTTCTCTCTGTTTCTGCCAAAAGTGTCCAGATCTCACACCCATATAGGAGGACGGAGACTACTAGCGATTTTTACAATCTGTACTTGATCTGAAAACTTATGTTGCTCCTCTATATTCTTGCCAATTTAGCCATCACTGCAATAGCTGCGGCAATCCGCGTGTGGATTTCTGTATTGCAGGTACCATCTTTTGACAAGACTACACCCAAGTATTTCAAACTGGACACTCCCTCCAATGAATGTCCGTCCGATCATGGTGATGTTGTCACAAGTGCTACTTGTGCTATTCACCATTACTTTGGATTACTCGGAGCTGACCTCCATTCCGAATTCTCTTGCTTTTTCAACAAGTTTATTGGTCAAGTCTTGGAGCTCGTTATTTCTGCCTGCTATGAGGTCAATGTCGTCTGCAAAACGTAGGTTACAGACAGGTCTACTCTATGAAGTCAATGTCGTCTGTAAAACGTAGGTTACAGACAGGTCTACTCTATGAAGTCAATGTCGTCTGCAAAACGTAGGTTACAGACAGGTCTACCACCGACAAAGATTGAGGTATCATGGTCGTTAAAGGTTTCTTGCATGGTTCTTTCTAAAACCAGGTTGAACAACGTGGGTGAAAGTATGCACCGTTGTCTCACGCCAACAGTTGTCCGGAAGAAGTTCCACGTGTTTTCCCCCAAAGAACTGCGTTGAATTCATATGTTCCTGCTTTTTCAACAAGTTTGTTGGTTAAGTCTTGGAGCCCGTTGTTGCTGCCTGCTATGAGGTCAATGTCGTCTCCACAAGGGTCTTGTTTCAGGGGGGTACCAGGGGACAAGTCCCCCCCCACACACACACACACCTTTTCAAACGTCTATTTTTTTTGTTTTTTTAATAAATTCTTTTTAAACTTATTTTTTTATATCTGAACTTCCGGGAAAGGCTCCATAAGCAATTTATGCTCCTTTAAGAATCAACAAATGTTGGTTTGTCCCCACTCACATTTTAAAGGCAAACAAGGCCCCTGCGTCTACAAAACGTAGTTTACAGACAGGTCTACCACCGACAGAGGTTGAGGTATCATGGTCGTTGAGGATTAGTTGCAGGATTCATTCTAAAACCAGGTTGAACAACGTGGGTGAAAGTACGTACCACTGTCTCACGCCAACAGTTGTCCGAAATAAGTCCCCCACTTTTTTTCACAAAAGACCAGTGCTGGTGTCATTCTTATAAAGGGCCTGGATGACTTAGATAATTCCATTTTCTACACTGATTTCCCTAAAAATATACCAAAGACCGTCAAGCTATACACGATCAAACGCCGCCTTAAAATCGACGTAGTTGTGGAACACGTCTGTCTTATGTTAAAGGGGTTTCTCTACGAGGATCCGACAACAGAAGACTTGTTCCATTGTACTTCATACGTATGTTTTATAATTAATGTAGCAGGCAATCTATGTTTATCATTGAGCTGTGTGTATAACCTACTCACGTGTATTTTAACGCTTTCATTTCCTCTTTTTTTTTCTTTCCCTTTCCTTTGTATATATATTATGTCTGTTTGTGTTTTGTGAATTGGCAGTATTGGTAGAGGGTCAGACACGCTTTCCAGCGTAGTTACGTCCCTTTACGATCTGAGTTCAAATCCCGCTGAGGTTAACTTTGCCTTTCATCCTTACGGGGTCGATAAAATAAAGTACCAGTAATGTACTGGGTAATTGTTGGCCTTGTGCTAAAAGTAGAAACAATTATATTATTATATTTGTTACTGTCTGAGTTCAAATCCTGTCGAGGTTAACTTTGCCTTTCATCCTTACGGGGTTGATAAAATAAAGCACCAGTAATGTACTGGGTAATTGTTGGCTTTGTGTCAAAAGTAGAAACAATTATTATATTTTTTATACAACTGTGAATAAAACATTACGTTAAAATTATAAATATAAATAGAATTTCTTAAAGTTCTTTCGTTACACATCGTCACAAATTAAGTTTTCGTTTAAACGTATACAACGCCAGATAAACAGGCTTCCAACATTTAGCTACGCCCCTTTACAATTCAGAGAAGTAGCAGCTCTACCTGGAGTCGCTCTCTCATCTCTAAACTACACATTCTTTCCTGAGACATTCTAACCACATGTCCATAGTATCAGAGCTGTGATCTCTCAATTTGGAGAAGTAACAGCTCTACTTGGAGTGACTCTCTGATCTACACATTCTTTCCTGAGAAATTCTAACCTCATGCCCATAGAATCAGAGCTGTGATCTCTCAATTCAGAGAAGTAGCAGCTCTACCTGGAGTGACTCTGTTCTCTGAACTACACATTCTTTCCTGAGACATTCTAACCACATACCCATAGTATCGGAGCTGTGATCTCTCAATTTTGTGAGGTAGCAGCTCTACCTGGAGTGACTTTCTGATTTCCAAGCTACAAATCTGTCCAGTGATTCTTTCCTGGGAAATTCTAACCTCATGCCCATAGAATCAGAGCTGTGATCTCTCAATTCAGAGAAGTAGCAGCTCTACCTGGAGTGACTCTCTGTTCTCTGAACTACACATTCTTTCCTGAGACATTCTAACCATATACCCATAGTATCAGAGCTGTGATCTCTCAATTCAGAGAAGTAGCAGCTCTACCTGGAGTGACTCTGTTCTCTGAACTACACATTCTTTCCTGAGACATTCTAACCATATACCCATAGTATCGGAGCTGTGATCTCTCAATTTTGTGAGGTAGCAGCTCTACCTGGAGTGACTTTCTGATAACTGAGCTACAAATCTGTCCAGTGATTCTTTCCTGAGACATTCTAACCATATGCCCATAGAATCAGAGCTGTGATCTCTCAATTCAGAGAAGTAGCAGCTCTACCTAGAGTAACTCTCTGTTCTCCGAGTTACATATTCTTTCTTGAGACATTCTAACCACATGCCCATAGTACCAAAGCTTAACTCTTTTTTAAAAGTTACTATCTTACTAATAAAATAATTTTAGTAAATGCCTCAAAATTCTTCATTAATTAAGATAGAGTGTATTTAATTAGAAATGCAGTCATGAAAGGGTTAAACCTTCCGCAATATACTCTGTCTTGAAAATACTAATTGTGTTGTTGTTAACTTACCTAATTATTAAAACCAACTAATTAACCATTATAACAACTGATTACTCATTGAGTAATTAATTGATACTGTAAGGTAAATAATCTCTTCCTGGTGGTAGTAGTGGTAGTGGTAGTAGTAGTAGTGGTAGTAGTGGTGGTAGTAATGGTAGTGGTGGTGGTAGTGGTAGTAGTAGTGGTGGTGGTGGTGGTGGTGGTGGTGGTGGTGGTAGTAGTAGTAGTAGTAGTAGTGGTGGTGGTGGTGGTGGTGGTGGTGGTGGTGGTGGTGGTGGTGGTGGTGGTGGTGGTAGTAGTAGTAGTAGTAGTAGTAGTAGTGGTGGTGGCAGTAGTGGTGGTGGTGGTGTAGTAGTGGTAATAATATAGTATTAGTAGGAGTAGTAGTAGTAGTATCTGCCCACCCACACTTTGATCAGAAAGAAGTGAGAGAATTCTGGCCGGATACAGCCAGTTTGAACAGAAAGAGGTGTGAGAAGTCTGGCCGGATACAGCCAGTTTGAACAGAAAGAGGTGAGAGAATTCTGGCCAGTTAAGGCTGGTTTGAACAGAAAGAGGTGAGAGAATTCTGGCCAGTTAAGGCTGGTTTGAACAGAAAGAGGTGAGAGAATTCTGGCCGGTTACAGCCAGTTTGAACAGAAAGAGGTGAGAGAATTCTGGCCAGTTAAGGCTGGTTTGAACAGAAAGAGGTGAGAGAATTCTGGCCGGTTACAGCCAGTTTGAACAGAAAGAGGTGAGAGAATTCTGGCCAGTTACAGCCAGTTTGAAGAGAGAGAGGTGAGAGAATTCTGGCCAGTTACAGCCAGTTTGAAGAGAGAGAGGTGAGAGAATTCTGGCCAGTTACAACCAGTTTGAACAGAAAGAGGTGAGAGAATTCTGGCCAGTTACAGCCAGTTTGAACAAAAAGAGGTGGGAGAATTCTGGCCAGTTACAGCCAGTTTGAACAGAGAGAGGTGAGAGAATTCTGGCCAGTTACAGCCAGTTTGAACAGAAAGAGGTGGGAGAACTCTGGCCAGTTACGGCCAGTATGAACAGAAAGAGGTGGGAGAACTCTGGCCAGTTACGGCCAGTTTGAACAGAAAGACCTGTGAGAATTCTAGCCAGTTACGGCCAGTTTGAACAGAAAGAGGTCAGAGAATTCTGGCCAGTTACAGCCGGTTTGAACAGAAAGAGGTGAGAGATCTGGCTGGATACAGCCGGTTTAAATGCTAAAGGGTTAAACAAATAAATGACAATATACAATATACAATGTACAAGATTGTAATATTTGATTAATGAAGTTTATAAGGAAGACTCCACTTTATATTAAGTAGGTAGTGAAGTGTGTGGGAACTTTCTCCACTTTTGTGTGTGTATGTATATATATATATATATCTGTGTGTGTGTCATCATCATCATCATCATCGTTTAACGTCCATATTCCACGCTTGCATGGGTTTGGACGGGAGTTTTCCCACTTGAGGCAAGATTGGTTGTCTTGCTCGTATAGGACTGTCTGGCGGGTTTTCTACAGCTGGATGCCCTTCCTAACACCAACCACATTTACAGTGTGGACTGGGAGGTTTTTACCGTGTTGCCTACACGGCCACATTACAGCGTGGACTGTCTGGCGGGTTTTCTACAGCTGGATGCCCTTCCTAACACCAACCACATTTACAGTGTGGACTGGGAGGTTTTTACCGTGTTACCTACACGGCCACATTACAGCGTGGACTGTGTCTTTTTTTGTTGTGACACCTACACAACCTCATTTGTTTTGGGCTGGATGTTGTGGTACCAACATAACTTTACATTGAAAGGAGCGGTGTGGATGGGGTGGGGTGGTGGGACGGGGGTGTATTTTGTTAGAGATGCCTACTGACTGTAGTAGGTTTTACTTTGTATTTAGGTAAGGCGGGTCTTCTCTATTACTGAGTACCGCCAAAGGTCTCGGTCCAGTGACATTGTCTTGGAGAGGTGTAAGTGTGTGAGGTCGGAATTTATCAAGTCGTCCCAGGTTTTTCTGGGTCTGCCTACTCCGTGGCTACCGTCAATTTTTATTGCCCTGCACTTTTTTATACAGCTGTCGTCTTTCATGCGCATCACGTGACCATACCAACGTAGCCTTCTCTTGAATAAACAACATCTGATCCCTCTTATTTCTAATTTTTCACTTAGTTCGTTTATGCTTTGCCGTTCATGTATATTACTATTACACATCCAGCGGAGCATGCAAGCTTCGTTCCTCTCCAGTCTGCGTATATCCTCTGCACACAATGCCCAGGTCTCACTGCCATGCAGCATTGCTGTTCGTATGCAGGCATCATACAGCCTGCCTTTCATTTTTAGGGAGAACCCTTTAGCGGCTAATAGTGGTATAAGCTCTCTGAACTTTTTCCATCCAGTTCTGACTCTAGCTACTGTACTTTCAGAGCACCCTACCCCCACTGCTAATTTTGACACCCAGGTAACGGAAGCTGTCCACTATTTCTATAGAACCATCTGTGCAATGGAATGAGCTAGTATTCTGTGGGTACTTGCTGCTACTTATTGCACCAGAACACCGGCCACATATAAAATCTATGTTCTTAGTTAGGTTACCTGTGATCCCACTACATCTTTTATGCACCCATACTTTGCATTTGGGACATAAAATGGAGTTTCTACCTACTCCTTTCCTACACACTGAGCATGGCCATTTCCCGGATGGGACCGGCGCCCTATTTTCCTTCCTACAAACTAGAACTTTAGTCTTAGACACGTTAATTTTAAGGCCTTTTGATTCTAGGCCATGCTTCCATGTTTTGAATTTCTTCTCTAGTTCGGCCATTGATTCAGCTATGAGCGTTAGATCATCTGCGTATAGGAGTTCCCATGGGCAGCCGGTCTTGAACTCCACTGTTATAGCCTGAAGGGCAATAATAAATAGTAGGGGGCTAAGAACGGAGCCCTGATGAACACCAACTTTTACGCTAAACTCTTCACTATATTCGTTGTTAATTCATTCTAACCTTGCTGACTGTTTCTTTATACATGGCTTGTATAGCTCTCACAAGCCATTCATCAACACCTAGTGTGTGTATCAATGTGTGTGTGTGTATCTGTGTGTGGGTGTATGTGTGAGTGTATGTGTGTGTATATATGTGTGTATGTGAGTGTATGTGTGTGTGTGGTGTGTGTATATGTGTGTGTATGTGTGTATATGTGTGTGAGTGTATATGTGTGTGTGTATCTATGTGTATGTGTATGTGTGTGAGTGTGTATGTGTGTGAGTGTATATGTGTGTGTGAATATATGTGTGTGTGAATATATGTGTGTATTAATATGCATATATGTATGAATGTATAAATGCATGCATACATACATACATGCATATAGGCATGCATGTATGGAATATATGTATGCATACATATATGTATGTATGAATTCATAGATGCATATATGTATACATGCAGGTATGTATGCCTATATGTATTTATACATACCTGCCTGTATATATACATACATATATATATATATACACACACACACACATAAGACCTGCCAACCTCGCAAAAATCCAAACGGAGAGTACCATTAAAAAATGTGCCCCCAAAACGGAGAGAAATGAGGCAAAATTGGGGAGATTTTACATAATGAAAGCTATACCCATTTTCACAAGAGAAGATATTTCTCACCCATCCGAATGTGGGTGGGAGATCTCCCCGTCGGGTGGTGAGGGTTGACAGATCTGAATACAAACACGATAAATTGATAATTTATTTAATGTAAAAATATATCATGTAAATACAATTTAATAGAAAAAGATAAAACATTTAGATTGAGAAGAAAGAATGGAATGTAAAATAAGAAACATATAAGTAAAAAAAAAAAAGGCAAAAGAAGGGCTCTTGTGTCTCAGAAGAATGACTAGGGGGGGGGGGGGGTTGAGCTCTGGGCAAGGGCGTGACAGTAATGGGGATGCGCTCAGCGGACAAGACCGCAAAAGCATTCTCGCGGACAATGGCTAGCGACACCTGCTGCAACCGCCACGCCACTTCGCGGAGCTTTTTTTCCTCAGACAGATAATTGTTTCTACTTTTGGCACAAGGCCAGCAATTACCCAGTGCATTACTGGTACTTTATTTTATCGACCCCATAAGGATGAAAGGCAAAGTTAACCTCGGCGGGATTTGAACTCAGAATGGCAAGGGCCGTAACTCTATACGTCAAAGCATGGCGTCCGACCCTCTACCGATACTGCCAATCCACCGTCCTCAGACAGATAATGTGGCTGCACTCCACGGACAAGACCGCAAAAGCATTCCCGCGGTCAATAATAGCCAGCGACACCTGCTGCAAACAGCCATTCCACCTCGCGCAGCTTTTTTTCCCCCTCAGAGGGAGCGCCGACGTTCCGATCTTACGGAATCTTATGGAATTGTTTCGTGCTTGCACTTCTGTACATCCATACATCGTTATCTCGTCCGTGCTGCGATTTAGTTGAGTTGAATAGAAAGAGATGACGTCGTCACTTGAACACAGTCAAGACTTCATTTCTTCCACAACTTACTACTACTAACTGTTGCCACTTCTTTTACTGTTCTTTCTCTCTTGCACTATCTCTCTCACCCTCCCCCCTCTCTCTCTCTCGCGCTCGCTCGCTCTCTCTCTCTCTCCCTCTCTCTCACGCGCTCGCTCTCTCTCTCACTATCGTTCCTGCACGTTTTCTCCCTACATCTCTCTCCTTCTCACGTTCTATATTGCTCTCTCTCTCTATCTCTCTCATTCTATATTGCTCTCTATCTCTCTCGTTCTATATTGCTCTCTCTCTCTATCTCTCTCATTCTATATTTCTCTCTCTATCTCTCTCGTTCTATATTGCTTTCTCTCTCTATCTCTCGCCTGCACTTTCCCCCCTTCCATTTCTCTCTCGTTCTATATTGCCCTCATTCTCTCTGTCTCTCCCTTAGTCTCCCTCCCCCCCCTCTCTCTCGGTCACTGTCTCTACTCTACCTCTCGTTGTCGCTATCTATATATCTCTATCTCGCATTCATTCACTCTCTATATATCTATATTTCGCTCTCTTTCTCCTCTCAGTCTCTCTGTTTATCTCACTCACCCACCCTCCCTATCTATCTATCTATCTATCTCCCTCCCTCTCTCTCTGTATGTCTCATTGTATTTCTATCTCGCTATATATATATATATATATATATATATATATATATATATATATCTTTCACTCTCTTTCTCCTCAGTCTCTATCTATCTATATCTCACTCACCCCCTCTCTCTCCATGTCTCATTGTATCTCCCTCTCTATATATACATATCTCTCTCTCTCTCTCTATGTAGTTTCACCCCCCCCCCTTTTTATGTATGTCTCTCGTTGTATCTCCCTCTATATATATATCTATCTCTCGCTCTTTATCTAGTCTCACTCTCCCTCTCTCCCTCCCATTTCTCTCTGTCTGTACCTCTCTCGTTGTATCTCCCTCTCTCTCTCTCTATATATATATATATCGCTCTTTATCTAGTCTCACTCTCCCTCTCACTCTCTGTCTGTACGTCTCTCCTTTTATCTCCCTCTCTCTATATATCTATCTCTCGCTCTTTATCTAGTCTCCGTCCCTCCCTCCCAATCTCTGTTTGTACGTCTCTCGTTGTATCTCCCTCTCCCTCTCTCTCTCTATATATATATATATCGCTCTCTCTTTCTCCTCTCAGTCTCTCTATCTCACTCACGCTCTCTCTCACTCACTCTCAATCCCAATATATTCTAATTCTAACACAATATTATAAACACTACACAGCTGCCGAAATTACTAAACACCTTTCTTCTTCTAGCCTTACCATTACCATATTTCTAACGAAAGATACTGTTGCTTATTATTTTACAAAACATTTCGAAAATAACCAAGAATTTTTAGACATCTTAGTATCATAACTGTGGCAGCGATGTGTTTATTTTGCAAGGTTTTTTGATATGAAATCGTGTTTTGAAATAGCTAGCAGAGCTGCCAACCTTTAAAAAGCCAAACCATGATAAAAAGGTGCCCCAAAACGGGAAAAATCAGGCAAAAAATGGAGAGATTTTTCACCAGAGAAGACATCTCTCATCCTCCCAGAAGTATCATGGAAAAATGGCCCCCAAATCGTGAAGAAATGAGCCCAAAATGGGGAGATTTTACTTAGTGAAAGCTTACCCATTTTCGCAGGAGAAGACATATCTCACCCACCCTAAAGTATCATGAAAAAAAGTGCCCTAAAACGGGGATAAATAAGCTAAAAATAGGGAGGTTTTACATAATGAAAGTTATACCTATTTTCACAAGGGAAGACAGCTCTCACCTACCCTAAAGTACCATGAAAAAAGTGCCCCAAAACGGGGAGAAATAAGCCAAAAATAGGGAGATTTTACATAATGAAAGCTATACCTATTTTCACAAGGGAAGACAGCTCTCACCTACCCTAAAGTACCATGAAAAAAGTGCCCCAAAACGGGGAGAAATAAGCCAAAAATAGGGAGATTTTACATAATGAAAGCTATACCTATTTTCACAAGAGAAGGCAGCTCTCATCCACCCCAAAGTACCATGAAAAAAGTGGCCCAAAACGACGAGAAATGGGGAGAAATGAGGCAAAAATAGGGAGATTTTACATAATGAAAGCTATACCTATTTTCACAAGGGAAGACAGCTCTCACCTACCCTAAAGTACCATGAAAAAAGTGCCCCAAGACGGGGAGAAATAAGCCAAAAATAGGGAGATTTTACATAATGAAAGCTATACCTATTTTCACAAGGGAAGACAGCTCTCACCTACCCTAAAGTACCATGAAAAAAGTGCCCCAAAACGGGGAGAAATAAGCCAAAAATAGGGAGATTTTACATAATGAAAGCTATACCTATTTTCACAAGGGAAGACAGCTCTCATCCACCCCAAAGCACCATGGAAAAAGTGGCCCAAAACGACGAGAAACGGGGAGAAATGAGGCAAAAAACACGGAGAGATTTTATATAATGAAAGCTATAACCATTTTCACAAGAAAAGATATCCTCACCCACCGTAAAGTGGGCGGGAGATCTCCCTGTCGGACGGGGAGAGTCGACAGGTCTGAGGTAGTCATATTTAGGGAGGGTCATGTTCTAATATTGCCAGAAAAAATATAGTTAAACACACCAAACTGAGTGTGTTTTACTATATTTTTCTGACAATTTTAGAACAACATAACCCTCAAAAAATATAACAGTATTATAACTGACTTTCTCATCACTAAGTTGGTGTTTGGAACTTAACTCTTTCGTTACTAGATTTCTAATGAATGACACTGCCTAGGATTCTTTAAATAATTCAGAAAATAATGAAGAATACATACATATATATACAAATACATATGCACACATATATATATACATATATATATAAATAAATACACATATATATACATATATATATACACATATATATATAGATATATAAATACACACACATATATATATACATAAATACACACATATATATACATATATAAATACACATATATATATATATACATATATAAATACACATATATATATACATATATAAATATACACACATATATATACATATATAAATATACACACATATATATACATATATAAATATACACACATATATACATATATAAATATACACACATATATACATATATAAATATACACACATATATATACATATATAAATATACACACATATATACATATATAAATATACACACATATATATACATATATAAATATACACACACATATATATATATATATATATATATATATACACACACACATTTTATGAATAAATTTATATATAGATAGATAGATAGATACATATATGCTCATACATATGCACACACACATACATACACACATACATATATACATACATGGTGGCTGCCAACTCATTTTCGAGTACGGCCACTACTTTATATTCATGTAGGAGAACCCCTACCGATGCGCTTAACAAGTGTGACTTTTTAGTCCAGCCAGTGACTTGAAAACTCTGGTACAAACACTACACTTGTGATAATTACTGACACATAGTGCTGGGCCCATGGTACCATGTGATGACAAGGGCAGAGAGATCTCCAGATAGAAAGCAATGCCTGTGCTGTGAAGCTTTTATAGTGAGCAAAGGCACTGCACAAAGCCAGTCCCACTCTCTTAACCAAGATGATATTTACCAAATAGAAGAACAAGTCAACATATATAAATACACACACATATATATATATATATATATATATATATATATATATATATATATATATATATATATACATACACACACATTTTACAAATAAATTTATATATAGATAGATAGATATATATATACATATATGGTCATATGCACATACACACATACACCTACACACACAAACATATATATATATATACATACACACATATCTACACACACATCATTTAACAGCCGTTTACCCTGCTAGCAAAGATATATATATATATATATATATATATATATATATATATAGATAGAAAAATGTATACACATGGAGAGAGAGAGAGACTAACTGTCGGTCGGTGCTTAAACAAATAAAAATAACATCAATTTTTACTGCTATGAAGATATTTTGTAAATTTGGGGGTTTTTTCATGATGGAAGCAGTTTCGGTAATGGCTTGTAGCAGAATATCAGTCATTCTCTTTGTAGAATTAGTGGAAGAAACATTTCAGGGTTTTATTCAAACTTGCCTAATAGAATGTTTGCTACAGTGAATTCTGGTAGAAGAACTAAAGAGTCAGTTGGTGGTGGTATATTATATATTTATATATATATATATTTATATATATATACATATATATTTATATATATATATGCACATGCATACATATATATTTATGTGTGTGTATATATATATATATTTATATATATATATATGCACATGCATACATATATATTTATGTGTGTGTGTGTATATATATATATATATATATATATATATATATTTATATATATATATATATATGCACATGCATACATATATATTTATGTGTGTGTATATATATATATATATATTTATATATATATATGCACATGCATACATATATATTTATGTGTGTATATATATATATATATGCACATGCATACATATATATTTAAGTATATATATATATAAATACAAATGCATACATATATACACATATACACACATGCATACATACATATATATATATACACATGCATACATATACATATATACATACACATGCATACATACATATATACATACACACATGCATATATACATACACACATGCATATATACATACACACATGCATACACACATATACATACACATATATACATACACACATGCATACATATATGCATGCATATATACATACACGCATGCATACATATATACATACATATATACATACACGCATGCATACATACACACATGCATATATATATATATATATATACATATATATATATATAATGTAGGTGTCACAACAAAAAAACAGACAGTCCACACTGTAATATGGCCGTGTAGGTAACACGGTAAAAAGTCCACACTGTAAAGTGGTCATGTAGGTGTCACAACAAAAAGCACCCAGTCTACACTGTAAAGTGGTCATGTAGGTGTCACAACAAAAAGCACCCAGTCTACACTGTAAAGTGGTCATGTAGGTGTCACGACAAAAAGCACCCAGTCTACACTGTAAAGTGGTCATGTAGGTGTCACGACAAAAAGCACCCAGTCCACTGTAAAGTGATCATGTAGGTGTCACGACAAAAAGCACCCAGTCTACACTGTAAAGTGGTCATGTAGGTGTCACGACAAAAAGCACCCAGTCCACTGTAAAGTGATCATGTAGGTGTCACGACAAAAAGCACCCAGTCCACTGTAAAGTGATCATGTAGGTGTCACGACAAAAAGCACTCAGTCTACACTGTAAAGTGGTCATGTAGGTGTCACGACAAAAAGCACCCAGTCCACTGTAAAGTGATCATGTAGGTGTCACGACAAAAAGCACTCAGTCTACACTGTAAAGTGGTCATGTAGGTGTCACGACAAAAAGCACCCAGTCTACACTGTAAAGTGGTCATGTAGGTGTCACGACAAAAAGCACCCAGTCTACACTGTAAAGTGGTCATGTAGGGGTCACGACAAAAAGCACCCAGTCTACACTGTAAAGTGGTCATGTAGGTGTCACGACAAAAAGCACCCAGTCTACACTGTAAAGTGATCATGTAGGTGTCACAACAAAAAGCACCCAGTCTACACTGTAAAGTGGTCATGTAGGGGTCACGACAAAAAGCACCCAGTCTACACTGTAAAGTGGTCATGTAGGTGTCACGACAAAAAGCACCCAGTCCACACTGTAAAGTGGTCATGTAGGTGTCACGACAAAAAGCACCCAGTCCACACTGTAAAGTGGTCATGTAGGTGTCACGACAAAAAGCACCCAGTCCACACTCTAAAGTGGTCATGTAGGTGTCACGACAAAAAGCACCTAGTCTACACTGTAAAGTGGTCATGTAGGTGTCACGATAAAAAGCACCCAGTCCACACTGTAAAGTGGTCATGTAGGTGTCACGACAAAAAGCACCTAGTCTACACTGTAAAGTGGTCATGTAGGTATCACGACAAAAAAGCACTTGGCCCTCACTGTAAAGTGGTTGTGTAGGAGACACTGTAAAAAGGCTCCCAGTCCACACTGTAAATGTGGTTGGTGTTAGGAAGGGCATCCAGCCATAGAAAACCTGCCAGATAGTCCTATACGAGCAAGACACGGTCACCTAATCAACCTTGCCTCATGTGGGACAATTCCCGTCTAACCCATGCTAGCGTGGAAGATAGATGTTAAACGATGATGATGATGATGATGATCACACACACAACACATATATGTTAATGAGTAAAATGACAGGAGGCTGAACTAGTAAAATTTCTTCAAAGATTTATTTCTGCAAACATGTATATATATATATATATATATATATATATATATATATATGCATGCATACATACATATATATATATGTACAATATATATAATTATACAAGCATACATACATAAGTACGAAATATATATATATATATATATATATATATGCATACATACATATATATGTACAATATATATAATTATACAAGCATACATACATAAGTACGATATATATATATATATATAGTACAATATATATGTATATATATATATATATATACATACATACGTGCATGCATAGTTACATATATATATGCACACCTATATATTATATCTATACATCCCTCTCTCTCTCTCTCTCTATATATATATATACACACACACACACACACACACACACATACGTACACATGAATACACACACATACACACATGCATGTTTATGTAAATAAGCAAGCAGCATATCACACAATCCACTGAAACACACCCATTATCACAACACACACACACATATATATATATATATATATATATACACATACATCATACATGCCATATATGTCATGTATGTCTGTGTATGTATGTATATATATATTTGTATAAATGACTGCTTGTGTTTATGTATGCGTGTGTATGTGCAAGTCTGTGTATATGTATGTATGTGTATGTGCAAGTATGTGTATGTGCAAGTCTGTGCATATGTATGCATGTCTATGCATGTGTGAATATGTATGTATATGTATGTGTATGCATATGTGCATGCGGGTATATATGTGTGTGTGTGTATGCAGTTAAGTGTGTGTATGTGTCTGTATGTGTCTGTGTTTATGTGTGTGTATATCTGTGTGCATATGTATGTGTATATGTGTGTGTATGTGTATGTGTGTGTATATGTGTGTATATATGTGTGTGTGTAAATGTGTGTGTATATATGTGTGCGTAGGTATGTATATATCCGCTTCAGTGTGTGTATATGTGCGTGTGGGTATGTGTATGTGAGAAAGCCTATATGTATGTATGCACCTGTGTATATATGTGTATGAATGTGTAAGTGTGTCTATATGCGTGAATGGGTGTATATGTGTGTATGCCTGTATGTATATGTGTGTTTATATGCGTGAATGGATGTATATGTGAGTGCCTATATGTGTATGTATATATACACGAGTGGGTGTATATATATATATTTATATATATCATGTGTTTGTGTTAACCATATTCTATATTTTCATATCAACATCTGTTTTTATACTAACCTTTTCTTCTACATATTTCTAATAAAATATATAAACCCTTCCATGACTGCATTTCTAATTAAACACACTATTTTAATTAATTAAAGTTTACTAAGGTAGTAAACTAACATATGGTTTTTAACCTTAACCCTTTTGTGACTATATTTCTAATGAAATATACTTTATTTTAATTAATTAATAAAGTTTACTAGGTAGACTAACATATGGTTTTTAACCCTTTCATGACCATACTTCTAATGAAATATACTATAGTTTAATTAATTAATAAAGTTTACTAAGACAGTAACCTAATGAAATATACTTTATTTTAATTAATTAATAAAGTTTACTAAGACAGTAATCTAATGAAATATACTTTATTTTAATTAATTAATAAAGTTTACTAGGTAGACTAACATATGGTTTTTAACCCTTTCATGACCATACTTCTAATGAAATATACTATAGTTTAATTAATTAATAAAGTTTACTAAGACAGTAACCTAATGAAATATACTTTATTTTAATTAATTAATAAAGTTTACTAAGACAGTAATCTAATGAAATATACTTTATTTTAATTAATTAATAAAGTTTACTAATATTATTTTATGTACTATACATGCACCTTTGATGAGTTGTAGTGCACCTGAGCACTGTACACAATAATTTCATTATTATTATTATAGTAACCTAGGGCGGTGGATTGGCAGTATCGGTAGAGGGTCGGACGCCATGCTTTGTAACAAAGAGTTACGGCCCTTTATGGTCTGAGTTCAAATCCCGCCGCGCTTAACTTTGTCTTTCATCCTTACGGGGTCAATAAAATAAAATACCAGTAATACACTAGGTAATTGCTGGCCTTGTGCCAAAAGTAGAAACAATTATTATAGTAACCTAACATATGGTTTTTAACTCTTTCATGGCCATACTTCTAATGAAATATACTATTTTAATTAATTAAAGTTTACTAAGCAAACTAACATATGGTTTTTAACCCTTTCATGACCATATTTCTAATGAGACATACTCTATTTTAAGCAATTAATTAAGTCTACTAAGTAAACTAACATATGGGTCTTAACACTTTCACAACCACATTTCTAATAAAATATTTTAACCCTTCATGATAGCATTTCTAATGAAATACACTATTTTAATAAAATGTTGTTTGCTTGAAACATTGTATGTGATTTATGTGGAAAGAGGTAGAAGACTAAACAATGCAAAATGGACTGTAAGATGAGGTAACAGAAAAGTTACCTGGTAATCTTTCTTTTGTATTGTTTTTTGTTACTGTTCTTTCTTCTGTCCTAATATTTTGGACCTAAAATTCTCTTCTTCAGAGTTTAAGGATCTTTCAGAGAATAATGTTCCAGTTTTAAGAAGTTTACTAAAATAGTAGCCTAACATATGCTTCTTAACCTTAACCCTTTCACGACCATATTTCTAATGAAATACATAATAATTGTTTCTAATTTAGGCACAAGGCCAGCAATTACCCAGAGCATTACTGGTACTTTATTTTATCGACCCCGTAAGGATGAAAGGCAAAGTTAACCTCAGCGGGATTTGAACTCAGTTGTTAACTGTTGGGACACTGCATCCTTCAAAATTTCCATGAAAGTTATTATGTACAGCGCTCAGGTGCACTACAACTCATCAAATATGCATGTATAGTACCTAGAATACTGTAGAAATGTCAGGAAAGTGAACAGTGTAACAGTCATGATATAATGAAAATTTTTGTGTACAGTGCTCAGGTGCACTACAGCTCATCAAAGATGCATGTATAGTACCTAGAATAATGTACACATATCATGAAAGTGAACAGTGTATGAGTCATGATATACACACACACACAGACATGCTTGTGTATGGAGAAGGAATATCAGGTGTAGTGTTGGCGAATTTTAGGAAGCATGGAAATTTTGAAGGATGCAGTGTCCCAACAGCTAACAACTGATACAGGTAGTTTGTCCCATGCTTCAGCATCTCTGAACTTGAAAAGATTTTTCCGAAAGTAATGGGAGCTGTGCTATTTTCTGACTCTGTAGGCATGTCCACAGGTGTTAGACACATGGAATTCAAAAAGGTACTCAGGATTGTTGGCAAGATGGTTAATCATTTTCTGAGTATCTACCAAGTCAGTTGCCAGATGTCAGAGCTGTGCTATTTTCTGACTTTGTAGGCATGTCCACAGGTGTTAGACACATGGAATTCAAAAAGGTTCTGAGTGTTGTTGGCAAGATGGTTAATAATTTTCTGAGTATCTACCAAGTCAGAGCTGTACAGTTTTCTGACTTTGTAGGCATGTCCACAGATGGAATTCAAAAGAGTACTCATGTTTGTTGGCAAGATGGTTAATAATTTTCTGAGTATCTACCAAGTCAGAGCTGTACAGTTTTCTGACTTTGTAGACATATCCACACATGGAATTCAAAAGGGTACTCAGGATTGTTAGCAAGATGGTTAATAATTTTCTGAGTATCTACCAAGTCAGAGCTGTACAGTTTTCTGACTTTGTAGGCATGTCCACACATGGAATTCAAAAAGAGTACTCATGTTTGTTGGCAAGATGGTTAATAATTTTCTGAGTATCTACCAAGTCAGAGCTGTACAGTTTTCTGACTTTGTAGACATGTCCACACATGGAATTCAAAAAGGTACTCAGGGATATTGACAAGATGGTTAATAATTTTCTGAGTATCTACCAAGTCAGAGCTGTACAGTTTTCTGACTTTGTAGACATGTCCACACATGGAATTCAAAAGGGTACTCAGGATTGTTAGCAAGATGGTTAATAATTTTCTGAGTATCTACCAAGTCAGAGCTGTACAGTTTTCTGACTTTGTAGACATGTCCACACATGGAATTCAAAAGAGTACTCAGGATTGTTAGCAAGATGGTTAATAATTTTCTGAGTATCTACCAAGTCAGAGCTGTACAGTTTTCTGACTTTGTAGACATGTCCACACATGGAATTCAAAAGGGTACTCAGGATTGTTAGCAAGATGGTTAATAATTTTCTGAGTATCTACCAAGTCAGAGCTGTACAGTTTTCTGACTTTGTAGACATGTCCACACATGGAATTCAAAAGAGTACTCATGTTTGTTGGCAAGATGGTTAATAATTTTCTGAGTATCTACCAAGTCAGAGCTGTACAGTTTTCTGACTTTGTAGGCATGTCCACACATGGAATTCAAAAAGGTACTCAGGGATATTGACAAGATGGTTAATAATTTTCTGAGTATCTACCAAGTCAGAGCTGTACAGTTTTCTGACTTTGTAGACATGTCCACACATGGAATTCAAAAAGGTACTCAGGGATATTGACAAGATGGTTAATAATTTTCTGAGTATCTACCAAGTCAGAGCTGTACAGTTTTCTGACTTTGTAGACATGTCCACACATGGAATTCAAAAAGGTACTCAGGGATATTGACAAGATGGTTAATAATTTTCTGAGTATCTACCAAGTCAGAGCTGTACAGTTTTCTGACTTTGTAGACATGTCCACACATGGAATTCAAAAGGGTACTCAGGATTGTTGGCAAGATGGTTAATAATTTTCTGAGTATCTACCAAGTCAGAGCTGTACAGTTTTCTGACTTTGTAGACATGTCCACACATGGAATTCAAAAGGGTACTCAGGATTGTTAGCAAGATGGTTAATAATTTTCTGAGTATCTACCAAGTCAGAGCTGTACAGTTTTCTGACTTTGTAGACATGTCCACACATGGAATTCAAAAGGGTACTCAGGATTGTTAGCAAGATGGTTAATAATTTTCTGAGTATCTACCAAGTCAGAGCTGTACAGTTTTCTGACTTTGTAGACATGTCCACAGGTGTTAGACACATGGAATTTAAAAAGGTGCTCATGTTTGTAGTTGGCAAGATGGTTGATAATAAACATACTCTATTTTAATTAATTAATAAACTTTACTAAATAACCTCACATATGATTCTTAATCCTTTAGCATTTAAACCGTGTGTGTTTGTGTGAATGTATGTGTGTATATATGAATGTATGTGTGTGTGTATGAATGTATGTGTATACGAATGTATGTGTGTGTATATGTGTGTGTGTGCGAATGTATGTGTGTGTATACAAATGTATGAGTGTATATGAATGTGTGTGTGTGAATGTATGTGTGGGTGTATGAATGTATGTGTGTGTATATGAATGTATGTGTGTATATGAATGTATGTGTGTATATGAATGTGTGTGTGTGAATGTATGTGTGTGTGTGTGAATGTGTGTGTGTGTGAATGTATGTGTGTGTGAATGTGTGTGTGTGTGTGTGTGTGATTGTGTGTGTGTGTGAATGTGTGTGTATATGAATGTATGTGTGTGTATATGAATGTATGTGTGTGTATATGAATGTATGTGTATATGAATGTATGTGTGTATGAATGTATGTGTGTATGAATGTATGTGTGTATATGAATGTGTGTGTGTGTATATGAATGTGTGTGTGTGTATATGAATGTGTGTGTGTATATGAATGTATGTGTGTGTATATGAATGTATGTGTGTGTATATGAATGTATGTGTGTATATGAATGTATGCGTGTGTATATGAATGTATGCGTGTGTATATGAATGTATGCGTGTGTATATGAATGTATGCGTGTGTATATGAATGTATGCATGTGTATATGAATGTATGTGTGTGTATATGAATGTATGTGTGTATATGAATGTATGTTTGTGTGTGAATGTATGTTTGTGTGCATGTATTTTTGTGTGCATGTATTTTTGTGTTTGTGCACGTTTATATTTATATACTTATGAATGTATACATATGCACATACACACGCATACACACATATACACACACATACACATATATACACACATACATATATACACACATATATACACACACATATATACACACATATACACACATATATACACATACATATATACACACGTGTGTGGATATAGAAAATAATTCTAGTATATAAAAATTTATCAATTATTTTAGTAAATCCTTCAAAATCCTTCATTAATTAACTGAAGTCTAATTAGGGGTGAGGAAAGGTTTAAAGTCCTTTAGTAAAGGACAAAGGAAGGGTCAAGAGGAAGGTGACCATTGATTCAGACTTCAGTTGACCTTAATCCAACTTTGGTGGGGATTAATAGATTTAAGGGGTTTATAGTACAGCCCTGTTCTGACCTGTTTGATGTGGGCCTTGGGGTTTTGTCTGTGTAACCATATATTGAAATATACACAGTACACACACACATACTGGTAAACACACACACACTGGGACACACACACACTGAAATACACACACTGGTACACACACACACTGGTACACACCACACACACACATACTGACACACACACGCACTGATTCACACACACACACATTGGTACACACACACTGGTACACACACACAAGTACACACACACACACGAGCACACACAACCCAGTGACTATTTTTTGTCATAACAAGTGACTATATTTTCTAGTGATATAGGTGGGGTGGGGGTAGTGGACGTTGGGGTGGGGCTGGGGTGGAGGGGAGGGGGTATCCCCGTCCCAACTCCACCACTATTACTACCACCACATTTGCTATAATCACTATTGCTATTATCCCCACCACCACCACTACAACCACTACCACCACCACTACAACCACCACCACCACCACCACCACTACAGCCACCACTACTACCACCACTACTACCACCACTACCACCACCACTACCACCACTACCACCATCAGAGCCACGACTAGCACTATCCCTACCATCACTTGATGCAATTCACCCTACAGGCTTCCACACAGTTTCTCTCTACCCAGTACATGAGAGATGGGGGAGGGTGTGAGAGAGACAGTGGTAATGACAGTGGGAGTTTGGTTCCTCTGTGTTCACACCTGGTCTACATGTGTGTGTATAACTTTACACTAACAACCATCAGAAATTATCTGTTTACACATTTTATTATGAAGATTCTGTTATACTATCAGAGATCGTCAATGAATCATCTAGGGAAATTAAACATTTAAAAATTGAAATTTTGCCAAAATTTTTATTTAAATTAATTTTTATTTTATTTCCTTTCCTTGTTGCTAAAAAATGAGATAGAAAAATTAAATTAATCCTTGTGTAATCTTAATAAAAATGATAGAAATATTTGTAGAAATATTTAGAATTTTGCTGTTTGGAAAAGTTTCCCTCCCAATGCAATAATTTTTTAACAGTTACTGAATATCATAAAGGTTGAAGATAACCGATTTCTAGTACAATGTGATACATTCATAGCTAGATGGGTTAATATAGTCGTAGTAAGAGTTAGTAGATTGAAGGGTGAGAATTGCGTGTGACTTGGTAATATCATAAGACTTACAAACACATCATATCTCGCTGTATATAGCATATATATATATATCATCATCATCATCGTCGTCGTTTAACGCCCATCCTCCACGCTAGCATGGGTTTGGACGGGAATTTTCCCACTTGAGGCAAGAGTGGTTGTCTTGCTTGTATAGGACTGTCTGGCGGGTTTTCTACGGCTGGATGCCCTTCCTAACACCAACCACGTTTACAGTGTGGACTGGGAGGTTTTTATCGTGTTACCTACACGGCCACATTACAGCGTGGACTGTGTGTTTTTTTGTCGTGACACCTACACGACCTCATTTATTTAGGACATATATATATATATATATATATATATATATATATATCATCATCATCATTTTACGTCCCCTTTTTCCTGCTTGCAAGGGTGGGACGGGAACTGATTCTGGCTTGATTTCTACAGCTGGATGCCCTTCCTAACACCAACCTCATTTACAGTGAGTGCTGGGTGCTTTGCCGTGGCACCTCCAGTGGAATGATAGGGAACCCAGTCCCTATCATCTCATTTCTACAGCTGAGTAAACTGGAGCAATGTGAAATAAAGTGTCTTGCTCAAGGAAACAACACATCACCCGGTCTGCGAATTGAACTCACAACCTTTCGATTGCAAGGCCAATACTCTAACCACTAAGCCATGTGCCTCCATATATATATATATATATATATATATATATATATATATATATATATATATATATATATATATATATATATATATATATATAAATGAAGTAATTCTGTCGGAAAGGTCCAGGAAAAAAGAGTGCACTATGTAGGTTACAGAGCTTATTAGTTATGTAATAAACAACATAAGATAATTATTTCATTTACCAGTGGTTTCTTGAAAGCAAACAAATCTGCTTTCAGTCGTCAGAATGAAAAAAAATTGTGATGATAGTGATGATAGTGATGATGATAGTGATGATAGTGATGATGATGATGATGATGGTGATGGTGAGGACAATGATGATGGTGGTGGTGGTGGTGATGGGGGTGATGATGATGGTGGTGGTGATGGGGGTGATGATAACGATGACGGTGATGATAATGATGATGGTGGTGATGATGGTGATGATGGTGATGATGATGGTGATGATGATGATGATGGTGATGGTAGTGATGATGATGATGATGATGATACCAATGATAATAATGATGATGATGATGATGATGATAACCTCAAAGAATGCAGGGCATTGTCCATCCCTGTGTAATGTCAGGCCGCCTTAAAACTCAGAACAAGCAGAACCCCACCCCCGCTCTTCATCCCCCCACCCACCCCACCTCCACCCCCACAGCCCCCGCCCCACACAACACTAGCAATACCAAGCTAGCTCCAGTGAAATGTGTTAACCATTATAATGCCGTATCAGATTCTACTGGAATGCCAGACACCGAGAATGTCGCGACTGTTCTGTTTAGTTCAGAAGGAAGAACACGTGGTGGCGGTGGTGGTGGTGGTGGTGGTGCTGGTGGTGGTGGTGGTGGTGGTGGTGGTGATAGTGGTGGTGGTGGTGGTGATAGTGGTGGTGGTGGTGGTGGTGATGGTGGCGATTGTGATGCTGGTGGTGGTGATGATAGTGGTGGTGGTGGTGATAGTGGTGGTGGTGATAGTGGTGGTGGTGGTGATAGTGGTGGTGGTGATAGTGGTGGTGGTGGTGGTGCTGGTGGTGGTGGTGTTGGTGGTGGTGGTGATAGTGGTGGTGGTGGTGGTGATAGTGGTGGTGGTGATTGTGATGCTGGTGGTGGTGATGATAGTGGTGATGGTGGTGGTGGTGGTGATAGTGGTGGTGGTGATAGTGGTGGTGGTGGTGATAGTGGTGGTGGTGGTGATAGTGGTGGTGGTGGTGGTGGCGATGGTGATGCTGGTGGTGATGATGATGGTGGTGCTGGTGGTGGTGGTGGTGGTGATGATGGTTGTGATGGTGGTGGTGGTGGTGGTGGTGGTGGTGGTGGTGATGATGGTAGTGGTGATGGTGATGGTAGTGATGATGATAGTGATGATGGTGGTGATGGTAGTGGTGATGGTAGTAGTGGTGGTGATGGTAGTGGTGGTAGTGGTGATGGTGATAGTGGTGGTAGTAGTGGTGATGGTGGTGGTGGTAGTGATGGTGGTGGTGGTGGTGGTAGTGGCAATGATGATGGTGGTGGTAGTGGTAGTGATGGTGGTGGTGGTGGTGGTAGTGGCAATGATGGTGGTGGTGGTAGTGGTGGCGTACAGGCTTATCAAATATTTATTAAAGGGGACTTCATTAAGTTTAACTGCTTCGTTACAGTATTTCTAATGAAAGACACTGCTTGTGGTTTTCAATTCTTCTCCTTCGCCCACTTGTTCCTGTGAGGGTCGTGAGAGAAGAGTTGTCAAACACTCCCCCCTGTGGGTCCTGTCAGAAGCAACCATCTCCAACTGATCCGGCTGGGTCCTCTAGTGAGACCAACCAAGCTCATGGATGTTATCCAACCATCTTGCTCAGGGTCTACCCCTGGGTCTCTTGCCAGTGGGTTTTGTCCATAAAATCTGTCCAGTGATTCTTTCCTGAGACATTCTAACCACATGTCCATAGTATCAGAGCTGTGATCTCTCAATTCAGAGAAGTAGCAGCTCTATCTGGAGTGACTCTTTGATCTCCAAGCTACACATTCTTTCCTGAGACATTCTAACCACATACCCATAGTATCAGAGCTGTGATCTCTCAATTCGGTGAAGTAGCAGCTCTAGCTGGAGTGACTCTCTGATCTCCAAGCTACACATTCTTTCCTGAGACATTCTAACCACATACCCATAGTATCAGAGCTGTGATCTCTCAATTCGGTGAAGTAGCAGCTCTACCTGGAGTGACTCTTTGATCTCCGAGCTACACATTCTTTCCTGCGACATTCTAACCACATGTCCATAGTATCAGAGCTGTGATCTCTCAATTCAGAGAAGTAGCAGCTCTACCTGGAGTGACCCTCTGATCTCTGAACTACACATTCTTTCCTGAGACATTCTAACCACATGTCCATAGTATCAGAGCTGTGATCTCTCAATTCGGAGAAGTAGCAGCTCTACCTGGAGTGACTCTTTGATCTCCGAGCTACACATTCTTTCCTGCGACATTCTAACCACATGTCCATAGTATCAGAGCTGTGATCTCTCAATTCAGAGAAGTAGCAGCTCTACCTGGAGTGACCCTCTGATCTCTGAACTACACATTCTTTCCTGAGACATTCTAACCACATGTCCATAGTATCAGAGCTGTGATCTCTCAATTCGGTGAAGTAGCAGCTCTAGCTGGAGTGACTCTCTGATCTCCAAGCTACACATTCTTTCCTGAGACCGTCTAACCACATGTCCATAGTATCAGAGCTGTGATCTCTCAATTCGGTGAAGTAGCAGCTCTACCTGGAGTGACTCTCTGATCTCCAAGCTACACATTCTTTTCTGAGACATTCTAACCACATGTCCATAGTATCAGAGCTGTGATCTCTCAATTTGAAGAAGTAGCAGCTCTACCTGGAGTCATTCTCTGATCTCCAAGTTACACATTCTAACCACATGTCCATAGTATCAGAGCTGTGATCTCTCAATTCGGAGAAGTAGCAGCTCTACCTGGAGTGACCCTCTGATCTCTGAACTACACATTCTTTCCCGAGACATTCTAACCACATGTCCATAGTATCAGAGCTGTGATCTCTCAATTTGAAGAAGTAGCAGCTCTACCTGGAGTCATTCTCTGATCTCCAAGTTACACATTCTAACCACATACCCATAGTATCAGAGCTGTGATCTCTCAATTCGGTGAAGTAGCGGCTCTACCTGGAGTGACTGATCTCTGAGCTACGCACTTTTCAAGTTTTCAATTTTTATGAACATTTTGAGGAATTTAGTAATTAGAAATATAACTTACTACCTTTCTCATTATTGGTGTCGCCTTAGCTGAGCAGTGAAAACATCTCTGGCCCTTTGCAGTCAGCAGTTTATTACTCAGTGCTACCTTAGCTGAGCAGTGAAAACATCTCTGACCCTTTGCAGTTAGCAGTTTATTACTCAGTGCTACCTTAGCTGAGCAGTGAAAACATCTCTGACCCCTGGCAGTCAGCAGTTTATTACTCAGTGCTACCTTAGCTGAGCAGTGAAAACATCTCTGACCCTTTGCAGTCAACAGTTTATTACTCAGTGCTACCTTAGCTGAGCAGTGAAAACATCTCTGGCCTTTTGCAGTCAGCAGTTTATTACTCAGTGCTACCTTAGCTGAGCAGTGAAAACATCTCTGACCCTTTGCAGTCAGCAGTTTATTACTCAGTGCTACCTTAGCTGAGCAGTGAAAACATCTGACCCTTTGCAGTCAGCAGTTTATTACTCAGTGCTACCTTAGCTGAGCAGTGAAAACATCTCTGGCGCTGAGCAGTGAAAACATCTCTGACCCTTTGCAGTCAGCAATTTATTACTCAGTGCTACCTTAGCTGAGCAGTGAAAACATCTCTGGCCCTTTGCAGTCAGCAGTTTATTACTCAGTGCTACCTTAGCTGAGCAGTGAAAACATCTCTGACCCTTTGCAGTCAGCAATTTATTACTCAGTGCTACCTTAGCTGAGCAGTGAAAACATCTCTGACCCTTTGCAGTCAGCAATTTATTACTCAGTGCTACCTTAGCTGAGCAGTGAAAACATTTCTGGCCCTTTGCAGTGATGGCTATAATGACGGTGATGGCTATAATGACGGTGATGGCTATAATGACGGTGATGGCTATAATGACGGAGATGGCTATAATGACGGTGATGCCTATGATGATGGTGATGGCTATGATGACGGTGATGGTTATAATGACGGTGATGGTTATAATGACGGAGATGGCTATAATGACGGTGATGGCTATAATGACGGTGATGGCTATAATGACGGTGATGGCTATAATGACGGTGATGGCTATAATGACGGTGATGGCTATGATGACGGTGATGGCTATGATGATGGTGATGGCTTTGATGATGGTGATGGCTTTGATGATGATGGTGATGCCGACAATGACTATAATGATGATGATGATGATGGTTTCCTGCATGTAAGAATTTCATGTTAAAACTCTCAACTGAAGAAAAGAACACGTCCTGTACCGAAAATAGCAGAGTTACCTCCACTCTGCCGCTATGACCAGTTCCTCAAGAATGTTACTTAACTGACTGACGTGTTCGATGGTTAAATCATGGTTTTAAGTTTTAAGTTTTAATCTTTATCACTTATTTTAATTCTTAACCCTTTATCATTTAAACCAGCCCTCTCTCTCTGGACAGAATTATCTCACCTTTCTGTTCAAACTCTCCAAAACTGGCCATTCATACTGATGTTAAGGTATTGTTCTTAAAATAAATAATTGTTTCTACTTTAGGCACAAGGCCAGTATTTATCCCAGTACATTACTGGTACTTTATTTTATCGACCCCGTAAGGATGAAAGGCAAAGTAAGCCTAAAATAAATAATTGTTTCTACTTTAGGCACAAGGCCAGCAATTACCCAGTGCATTACTGGTACTTTATTTTATCGACCCCGTAAGGATGAAAGGCAAAGTCAACCTCGGCGGGATTTGAACTCAGATCGTAAAGGGACGTAACTATGCTGGAAAGCATGGCGTCCGACCTTCTACCGATACTGCCAATCCACCGCCTAAAATAAATAATATCAAAATAATATCAAAATCTCAGATTCGATATTATGTGAGATAAAGCCTTTACCATGAAAATACTATAGTAAATATAGAGTAATGTAAAGGCTAAAGGGTTAACCCCTTAGCATTTAAACCAGTCGTATCCGGCCAGAATTCTCACCTCTTTCTGTTCAAAATGGCTGTAACTGGCCATTCATACTGATGTTAAGGTATTGTTCTTAAAATAAATAATTGTTTCTACTTTAGGCACAAGGCCAGCAATTATCCCAGTGCATTACTGGTACTTTATTTTATCGACCCCGTAAGGATGAAAGGCAAAGTAAACCTAAAATAAAAAATATCAAAATCTCAGATTCGATATTATGTGAGATAAAGCCTTTACCATGAAAATACTATAGTAAATATAGAGTAATGTAAAGGCTAACCCCTTAGCATTTAAACCAGTCGTATCCGGCTAGAATTCTCACCTCTTTCTGTTCAAACTGGCTGTAACTGGCCATTCACACTGATGTTATGGTATTGTTCTCAAAATAAATAACATCAGAATCTCATAGATTCGATATTATGTGAGATAATTACGTGAAATAAAATGTTTACAATGAAAATACAATAGTAAATATAGAGTAGTGTACATGGTAAAGGATTAATATATTGGTTCCAGTCATGACACTGCGACCATGCTTAAGCAGTCATCAAAAGGATTTACTTGGCTCAATACCAAGCTCAGCTATTTGTTAAACAGAGGCTCAGTTGTTGGCTCAATAGAAGCTCACATGTTGAATCAGTGATTTCTCACCTAGTGGCTCAATAGAGTATCTCTCTTTGGCTCAACAGAGGTTCAGATGCTGCCAATTATACAAAAGTTCAGTTAGTCACTAACTCAAAAGAGGCTCACCTGTTAGTCCAGCAGAGGCTCTGGCAAAGGCTCAGTTGTCAGTTCACCAGAGGTTCAGATGCTGCCAATTATACAAAAGTTCAGTTAGTCACCAACTCAAAAGAGGCTCACCTGTTAGTCCAGCAGAGGCTCTGGCAAAGGCTCAGTTGTCAGTTCACCAGAGGTTCAGATACAGCCGCTTATACAAAGGCTCAGTTGTAGTTACTAGCTCAATAGAGGCTCAGATGCTGCTCCGTGTACAAAGGCTCAAGTGCTGCTCACTGTAAAAAGGCTCATATGCTGTTCACAGTACAATGGCTCAGTTACTAGTTCAACAAAGGCTCAACTGTTGGCTCAAATTAATTAAACATGTCAATGACTCACAACTTTTTTTTTTTTTTTTCGTGCAGACAACATCCATGAATTAGTTCAGAAATAAAAGTACATACTACACACACACATACATACACACTATAATATACACACACATACATACGTACATAAGTACGTTCATACACATACATACTTATACATACACACGTACATAAGTATGTTCATGCACATACATACTTATACATACACATACACACACATATGGTAATCCTGCCCTAGTTTTTGAAAAGGTCTGACAGAGAAAAACAAATTAAGCATATGTTATGTGTGTGAGGGCATTAACGATAATGACATTAAGTAAAGCTGTGGGAAGCCCTCAGCCATAGGACCAAATACTTTATAACTTAGCATTGAGGACAGCAGTTTTACCCTTTACCATTCACATTATTCTATATATAATATTGTATTTTTGTAGTACACACTTTATCTTACATAATTATCGCACATAATATCGAATCTATGAGATTTTGATGTTATTTATTTTGAGAACAATACCTTAACATCAGTATAAGCGGCCAGTTTCAACTGGTTTGAACAGAAAGAGGGGAGAAATTTCTAGCTGGATATGGCTGGTTTGAATGCTAAAGTATTAACATGCAACGAGATAGCAAAGATACCGTTTGTTTAGACTAATCAGATTTTCTTTTACAATGAATTATTGTGACTAACAGGAAAGGAGGAAGTAAGGGGAAAGCAGACACACACGCACACACACACATATATATATCCATATATATACACACACATACATATATATCCATACACACACACACATACATACATATATATCCATATACATACACACATGTACAAACACACACCCGCACATATCTATCTATCTATATATATATACACAAAGGCCTTGTTTCAGGAGTGTACCAGGGGACAAGTCCCCCCCCCCCCCACACTTTTTCAGGAACGGGGAGAGGGGTGACAAACTACCTTTTGTGTTTTGTTTATTTGATGTATTGTTTTTGTTTATGCCACGAAACTACGTAGTCGAGGAATCTAGGAGCAGTTTAGGTATGACACATTTTATTACTAATTATATCTAAATGTTTCTTCTCTTTTCATAATGTATTTTTAACTCTGATACTGGTTCAGTCTGGTTCAACCGGATTGGTCTGTCCCAGTCATTCATTGAGCAGCATCGGTGAGGTTGGCACCCTTAACTCACGGTTGGGTGTGGATGCATTCATGTATATGTGTGTGTCCGCATGTATCTGTGTGTTTCTAAATATATATATATATATATATATATATATAAATATATATGAAAAATTTGGGATCCCGTTAGCTAAGCCCCTGCTGTTTCAACAGCATATATATCCATATGCATATATGTTTGTATGTGTGTGTGTATATATATATATACATATATATACACACACACACACACAAGGCCCCCCCCTCCTCTATATATATACAATCACCCCCATATATACATACATACATACATACACACACTCACACTGTGTATATATATATATACATATATATACACACACACACACAAGCCCCCCCCCCTCTATATATATACAATCACCCCCATATATACATACATACATACATACACACACTCACACTGTGTATATATATATATACATATATATACACACACACACACAAGGCCCCCCCCCCTCTATATATATACAATCACCCCCATATATACATACATACATACATACACACACTCACACTGTGTATATATATATATACATATATATACACACACACACAAGGCCCCCCCCCCCTCTATATATATACAATCACCCCCATATATACATACATACATACATACACACACTCACACTGTGTATATATATATATACATATATATACACACACACACACAAGGCCCCCCCCCCCCTCTATATATATATACAATCACCCCCATATATACATACATACATACATACATACACACTCACATTTGCTTTTGGTTACCATAAGAGGATTAAGAGAAACAAAATATTTGGCCTTGAACAAGAAAGTTTTTACTTGGCAATGTTAACCTAGAAAAGACACGAGGAGACAGACGTGGGAAAGGAACCCTTTCCCCTCCCAAACTATAGCCTGGTTTTATCACTAGAAAAATAATAGTCATTGTTGTTCTAACTGCTGTTGTTTAGACCCTGGTCATCCCTCTCTCTATATATATATATATAGGCAGACTGTATGATGCGTGTATCCGAACAGCGATGTTGCATGGTAGTGGGACCTGGGCGCTGAAGGTGGAAGACTTACGTAGATTAGAGAGAAACGAAGCCTGCATGCTCCGATGGATGTGTAACAGTAATATACGTGAACGACAAAGCATAAATGAATTGAGAGAGAGACTGAGCATAAGAGGAATCAAATGCTGCGTGCAGGAGAGGCGGTTACGCTGGTATGGACATGTGATGCGTATGAAGGATGACAGCTGCATAAAAAGGTGCAGAGCACTAGAAGTTGATGGAAACCGCGGAGTGGGGAGACCCAAGATGACTTGGGATGAGGTGATAAAAGCCGACCTTACCCAACTACACCTCTCAAAGTCAATGACACACGACCGTGACTTCTGGCGTCACGCAGTAATACAGGGTACCCGACCTCCCATGGGTACATGCTGAAGCATATAAACAATATGCCCCCCCCCCCCCCCACCGCAAGGTGGTCGTGGAGGTGCCACGGCAAAAAAGCACCCAGCCCACACTGTAAAGTGGACGTGTAGGCGCCACGAAAAAGCACCCAGCACTCACTGTAAATGAGGTTGGTGTTAGGAAGGGCATCCAGCTGTCGAAATCAAGCCAGATCAGTTCCTGTATGAGCAAGGCATGGTCAGCCGACCAGACACTGCCCACAACAGGACAACCCGTCTAACCCATGCTAGCGTGGAAGAACGGACGTAAAACGGTGATGATGATGATGATGATGAAATGGCAAGTAAGTATGTTTTGAAACAGTGAGCGAGTTTTGAAATTAGAAAATATATAGCTTTCACCGTATTTTTGACTAAAGGAATTTTAGCTTGATAACGGGGTTTAGAACCCTCAGATAAATGGAAAAAGATGAGTATTGACGTACATGTACGTCAATACTCATCTTTTTCCATTTATCTGAGGGTTCTAAACCCCATTATCAAGCTAAAATTCCTTCAGTCAAAAATACGGTGAAAGCTATATATTTTCTAATATATATATATATTTATTAAAATAACAGTTTTAGAAGATCTGTTATTTTAATAAATATTTGCTCTACGGTTCTTATATATTTGATATATATTTATTCTTATCGAGCCCTGTTTGGATTTTAGTCTTCAAATTTATTATTATTACTATATATATATATATATATATATATATATCATCATCATCGTTTAATGTCCATCTTCCACGCTAGCATGGGTTTAGACGGGAATTGTCCCACCTGAGGCAAGATTGGTTGTCTTGCTTGTATAGAACAGTCTGGCGGGTTTTCTACGGCTGGATGCCCTTCCTAACACCAACCATGTTTACAGTGTGGACTGGGAGGTTTTTACCGTGTTACCTACACGGCCACATTACAGCGTGGACTGTGTTTTTTTTGTCGTGAGACCAACACGACTTCATTTATTTAGGACCGGATATTGTGGGCACCAACATAACTTTACAGAGAAAGGGGTGGTGTAGATAGGGGTGGGGGTAGGGGTAATGGGACGGGGGTGTATTTTTGGTTAGGAGGTGCCTACTGACTGTAGTAGGTTTCGCTTTGTACTTAGGCAAGGCGGGTCTTCTGTATTACTGTGTAGCGCCAAAGATCTCGGTCTAGTGACATTGTCTTGGAGAGGTGTAAGTGTGTGAGGTCGGAATTTATCAAATTGTCACAGGTTTTTCTGGGTCTGCCTACTCTGTAGCTTCCATCTATTTTGATCGCCCTGCACTTTTTTTATACAGCTGTCGTCTTTCATGCACATCACATATATATATATATATATATATATATATATATATATATATATATATATATACTTTCTTTTTTAATTTGTTTTGCAAGATTTCTTATCTGAAGACGCGTGTTGAAACAGATTGACTGACTTGTCATTTTATCAATCTACATACATACAATAAATGCATATACACATGTATAGACACAGAAACATATGCATATGTACATATATAATTCAAAATATGCAGATCCATACATACAAAAACATCCAAACCTACAGACAGACAGACAGACATATTTATCTAGTTGATGCTATCTAAATTCCAATGAAAGAGACTTGTGTCCATGTTAGAAATCATCTCTCCCGCTCTTTTGGTGAACATTTATGAAATAATTGTTTCTACTTTTTGGCACAAGGCCAGCAATTACCCAGTACATTACTGGTACTTTATTTTATCGACCCCGTAAGGATGAAAGGCAAAGTTGACCTCGCCGGGACTTGAACTCAGAATGGCAAGGCCGTAACTCTATGCGTCAAAGCATGGTGTCCGACCCTCTACCGATACTGCCAATCCAGTGAACATTTATGAAATAATTGTTTCTACTTTAGGCACAAGGCCAGCAATTACCCAGTGCATTACTGGCACTTTATTTTATCGACCCCGTAAGGATGAAAGGCAAAGTCAACCTCGGCGGGATTTGAACTCAGATCGTAAAGGGACGTAACTATGCTGGAAAGTATGGCGTCCGACCCTCTACTGATACTGCCAATCCACCACCCAATAATTGTTTCTACTTTTGGCACAAGGCCAGCAATTATCCCAGTGTATTACTGGTACTTTATTTTATCAACCCCGTAAAGATGAAAGGCAAAGTTAACCTCGGCGGGATTTGAACTTAGTTCGTAAAGGGACGTAACTGTGCTACAAAGCATGGCGCCCGACCCTCTACCGATACTGCCAATCTACTGCATTAATGAAATAATTGTTTCTACTTTAGGCACAAGGCCAGCAATCACCCAGTGCATTACTGGTACTTTATTTTATCGACCCCGTAAGGATGAAAGGCAAAGTCAACCTCGGCGGGATTTGGAAACCAGATATGTTGAAACATAGTTATACTTTGGGAGGGTCATTCTGTACTACATTAACCCATTAGCATTTAAACTAGCCAGATGGCCTTTCCAGACATCAACCCCCTTTTTGTTGCTTCTTACAACACACAGAGAGGGTTCTATTTAACTCTTTAGCATTTAGACTGGTCCTATCCAACCAGAATTCTTTCACCTCTTTAAAAAGGGTTAAACCACATTATAAAGACATTCTTGCAAATTACAAAACAACACTTTGATTGTCCAACATTAACCCTTTAGCATTTAAACCAGCCATATCCGGCCAGAATTCTCTCACCTCTTTCTGTTCAAACCGGCTGTAACTGGCTGCTCATACTTATGTTAAGGTATTGTTATCAAAATAAATACTATAAAAAATTCATAAATTCAATATTATGTGAGACAATTATGTGAGGTAAAGCCCCACATAATGTCAATGTAAATACTAAAGGGTTAAACCACATAAGCAAGACATTCTTTAAAAGTATAAAACAGCACTATAACTGCATTATGTTAAATAGTAAAATCTTTACTCAAATTTTCAAATAATATATCCACCAATAAAGATAATATAAACATTTGAATTAACAAACCTATTTTAAGATATTTTCTGGTAAATCCTTCCAAGTTGTTAATAATTAAAACTGACAAAATGCTTGTGTTGTCCCATAACACTTTTAGTAAACTACTCAGTAAATTATTATAAGAAAATGGCCGCCAAAAATTATTGGTTCATATAGATATCGTAATGATGCATGCTGGGTAGATTAACATTTTTTTTTTTTGTCCATGTTCATTGCTAGTATGGGTTAGATGGGTCATTCCATTTGAGGAAAGTTGGGTCAGGTGACTGTGTCTTACTCATATAGAACTATATATATATATACACACACACACACATATATATATATATATTAAAATAACTGATTAAAGTTTAAGCAAAGAATCGCTGCTTTCATCCTTAACATTATCTGTTATTTTAATAAATATTTGCTCTATGGTTCTTATATATTTGATATATATTTATCCTTATCGAGCCTTCTTTGGATTTTAGTCTTCACTTTTATTATTATTACTATATATATATATATATATATATATATATATATATATATATATATATATATATAAGCAAATATATTCAACAGGCTATAAATTGGCCAAATTATTAGAATAACAGGTGGAATGCTTTGTGTTAGTTACGCTGGCTCCTTGAGTTCAATTCTCCTTACAGTCAACTTTGACTTTCATCTTTTTCATGTCAATAAAAGAAGTACCAGTTAAATACTGGGGGGAACGGGCAATGTTTGCTCTAAATCTCTTTCTCTGCCCCCCACCCCCCTCTCTGTTCCTCTCTTCTTGTTTCTTTCCAGGGACTATTTTCAAAAATAAACCTCATTTGGACATTCCATGAGAGTATCTTGGTCAGCCTATGAATTTTTCAAGTGATCCATCAGAGATAGTCACCTTTATCCAACAATTAACACTGAAACTACTTCAAATAATTTCAAAAACAAAAAATTTGTTTTATTTAATTAAGAAATTCCTGAAACACCGTTTCCATAATGTCCAGCATAGACAATTTCTTCATTGACCGCTACAAACATTAAGTCTTGTGTACAATACCATTGGTGACCAAATGACCAAGTGATGGACATCAGATATCTCTCACTGCAAAACAGAAAAAATATATATATACGGCGGGATTTGAACTCAGAATGGCAAGGGCCTCAGTCGGATGGCTGAAACAGGTAAAAGAGTAAAAGAGTATATAAAGTTTATCCTGGGTTCAATCAGGGGTAACCACAGTAAGTAAGGCACTCAATACATAGCAGTGTATAAATATTTAATATAGAAACGGCTTCTACAGGACTAGAACTGTTTCATTCGGTCATTCGGAAGAAATCACCAGGAAGCCCTGATGATTTCTCTTGAATGAAACAGTTCTAGTCCTGTAGAAGCCATTTCTATATTATATATATATATATTATATATATATCAAAGGTATATATTGAGTTAGAAACTCAAAATAGTCGTCTCTTACAATTAAATAGCTCAAGGAAATAGATTTTTCCGAGCTGTATAATATAATTGAATATAAAAGAGAGATAAACACAGATATATACATATATGTGTCCAGATTTGCTAGGGTGAAAAAAATACTAACTATGAACAATAGGGTTTGCCAGACTTAATTTAAAAGAATAAATCAAGAAAATAAATACAAACCGATATTGGGGTAACTATATATATATATATATACTGGTTATAACTTTGTATTGGTGATCGAGTAACGTGAAAATAAGCGGATAGCGATCTCTAGACCTACCAGTTCAGAGAAACAATTGTCAGCAATGAGAATAAAAACCTTTTTTGTATAGCAAACCGTGTCACTCTTCTTTCCTGATTTATTATATATATATATATATATATAGGAACCAGTAAGACCCCGACAGCTGAGCTCAAGCCGTTTCGACGGCTAATTCTGGACAGAATTAGCCGTCGAAACGGCTTGAGCTCAGCTGTCGGGGTCTTACTGGTTCCTATTACTCACTCTACTACCCCAAGTATTGAGTACTTTGGTGCGTTATGGTCCACCTGGTTCCTTACCACATTTCCTTCGTTATATATATATATATATATATATATATATATACACAGTGTTTTCGTTCTTTACGCCAAGATGCGTTCGTGAACATGGCGCGTAAAGCAAATTTGCATAATTCAAGTTTAATTCTCCCCTTTAAATGTTCCACCTCCCCTACATATATATATATATATATATACAAGGTGTCCCCAAAAATGTATACACACTTTTATCAGAAAGCAGTTGAAGAGTGTATACATTTTTGGGAGACACCCTGTATATATATTCAATGTATTTATGTTTTGCTTAAAAAAGGCTTATAATTGGGGAAAGACTTTATACTCACCTTGTATATATCCCCCCAAAATGTATACACACTTTGATTAGAATACTGTTGAAGTGTGTATACATTTTTGGGGGACACCCTTTGGTACAGTCAGATAGATTTGAAAAAAACAAAGACAAGACTTCACTGGTGATTGTAAAGATTTTAACTATTAACCCTTTAGCATTTACATTACTCTATATTTATTATTGTATTTTCATGGTAAAAGCTTTACCTCACATAATTATCTCACATAACATTTACATTACTCTATATATATATTATTGTATTTTCATAGTAAAGGCTTTACCTCACATAATTATCTCACATAACATTTACATTACTCTATATTTATTATTGTATTTTCATAGTAAAGGCTTTACCTCACATAATATCTCACATAACATTTACATTACTCTATATATACTATTATATTTTCATGGATTGGCAGTATCAGTAGAGGGTCGGACGCCGTGCTTTCCAGCATAGTTACGTCCCTTTACGATCTGAGTTCAAATCCTGCTGAGGTTGACTTTGCCTTTCATCCTTACGGGGTCGATAACATAAAGTACCAGTAATGCACTGGGTAATTGCTGGCCTTGTGCCTAAAGTAGAAACAATTATATTTTCATGGTAAAGGCTTTACCTCACATAATATCTCACATAACATTTACATTACTCTATATATACTATTGTATTTTCATGGTAAAGGCTTTACCTCACATAATATCTCACATAACATTCACATTACTCTATATATATTATTATATTTTCACAGAAAAGTCTTTACCTCACATAATTATCTCACATGATATCAAATCTATGAGATTTTTTATATTACTTATTTTGAGAACAATACCTTAAAGTAAGTATGAGGGAGCCAGTTATTGCTGGTTTGAACAGAAAGAGTTGCGAGAATTCTGACCGGATATGGCTGGTTTAGATGCTGAAGGGTTAAAGAAGACCAGCCAAAGTAAAGTCATTCTTTTCCTTTTTCAAATACATACCGTATTTCCTGGCGTAAAAGACGCCACTTTCTTCCTAAAATAAGTCTCAAAAATCTACCATGCCTCAACATAAAGGTTGTTTATCATATTTTTTCAAATTTTTTGGTTGTCAGAATTAGGGTGAGTCCTCGAGGACGTAGCGTCTTCGGCGCCGGGAAATATGGTATATACAATCTGTTCGCTTTTTACGCAAAGATGTGTTTGTGAACACGCCGTGTAAAGCAAATTCGCATAATTCAAGTCTAATTTTCCCATAAATAAGAACATTTTTTAAACCACAAGCATTATAGTGCGTTATTCATGCAAAGTGAATATTTAACCCTTTAGCATTTACATTACTCTACATTTACTATTATATTTTCACGGTAAAGGCTTTATCTCATGCATAATATCTCACATAATATCGAATCTATGAGATTTTAATATTATTTATTTTGAGAACAATACCTTAACATAAGAATGATTAGCCAGTTATGGCCAGTTTAAACAGAAAGAGAAGAGAAAATTCTGGCCGGATATGGCCAGTTTAAATACTAAAGATTTAAAATATTTTTTTAAGAGGCGTTAAAGCGAATTGTAGTACTTCAAGTTCACGTAAAAAGCAAACAGACTGTATATATGTGTGTATGTGTGTGTATGTGTGTATATGTGTGTGTATGTGTGTGTGTGTGTATATATATGTGTATATATGTGTTTGTGTGTATATATGTGTGCATGTGTGTGTATATGTGTGTGTGTGTATGTGTGTATATATGTGTTTGTGTGTATATATGTGTGTATGTGTGTGTATGTGTGTATATATGTGTATATATGTGTGTATGTGTGTGTATTGCCCTATGTACTGTACATGCACTTTTTTGATGGGTTGTGGTGCACCTGGGCACTGTGCACAATATTTCATTATTGTTGTTGTTATTATATCATGACTCATACACTGTTTATTTTCCTGACATTTGTACATTATTCTATGTACTATACATGCACCTTTGATGAGTTGTAGTGCACCTGAGCACTGTACACAATAATTTCATTATTATTATATATGTGTTTGTGTGTATATATGTGTGTATGTGTGTGTATGTGTGTATATATGTGTTTGTGTGTATGTGTGTGTATGTATGTGTGTTTGTGTGTATATATGTGTATATATGTGTGTATGTGTATATATATGTGTGTATGTATGTGTGTGCATGCGTGTGTGTGTATGTGGTTTTTACCTTGGGTACACCATCAAGTATCAGGTTTAGCCACGTCTGGTGAAAGGCTACATTAACATACAAAGTGTGTCCTTTATAACAACCAGCTACTGAAGAAAATCCGGCAAGCACCTGTTGTGTGTTATTGTTATTCTTTCTCGAACAGATTAAAGGGCTCCCCTTCGGCTCCTGCAATAAATAGACAAAAAAAAAAAAAAATACCATGACAATAAATTAATCTTTATTATTTTATTCAGATATGAAAGGATGAAGCTAATCCTATTGTTTTTAAATGCAGTAATTCTCAAACTAACAAATATCTGTCCTCTCTTTTCTTCAATATAAACCCTTCTGGCTGACTCAGTAGAGCGTCGGACACCATGCTTTGCAGCATAGAGTTACGGCCCTTTATGGTCCGAGTTCAAATCCCGCCGAGGTTAACTTTGCCTTTCATCCTTACACGGTTGATAAAATAAAGTACCAGTAATGCACTGGGGGTGATTGCTCTAGCCTTGTGGTGCCAAAAAGTAGAAACAATTATTATTATTGGTTTTTTTAATGGGCTTTCTCCACGAATGTCCCTCGGAAGTCTCCCCCCCTATTGGGGAATTTTTCATTGTTTCTTCTTTTGTTACATCCTCTGTTTTTTTTTTTTACACGCGGAAAAGCCCATTTGTACTGTCCTTAATGTCTAATTTATGTAAACCCTTGTGGTTAATAAAGAAAGCATCGTTATTATTATTATTATTAGTCATAGTAGTAGTAGTAGTAGTAGTCATCATCATCATCACTCGTCGACTACTGTCGAGATGATGGATCTCACTCTCATGCCCCAGAATCCCCTGTCCTCCATCGCTGCCCCCAGGTCCTGTCTACTGATTCCCGTATCCCTAGAGATAACGTCAGGGAATGACAGCTTCCTACTCCTAGTCAGGCTGGAGTCAGGGTTCCAGAGCAAGAGAGGCAGATATGATTTCATTGTTGGCACGGTGACAGTGGCCAGCAAATTGAGCTCTCCGGGATTTTAGAAGGGCAGAGGCTCGAGGGAGTTTGCCATAGATTTTAGACAAGGTGGGATGTCGTTTCCAGGATAGGTTTTGCACTCTCATTAGGAGGCGGGTATATGTGCCATCCAATCTCCTCTCAAGTTGTGATGTTAGTGTCCAAGTTTCGGATCCATAAAGTAATATGGGCTTAATGGTTGCTTGGAATATTTCCAGTTTTAGCCTGTTGGTAAGTTGAGATGTCCATATGGCGTGCATGTCATTGCACGCTGACCATGCCATACCCTTCCTGGTTAGAAAATCTTTTTTGGAGGAGGAGATATATGAGCCAAGATACTTGTAATCTTTCACCTGCTTAAGGGTGGTACCATTAAGGGTTCTGGGGTTCTGATAGTAGTAGTAGTAGTAGTAGTCGTAGTAGTATTAGTAGTAGTAGTAGTACCACCAAATATTGTATTGCGTTTTATAGGAAATGTTAATTGATGGAGTAATTAGGACTTAAAAGAAGATTGATCATTTTATCAAGCGAACAAATTTCTCACGCTTTCTTGGCCTTGTGCCAAAAGTAGAAACAATTATTCTATATATACTATTATATTTCCACCGTAAAGATTTTATCTCATATAATATCGAATCTTTGAGATTTTGATATTATTTATTTTAAGAACAATACCTTAACATCAGTATCAGTGGCCGGTTACAGCCAGTTTGAACAGTAAGAGGTGAGAGAATTCTGGCCAGTTACAGCTGGTTTAAACTGAGTGACAGATTATTTATAACACTGCTGAAGAAAAAGAAAGATCCCTCTGAGAGGCTTCCACATAGCCTCTGTCTACCAAATTTGACATAACTGCAAAAAAATACTTACCTAAGGTACCATGCCTTGCTCAAGGACACAGTATGCCACCTAGTCGAGGAATTGAACTCACAACTTCAGTCGTGGGGAAACGCCTAAACCACTGAGCCATACACAACTAATATAATCACCAAAACCTTACCTGGCATGAGTTTGGAGAGTCTGTGGCCCAAAATTCTTCACATAGTCTCTGGTCCTTGCCAAAAAAGTCAAAACATTTATTTCTCGAGAGTGACATTTGCTTTTGGATAAGTTCCATGGAGCCTTCCTTCTCTGGAAAATAGGAAAGGAGCTGATCATCAGATCAGATCTAGGAAACAATGTTTTTTATTGGTATTTCCATTGCTGATACTATCTGTCAGTCACAACTCCTGGTAGAAGAAAGGAGCTGATCATCAGATCAGACCAAGAAAACAATATTTCTATTGGTCTTTCCATTACTAATACTATCTATCAGTCACAACTCCTTGAACAAAGTAAGGAACTGATTGTCAGGCTGGACCAGGGAAACAATATTTCTATTGGTTTTTTCCATTGCTGATACTGCCTGTCAGTCACAACTCCTGGTAGAAGTAAGGAACTGATTGTCAGATCAAACCAAGAAAACCATATTTCTATTGGTCTTTCCATTGCTGATACTGCCTGTCAGTCACAACTCCTGGTAGAAGTAAGGAGCTGATTGTCAGATCAGACCAAGAAAATAATATTTCTATTGGTCTTTCCCTTGCTGATACTATCTGTCAGTCACAACTCCTGGTAGAAGTAAGGAGCTGATTGTCAGATCAGACCAAGAAAATAATATTTCTATTGGTCTTTCCATTGTTGATACTGCCTGTCAGTCACAACTCCTGGTAGAAGTAAGGAACTGATTGTCAGATCAGACCAAGAAAATAATATTTCTATTGGTCTTTCCATTGTTGATACTGCCTGTCAGTCACAACTCCTGGTAGAAGTAAGGAACTGATTGTCAGATCAAACCAAGAAAACCATATTTCTATTGGTCTTTCCCTTGCTGATACTGCCTGTCAGTCACAACTCCTGGTAGAAGTAAGGAGCTGATTGTCAGATCAGACCAAGAAAATAATATTTCTATTGGTCTTTCCATTGTTGATACTGCCTGTCAGTCACAACTCCTGGTAGAAGTAAGGAACTGATTGTCAGATCAAACCAAGAAAATAATATTTCTATTGGTCTTTCCCTTGCTGATACTATCTGTCAGTCACAACTCCTGGTAGAAGTAAGGAACTGATTGTCAGATCAAACCAAGAAAACAATATTTCCATTGGTCTTTCCATTGCTGATACTGCCTGTCAGTCACAACTCCTGGTAGAACTAAGGAACTGATTGTCAGATCAGACCAAGAAAATAATATTTCTATTGGTCTTTCCATTGTTGATACTGCCTGTCAGTCACAACTCCTGGTAGAACTAAGGAGCTGATTGTCAGATCAAACCAAGAAAACAATATTTCCATTGGTCTTTCCATTGCTGATACTGCCTGTCAGTCACAACTCCTGGTAGAAGTAAGGAACTGATTGTCAGATTAAACCAAGAAAATAATATTTCTATTGGTCTTTCCATTGCTGATACTGCCTGTCAGTCACAACTCCTGGTAGAAGTAAGGAGCTGATTGTCAGATCAGACCAAGAAAATAATATTTCTATTGGTCTTTCCCTTGCTGATACTATCTGTCAGTCACAACTCCTGGTAGAAGTAAGGAGCTGATCATCAGATCAGACCAAGAAAACAATATTTCTATTGGTCTTTCCATTACTGATACTATCTATCAGTCACAACTCCTTGAACAAAGTAAGGAACTGATTGTCAAGCTGGACCAGGGAAACAATATTTCTATTGGTCTTTCCATTGCTGATACTGCCTGTCAGTCACAACTCCTGGTAGAAGTAAGGAGCTGATTGTCAGATCAGACCAAGAAACAATATTTCTATTGGACTTTCCATTACTAAAACAATTTGTCAGTCACAACTCCTGGCAGAAGAAAGGTGTTGATCATCAGATCAGACCATGGAAACCATATTTCTATTGGTCTTTCCATTGTTGATACTGCCTGTCAGTCACAACTCCTGGTAGAAGTAAGGAACTGATTGTCAGATCAAACCAAGAAAACAATATTTCCATTGGTCTTTCCATTGTTGATACTGCCTGTCAGTCACAACTCCTGGTAGAAGTAAGGAACTGATTGTCAGATCAAACCAAGAAAACAATATTTCCATTGGTCTTTCCCTTGCTGATACTGCCTGTCAGTCACAACTCCTGGTAGAAGTAAGGAGCTGATTGTCAGATCAGACCAAGAAAATAATATTTCTATTGGTCTTTCCATTACTAAACCTATTTGTCAGTCACAACTCCTGGCAGAAGAAAGGTGTTGATCATCAGATCAGACCATGGAAACCATATTTCCATTGGTCTTTCCATTGTTGATATTGCCTGTCAGTCACAACTCCTGGTAGAAGTAAGGAACTGATTGTCAGATCAAACCAAGAAAACAATATTTCCATTGGTCTTTCCATTGTTGATATTGCCTGTCAGTCACAACTCCTGGTAGAAGTAAGGAACTGATTGTCAGATCAGACCAAGAAAACAATATTTCCATTGGTCTTTCCATTGTTGATACTGCCTGTCAGTCACAACTCCTGGTAGAAGTAAGGAACTGATTGTCAGATCAAACCAAGAAAACAATATTTCCATTGGTCTTTCCATTGTTGATACTGCCTGTCAGTCACAACTCCTGGTAGAAGTAAGGAACTGATTGTCAGATCAAACCAAGAAAACAATATTTCCATTGGTCTTTCCATTGTTGATACTGCCTGTCAGTCACAACTCCTGGTAGAAGTAAGGAACTGATTGTCAGATCAAACCAAGAAAACAATATTTCCATTGGTCTTTCCATTGCTGATACTGCCTGTTAATCACAGAAGGGAACCAATAGTCAGATCAAACCAAGAAAACAACGGGTTTTATTGCTCTTTCTGATGTTAATACTGTTTGTCAGTCATAAGTCTTAGTATGATGAAGGGTTTGAACCCAGAACACTCAGAGTCAGATCAGATATCGCAAAGAGCATCGTACTCTCTGACTCTGACACATTAACAATTCTGACAATCCACCACTCCTAGACTGGTATCATATTTATCCCCCCACCCTCCCCCCAAGGGATAACAATTGAAAGATACAATGACCTCACCAAAATTTGAATCTAGAGCAGAGTAGGTTAGAACAAATACCATGGCATTTAATCTGACACCCAAAAAACTCTGTCAAATTCTCCATAACATAATGGTAAATATAGATTTTCAACAGAAGTTGAGTGTCTCAACTTTTTATTTTTTTGAAGGGAGAGGGAGTGAGAGGGTATAGATGAGGGGAGGGGTTTAATTGATTATATCAACCCCCTGCACTTGTAAAGTGGTCTTTTTTTTTTTTTACCAGGAATGAAAGGATGAAAGGTAAAGTCAGCCCTGCCAAGTTTTGAACCAAGGATCAAGAGATTTGAACCATGAATCAAGAGATTTCAACCAAGAATCAAGAGGTTTGAACCAAGATTCAAAAAATTTGAACCAAAGTCAGAAAGATTTGAACTAAGGATGAAACGTTTTGAACCAAGAATCAAAAAATTTGAATGAAGAACTTAAAGAACAATAAAGAAACACGAGCTGGGCAAGATTTAAAACCAGAGATCAGTAAGCTGGAATAAATATGGAGGCATTTTATCTGATGATTTAATTATTCTGCCAATCTGTTGCTTTGCTTAACGAATCACTAAGTAAATATGCAAAATTACACAATTGTTTACAAACTTAATAATTTCTAGTTTTTCTTTATCAACACATCATATATCTTATCTACTATGTTAGTTATTTTTATAGTTATTTAAATACTCCATGCCTTAAATATGCTGACATCTACATGTTTTTAAAACATTTCTACGTTCAACTAGTTTATCATAGGAATGGCATGTAGGAAATTGTTTAATTTTCTCAAAGTTATTCCAGCCTTTAGGTCAGAGTAGAATAACAAAATTACTGATTATACTAAGATAGTTTCACATATATATATATATTTGTATGTGTGCGTGTGTGTGTATGTATCTATGTATATATTTATATATATATACATACATACGTATACATATATATAAATATATATATATATATCTATTCATATATATATATATATGTATGTATGAATATATATATATAAATGTCTATATATATATGTGTGTATATATATATATATATATACTTATATACATACATACATTCATACATATATATATACATGCATATATATCATCATTTAATGTCCAATTTACCTGCTACATATGAGTACATATGTAACACATCACTCATACATGTATATATATACACACACACACACATATATATATAGATATACATATACATACATGCCCACGTACATAAACCTTCACACGGCTGAGCTCCAGGTATTATTCAAGTAAGGAACTGGAGCTTGGTAGTAGTGTTTGGATATGAGTGTGGTATGGGTCCTGACTCTTTCCCTATTACCCACTCTACTAGCCTAAGTATTGAGTACTCTGGTACGTTATGGTCCACCTGGTTTCTTACCACACTTCCTTTGTATATAAATATATATATATATATATATATATATGCGTGTATATACTATATATATATATATCTATATATCTAAAACAGAGAATGTATGTCTGTCTGTCAGCTCCCTAAAACTCGAGAACCACCCACCTGGTTACTTACCACACTTCCTTCGTTTTATTTATATATATATATATATATATATATATATATATATATATATATATATATATATATATATATATGAATTTCCAATCTTTTGATAAACGAAACTGTTGGTCATGGCACTAGAAGAAGTAAATATTTAAATCGTATTTTAATTTATTTAAAAGATTGTTTAATGTTTACTTGTTCCGCTCATATTTACAGTTCTGGTATCTCAAATTAGTACCATGGAACAACCACTATTATAGACACCATATATATATTTCCGTGGGTACTTAGTACCTACTGGAATATCTATATCATTTATCTGATTTCTCCTTAATGTAGAGAAAAAAATGTTGTATCATGCTGCTATTTCTAGTAACATGAAATTCAATGAGTCTATAATCCCCGCTTTTTCTAACGGCCCATTTGTGTGTGGGTCATTTTAACGGCTTGATTCATTCACCGGGCAGAAAGCGATACATCTACATCTAGTAGATTTGGAAAAGCTATCTGAAGAGCTGTATCTTTCCATTGGAAATTCTCTGAATTTCCAATCTTTTGATAAGCGAAACCGTCAGTCATGGCATTAGAAGGGGTAAATATTTAAATCGTATTTTAATTTATTTAAAAGATTGTTTAATATTTACTTGTTTCGCTCATATATATATATATATGAGAACCTCGTGGACGAGAATGCGAGCACTCCTCTTTGTTTCGTCCGCGGATGGCTAACATAACCCTATCTCCTCCCGCCCCCCACCACCCCCACCCTCCAAACGCAACCCAAAAACAAACTACACCCCGTCCCGCCACCACCCCCACCCCATCCACACCACCCCGTTCCATGTAAAGTTATGTTGGTGCCGCGCCATCCAGGCCGAAACAAACGAGATCGTGTAGGTGTCACGACAAAAAAACACACAGTCCACGCTGTAATGTGGCCGTGTAGGCAACACGGTAAAAACCTCCCAGACCCACACTGTAAATGTGGTTGGTGTTAGGAAGGGCATCCAACTGTAGAAAACCCGCCAGACAGTCCTATGCGAGCAAGACAATCACTCTTGCCTCAAGTGGGACTACCCCCGTCCAAACCCATGCAAGCGTGGAACACGGACGTTAAACGTTGATGATGATGATGATGATGATGATATATATATATATATATCATCATCGTTTAACATCTATCTTCCATGCTAGCATGAGTATGAGTATATATACTATATATGAGTGTATATACTATATATATATGAGCGTATATACTATATATATTAAAAATGAAAGGCAGGCTGTATGATGCCTGCATACGAACAACAATGTTACATGGCAGTGAGACTTGGGCATTGTGTGCAGAGGATATACGCAGACCGGAGAGGAACGAAGCTTGCATGCTCCGTTGGATGTGTAATAGTAATATACGTGAACAGCAAAGCATAAATGAACTAAGGGAGAAATTAGGAATAAGAGGGATCAGATGTTGTTTACTCGAGAGAAGACTACGTTGGTATGCGCATGAAAGACGACAGCTGTATAAAAAAGTGCAGGGCGATAAAAATAGATGGTAGCCACGGAGTAGGCAGACCCAGAAAAACCTGGGACGACCTAATAAATTCCGACCTCACACACTTACACCTCTCCAAGACAATGTCACTGGACCGAGATCTTTGGCGCTACACAGTAATACAGAAGACCCGCCTTGCCTAAGTACAAAGCGATACCTACAGTCAGTAGGCACCTCTTAACAACAAATACACCCCCCGTCCTACTACCCCCACCCCATCCACACCACCCCTTTCGATGTAAAGTTATGTTGGTACCACAACATCCAGTCCAAAATAAATGAGGTTGTGTAGGTGTCACAACAAAAAAACACAGTCCACGCTGTAATGTGGCAGTGTAGGTAACACGGTAAAAACCTCCCAGTCCACACTGTAAATGTGGTTGGTGTTAGGAAGGGCATCCAGCTGTAGAAAACCCGCCAGACTCCTATATGAGCAAGACAACCAATCTTGCCTCAAGTGGGAAAATTCCTGTCCAAACCCATGCAAAGCGTGGAAGATGGATGTTAAACGACGATGATGATGATGATGATATATATATATATATATATATATATATATATATAGTAAATTAACATATAGTTCTTCTATAAAATAATTGTTTCTACTTTTGGCACAAGGCCAGCAATTATCCTAGTGTATTACTGGTACTTTATTTTATCGACCCCGTAAGGATGAAAGGCAAAGTTAATCTTGGCGGGATTCAAACTCAGAATGGCAAGGGCCGTAACTCTATGCATCAAGGCATGGCGTCCGACCCTCTACTGATACTGCCAATCCACCGCCTATATATTCTTCTATAAAATAATGTGACACAATTTTAATTTAAACAGGAACCCTTTAAAATGATAGAACTGCCGTGTAGGTAACACGGTAAAAACCTCCCAGTCCACACTGTAAACGTGGTTGGTGTTAGGAAGGGCATCCAGCCGTAGAAAACCTGCCAGACAATCCTGAGCAAGACAACCAATCTTGCCTCAAGTGGGACAATTCCCATCCAGACCCATGCTAGCGTGGAAGATGGACGTTAAACGATGATGATGATGATGATGATGTTTCATGACAATACAATAATCTTGAAAAACAAAAACAAAAAAAAAAACAGTCAAAGAATAAAAGGACTCACCGTATTTATTGAATGTGATGCAGTGGGATAAATTGTTTATTTCATTATTATTTGATAAACTCACAGGCTGGATACATTGGTTGAGATTCAGTGGAGATGGTAGAACAATGACAACAATATTATAATCTAGATATAGAAGAAATATGGTGGTAGATTACAATATGCAGAGGTTATATTTAATTTCAACAAGCTTAACAATTTTTATAACTGATATAAAGCACTCAACAAGTTAGTGGAGTAAATACACAATATATTAATAAATGGAAACTATAGTTATAAAACCATATTTATTTCATACATATTTCAAGGGCAACCAAGGCAAATTATGGTGTGCTTTCATCAGATAAAATACAGATGTGTTTTATAAATAAATATTGACATACCCGGAAAAAAAGACAACCTTAACGGTTGGAGCTTCCTGGATTGCTATCCAGTTAAGGTTGTCTTTTTTTCTGGGTATGTCAATATTTATTTATAAAACAAATCTGTATTTTATCATTAAGGCCAACCGGGGTAGTTGCCTAGGGCACAGATCTCAGAAAGGTACTTTACTGGACCTTAAAAAAACACAGTTTTATACAGGGCTGGTGTTACCATTAAGGCTAACTGGGGTAGTTGTCTAGGGCACAGATCTCAGAGAGGTACTTTACTGGACCTTAAAGAAACACAGTTTTATACAGGGCTGGTGTTACCATTAAGGCCAACTGGGGTAGTTGCCTAGGGCACATATCTCAGAGAGGTACTTTACTGGACCTTAAAGAAACACAGGTTTATACAGGGCTGGTGTTACCATTAAGGCCAACTGGGGTAGTTGTCTAGGGCACAGATGTCATAGAGGTACTTTACTGGACCTTAAAGAAACACATGTTTATACAGGGCTGGTGTTACCATTAAGGCCAACTGGGGTAGTTGCCTAGGGCACATATCTCAGAGAGGTACTTTACTGGACCTTAAAGAAACACATGTTTATACAGGGCTGGTGTTACCATTAAGGCCAACTGGGGTAGTTGTCTAGGGCACAGATGTCATAGAGGTACTTTACTGGACCTTAAAGAAACACAGGTTTATACAGGGCTGGTGTTACCATTAAGGCCAACTGGGGTAGTTGTCTAGGGCACAGATGTCATAGAGGTACTTTACTGGACCTTAAAGAAACACAGGTTTATACAGGGCTGGTGTTACCATTAAGGCCAACTGGGGTAGTTACCTAGGGCACAGATCTCAGAGGGGTACTTTACTGGACCTTAAAGAAACACAGGTTTATACAGGGCTGGTGTTACCATTAAGGCCAACTGGGGTAGTTGTCTAGGGCACAGATGTCATAGAGGTACTTTACTGGACCTTAAAGAAACACAGGTTTATACAGGGCTGGTGTTACCATTAAGGCCAACTGGGGTAGTTGTCTAGGGCACAGATGTCATAGAGGTACTTTACTGGACCTTAAAGAAACACAGGTTTATACAGGGCTGGTGTTACCATTAAGGCCAACTGGGGTAGTTGTCTAGGGCACAGATCTCAGAGGGGTACATTACTGGACCTTAAAGAAACACAGGTTTATACAGGGCTGGTGTTACCATTAAGGCCAACTGGGGTAGTTGTCTAGGGCACAGATGTCATAGAGGTACTTTACTGGACCTTAAAGAAACACAGGTTTATACAGGGCTGGTGTTACCATTAAGGCCAACTGGGGTAGTTGTCTAGAGCACAGATCTCAGAGGGGTACTTTACTGGACCTTAAAGAAACACAGGTTTATACAGGGCTGGTGTTACCATTAAGGCCAACTGGGGTAGTTACCTAGGGCACAGATCTCAGAGGGGTACTTTACTGGACCTTAAAGAAACACAGGTTTATACAGGGCTGGTGTTACCATTAAGGCCAACTGGGGTAGTTGTCTAGGGCACATATCTCAGAGAGGTACTTTACTGGACCTTAAAGAAACACAGGTTTATACAGGGCTGGTGTTACCATTAAGGCCAACTGGGGTAGTTGTCTAGGGCACAGATGTCATAGAGGTACTTTACTGGACCTTAAAGAAACACAGGTTTATACAGGGCTGGTGTTACCATTAAGGCCAACTGGGGTAGTTGTCTAGGGCACAGATCTCAGAGGGGTACATTACTGGACCTTAAAGAAACACATGTTTATACAGGGCTGGTGTTACCATTAAGGCCAACTGGGGTAGTTGTCTAGGGCACAGATCTCAGAGGGGTACATTACTGGACCTTAAAGAAACACAGGTTTATACAGGGCTGGTGTTACCATTAAGGCCAACTGGGGTAGTTACCTAGGGCACAGATCTCAGAGGGGTACATTACTGGACCTTAAAGAAACACAGGTTTATACAGGGCTGGTGTTACCATTAAGGCTAACTGGGGTAGTTGTCTAGGGCACATATCTCAGAGAGGTACTTTACTGGACCTTAAAGAAACACAGGTTTATACAGGGCTGGTGTTACCATTAAGGCCAACTGGGGTAGTTGTCTAGGGCACAGATCTCAGAGGGGTACATTACTGGACCTTAAAGAAACACATGTTTATACAGGGCTGGTGTTACCATTAAGGCCAACTGGGGTAGTTGTCTAGGGCACAGATCTCAGAGGGGTACATTACTGGACCTTAAAGAAACACAGGTTTATACAGGGCTGGTGTTACCATTAAGGCCAACTGGGGTAGTTGTCTAGGGCACATATCTCAGAGAGGTACTTTACTGGACCTTAAAGAAACACAGGTTTATACAGGGCTGGTGTTACCATTAAGGCCAACTGGGGTAGTTACCTAGGGCACAGATCTCAGAGAGGTACTTTACTGGACCTTAAAGAAACACAGGTTTATACAGGGCTGGTGTTACCATTAAGGCCAACTGGGGTAGTTACCTAGGGCACAGATCTCAGAGAGGTACTTTACTGGACCTTAAAGAAACACAGTTTTATACAGGGCTGGTGTTACCATTAAGGCCAACTGGGGTAGTTGTCTAGGGCACATATCTCAGATAGGTACATTACTGGACCTTAAAGAAACACAGGTTTATACAGGGCTGGTGTTACCATTAAGGCTAATTGGGGTAGTTGTCTCGGGCACATATCTCAGATAGGTACTTTACTGGACCTTAAAGAAACACAGGTTTATACAGGGCTGGTGTTACCATTAAGGCCAACTGGGGTAGTTGTCTAGGGCACAGATCTCAGAGAGGTACATTACTGGACCTTAAAGAAACACAGGTTTATACAGGGCTGGTGTTACCATTAAGGCTAACTGGGGTAGTTGTCTAGGGCACATATCTCAGAGAGGTACATTACTGGACCTTAAAGAATCACAGGTTTATACAGGGCTGGTGTTACCATCAAAGCCAAGGTACATTACTGTGCCCAACCCCCCCACACACACTTTTTAGGACAGCAGTGCAATAGTTTGAGGTAAATTTGACTGTTATTTCTAGCAGGTCAATTGAACTGTGCGTTGGTGGTAGTTAGTCAGAAGATCTGACTATTTTTAAACTGCTGCTGTTGTTGTTGGTGGTGGTGGTGTTGTTGGTGGAGGTGTTGTTGGTGGAGGTGGTGGTGGTGGTGTTGTTGCTGTTGTTAGTGGTGGTGGTGGTGGTGTTGTTGGTGGTGGTGTTGTTGTTGTTGGTGGTGTTGTTGGCGGTGGTGGTGTTGTTGTTGTTGGTGATGTTGTTGGTGGTGGTGGTGTTGTTGTTGTTGGTGGTGTTGCTGTTGTTGTTGGTGGTGGTGTTGCTGTTGTTAGTGGTGGTGGTGGTGGTGTTGTTGGTGGTGTCGTTGTTGTTGTTGTTGGTGGTGTTGTTGGCAGTGGTGGTGGTGGTGTTGTTGTTGTTGTTGTTGGTGATGTTGTTGGTGGTGGTGGTGTTGTTGGTGGTGTTGTTGTTGTTGTTGTTGGTGGTGTTGTTGTTGTTGGTGATGTTGTTGTTGGTGGTGGTGGTGGTGGTGTTGTTGTTGGTGGTGTTGCTGTTGTTGGTGGTGCTGCTACTGTTGTTGTTGTTGGTGGTGGTGGTGGTGCTGCTGGTGGTGATGGTGCTGCTACTGCTGCTGCTGGTGGTGGTGGTGTTATTTTCTAATGACATGACATCACCACTGTTTATAGAATGACTGTCAATACCCCCCCCCCACCACCACCACCACCACCACCACACACCTCCTTACACCTCCCACTCGTGTTCCTGCTACCCTCCTCCCCCTCCCGTTCGCCATCTCTGAGGCAGCATGTCACATGTCTGATAACTGTCCTGGCCTGGACTGTTATATTTATAGATATCTTACCTGGGAGGGAGGGAGGGAGGTGGGGGGGGGGCAGTGGTACAGGTGTTGGTGATGGTGATGGTGGTGGTGGTGGTGGTGGTGATGGTGGTGATGGTGATGATGGTGGTGGTGGTGGGGTATAGGTATATATCTTGATAATGATGATGATGGTGATATCTCTCTCTCTCTCTCTCTCTCTATATATATATATATATATATATACACACATATATATATATATGTGTGTCTGTGTGTGTATATATATGTGTATATATGTGTTTATATATATGTATATATGTATACATATATACATACATATATATACATATATATATATATGTATATATATACACACATATATATATGTGTCTGTGTATGTGTATATATGTGTATATATATATATATATGTATATATATACATATATATACATATGTGTATATATATATATATATATATATATATATATATATATACACACATATATATATATATGTGTGTCTGTGTGTGTGTATATATATATATATATATATATATATATATATATATATAAATATATATATATACACACATATATATGTGTGTCTGTGTGTGTGTATATATGTGTATATATGTGTATATATATATATATATATATATGTATACATATATATACATATGTATATATATATATATATATATATACATATGATATATATATATATATATACAGATGATGATGATGATGATGATGATATACACACATATATATACATACATATATACACACACACACACACACACACATACATATATATATATTTTTATACACTGAATCAAGTAGAGACAGAAATATTTTCCTTATACTTTTTAACAGACACACACTCAATCACCCACAAAATAAAATTTAAAAAACCCAGACTTATTCTTTTACTCTGACCTGAAGGTTTGGGAATGTTGCCAACATGGAATGGGTAAGATTCCTCATAGAAATAACTGAGTAGTTGATGATATAATTAAGTGTTATGGTATTATTAAGATTTACCATTGTAGAATGGAATGTTCCAATTAGTCTGTGGCAGACCAAGGAAGATATGGAATGTGGCCCAAAAGGTAAAAGAATTAGGCCAATACTGTTTCTTGTGTTTTAGTTAACCTTTTAGCATTTACATGGAGGCACATGGCTTAGTGGTTAGAGCATTGGCCTTGCAATCATAAGGTTGTGAGTTCAATTCTCAGACTGGGTGATGTATTGTTTCCTTGAGCAAGACACTTTATTTCACATTGCTCCAGTTTACTCAGCTGTAGAAATGAGATGATAGGACTGGGGTCCATATCATTCCACTGCAAAGTAGTTGTGGAGGTGTCACGGCAAAAAAGCACCCAGCCCACACTGTAAATGAGGTTGGTGTTAGGAAGGATGCTCCAAACAGTAGCTTATTAATATGAAAGTAAGTCATATTACTAAATCCTTTCAAATTCGTTCCACATTTTTATGATGTGGATTGGCATAATCGGTTGAGTGTCGGACAAAATGCTTTGCTGTATAGAGTTATGGCCCTTTACGTTCTGAGTTCAAATCCTGCAGAGGTTAGCTTTGCCTTTTATCCTGACAGGGTCGATAAAATTGAGAGATCACAGCTCTGATACTATGGGCATGTGGCTAGAATGTCTCAGGAAAGAATGTGTAGCTCAGAGATCAGAGTGTCACTCCAGGTAGAGCTGCTACTTCTCCAAATTGAGAGATCACAGCTCTGATACTATGGACATGTGGTTAGAATGTCTCAGGAAAGAATGTGTAGCTCAGAGATCAGAGAGTCACTCTAGGTAGAGCTGCTACTTCTCCAAATTGAGAGATCACAGCTCTGATACTATGGACATGTGGTTAGAATGTCTCAGGAAAGAATGTGTAGCTCGGAGATCAGAGAGTCACTCCAGGTAGAGCTGCTACTTCTCTGAATTGAGAGATCACAGCTCTGATACTATGGACATGTGGTTAGAATGTCTCAGGAAAGAATGTGTAGCTCAGAGATCAGAGAGTCACTCCAGGTAGAGCTGCTACTTCTCTGAATTGAGAGATCACAGCTCTGATACTATGGACATGTGGTTAGAATGTCTCAGGAAAGAATGTGTAGCTCAGAGATCAGAGAGTCACTCCTGGTAGAGCTGCTACTTCTCCGAATTAAGAGATCACAGCTCTGATACTATGGACATGTGGTTAGAATGTCTCAGGAAAGAATGTGTAGCTCAGAGATCAGAGAGTCACTCCTGGTAGAGCTGCTACTTCTCCGAATTAAGAGATCACAGCTCTGATACTATGGACATGTGGTTAGAATGTCTCAGGAAAGAATGTGTAGCTGGGAGATCAGAGAGTCACTCCAGGTAGAGCTGCTACTTCTCCGAATTGAGAGATCACAGCTCTGATACTATGGACATGTGGTTAGAATGTCTCAGGAAAGAATGTGTAGCTCAGATATCAGAGAGTCACTCCAGGTAGAGCTGCTACTTCTCCGAATTGAGAGATCACAGCTCTGATACTATGGACATGTGGTTAGAATGTCTCAGGAAAGAATGTGTAGCTCAGAGATCAGAGAGTCACTCCAGGTAGAGCTGCTACTTCTCCGAATTGAGAGATCACAGCTCTGATACTATGGACATGTGGTTAGAATGTCTCAGGAAAGAATCACTGGACAGATTTTATGGACAAAACCCACTGGCAAGAGACCCAGGGGTAGACCCTGAGCAAGATGGTTGGATAACATCCATGAACTTGGCTGGTCTCACTAGAGGATCCAGCCGGATCAGTTGGAGACGGTTGCTTCTGACAGGACCCACAGGGGGGAGTGTTTGAGTACTCTGCTCCCACGACCCTCACAGGAACAAGTGGGCGAGGAAGAAGAAGGGTTGATAAAATAAAGTACCAGTCATGCACTGGGGTCGATTTAATAAACATTCCCCCCACACAAAAAAAAAAATTGCTGGCCTTGTGCCTAAATCAGAAACCATTATTTTTAAGTGGATTGGCAGTATCGGTAGAGGGTCGGACGCCATGCTAGGGCGGTGGATTGGCAGTATCGGTAGAGGGTCGGACGCCATGCTAGGGCGGTGGATTGGCAGTATCGGTAGAGGGTCGGACGCCATGCTAGGGCGGTGGATTGGCAGTATCGGTAGAGGGTCGGACGCCATGCTAGGGCGGTGGATTGGCAGTATCGGTAGAGGGTCGGAGGCCATGTTAGGGTGGTAGATTGGCAGTATCGGTAGAGGGTCGGACGCCATGCTAGGGCGGTGGATTGGCAGTATCGGTAGAGGGTCGGAGGCCATGTTAGGGTGGTAGATTGGCAGTATCGGTAGAGGGTCGGACGCCATGCTAGGGCGGTGGATTGGCAGTATCGGTAGAGGGTCGGAGGCCATGTTAGGGTGGTAGATTGGCAGTATCGGTAGAGGGTCGGACGCCATGCTAGGGCGGTGGATTGGCAGTATCGGTAGAGGGTCGGACGCCATACTAGGGCGGTGGATTGGCAGTATCGGTAGAGGGTCAGACGCCATGCTAGGGCGGTGGATTGGCAGTATCGGTAGAGGGTCGGACGCCATGCTAGGGCGGTGGATTGGCAGTATCGGTAGAGGGTCGGACGCCATGCTAGGGCGGTGGATTGGCAGTATCGGTAGAGGGTCGGACGCCATGCTAGGGCGGTGGATTGGCAGTATCGGTAGAGGGTCGGACGCCATGCTAGGGCGGTGGATTGGCAGTATCGGTAGAGGGTCGGACGCCATGCTAGGGCGGTGGATTGGCAGTATCGGTAGAGGGTCGGACGCCATGCTAGGGCGGTGGATTGGCAGTATCGGTAGAGGGTCGGACGCCATACTAGGGCGGTGGATTGGCAGTATCGGTAGAGGGTCAGACGCCATGCTAGGGCGGTGGATTGGCAGTATCGGTAGAGGGTCGGACGCCATGCTAGGGCGGTGGATTGGCAGTATCGGTAGAGGGTCGGACGCCATGCTAGGGCGGTGGATTGGCAGTATCGGTAGAGGGTCGGACGCCATGCTAGGGCGGTGGATTGGCAGTATCGGTAGAGGGTCGGACGCCATGCTAGGGCGGTGGATTGGCAGTATCGGTAGAGGGTCGGACGCCATGCTAGGGCGGTGGATTGGCAGTATCGGTAGAGGGTCGGACGCCATGCTAGGGCGGTGGATTGGCAGTATCGGAAGAGGGTCGGACGCCATGCTAGGGCGGTGGATTGGCAGTATCGGAAGAGGGTCGGACGCCATGCTAGGGCGGTGGATTGGCAGTATCGGTAGAGGGTCGGACGCCATGCTAGGGCGGTGGATTGGCAGTATCGGTAGAGGGTCGGACGCCATGCTAGGGCGGTGGATTGGCAGTATCGGAAGAGGGTCGGACGCCATGCTTTCCAGCATAGTTACGTCTCTTTACGATCTGAGGTTGACTTTGCCTTTCATTCTTACGGGGTCGATAAAATAAAGTACCGGTAATTCACTGGGGGTAATTGCTGGCTTTATACCTAAAGTAGAAACAATTATTTTTAAGATTACTTGAAAACAATAAAAGGTGCGGACTGAGTTTCTTTAGAAATATAGTAATGAAACCGTTTGATATTTGTATTGCGTCATAATAAATTATATTTATCTTCAGGTGGGTGCTGGTTGTTGGGTGGGGTGGGGTGGGGAGAGGGGGGTAGGGGGTGGGGTGGGGTCAAGGAGTGGAGGTGTGTTGTGTTATAGCTGACCAAATTCCCAAGTCATTGTAAACCATGTTGCAATCTTGTGTCACCACCGCCAACTATATTACTTTAGTATACTAGGTCACAATAGTTTTAGTGGTGGTGGCGGTAGCAGTAGTAGTAGTAGTGGTAGTAGTAGTGGTAGTAGTAGTGGTAGTAGTAGTGGTAGTAGTAGTGGTAGTAGTAGCAGCAGCAATAGTAGTAGTAGTAGTAGTACTAGTAGTAGTACTAGTAGTAGCAGTAGCAGCAGTAATAGTAGTAGTAGCAGCAGCAGTAGCAGCAGTAGTAGTAGTAGTACTAGTAGTAGTAAGAGTAATAGCAGTAGCAGCAGTAGTAGTAGTAGCAGCAGCAGCAGCAGTAGCAGTAGTAGTAAGAGTAGTAGCAGTAGTAGCAGCAGTAGTAGTAGTAGCAGCAGTAGTAGTAGTAGTAGCAGCAGCAGCAGTAGCAGCAGTAGTAGTAGCAGCAGCAGTAGTAGTAGCAGCAGCAGTAGTAGTAGTAGCAGTAGTAGTAGTAGTAGCAGTAGTAGTAGTAGTAGTAGTAGCAGTAGCAGCAGCAGTAGTAGTAGCAGCAGCAGTAGTAGCAGCAGCAGTAGTAGTAGCAGCAGCAGTAGTAGTAGCAGTAGTAGTAGCAGTAGTAGTAGCAGTAGTAGTAGCAGCAGTAGTAGTAGTAGTAGCAGCAGTAGTAGCAGTGTCAGTCACTAACTAGAATACACACTTTGTACAAATTCATATAGATATACATAGATATACATATAAATATATATATATATAGAGAGAGAGAGAGAGAGAGAGAGAGAGAGAGAGAGAGAGAGAGAGAGAGAGAGAGAGAGAGAGAGAGAGAGAGAGAGAAAATTGAGGTTGGTAATGGCACATGGAATATATAAGAGACAGAATACTTTTTTGTGAAAAAACATATAATTTTATAAGGTAAGGAAATAATAAAGAGTATAAAAAATGACCGGTTTCGATGGGTCTGCAAAAGCCATCTTTTCAAATGTTGATTAATGTTAAGAAAGGCACCAGAAAGGCACCCAGCAGTCAACGAGCTGCTAAACGAGCTGCTACCAAGATGAAAACTACTGTGAAATCCCACAATGAATTTTATACTTGAATTTTCAAATCTCAAATTTTAACTCTTCTTATTATTAATTTTTCTTAACATTAATCAACATTTGAAAAGATGGCTTTTGCAGACCCATCGAAACCGGTCATTTTTTATACTCTTTATTATTTCCTTACCTTATAAAATTATATGTTTTTTCACAAAAAAGTATTCTGTCTCTTATATATTCCATGTGCCATTACCAACCTCAATTTTCTCTATAACCTTCGTTTTGTGTAGTAAATTACACTTTTCATATATATATATATATATATATTAGGTATAGTATTATCCTAGATGCAGTAATGGTTAATTACTACACTGGATATGGTTGACGTACGGTGAGAGGTTACTCAACGAGTTATGGAAGAATTCTCTTTTACTCTTTTACCTGTTTCAGCCATCCGGCTGAGGCCATGCTGGGGCACCGCCCTTGTTGCTACACATTTTATCTCCAGCCTGTATAGGTTGGCCACTGGTGCAAGAGGGAGTTCGTTGCTGCGGCCCTTAGGTTTCCCTCGTGTCTTGCTGTGGGCTCATCCGGGATCCTGGATAACAAGGTGTTGAGATGTTTCTTAAAGACATCCACCTCCACATCATGCAAGTCTCTCAGATGCCTCGGCAGCCTGTTGAAGAGTTGAGGGCCCTTGAATCCCAGGCTATTGCAATACCTGCTCCTTATTCTAGATGGGGAAGACGGGACCTTTGGCACCACACAGTGACGTCCTGTTTGACGGTTGGTCCAGCTCCCAATGCTAAAGTTTGGTGCTAGTCCCTCCAGGATTTTCCACATGTAGATCACTGCGTATCTCTCCCGTCTTCACTCCAAGGCGAAGAAATTTAGTTCCTGATCCTTCTGTATTCCGGAGTGTAGATAAAGAATGAATAATAACAGGTAGACATCATAAAAAGGTAATTTATTCCGTGTGCTTACAATGTTTCTACAGTGGTTGTACAGCCTAGTTATGCTCCGTGAACGCAACCAACAGTTCACCTTAAAATGGGATATACTTTCCAGCGCAAGTGCATATCGGAGTGGATTGAAGTACTGTAGGTTATGTAACCTTGAACTCTTTTACATCTTAAAATCCAAAAATAAACTACTTAACGATAGAATCGAACGATCATTATACTGCAACCACAAACTAAAAGCTAAATTCTCTCACTATAAAATAACTTAACATTCGAACCTGTAATTATAACATCGCTTTCTAGCTAACCACCTTCTCTTCCCCCACACTACAAGACAATACCCTGCTTATCACTATAAATGGTAACTTAGTGCAATTCGCAGATTACTACTACGAACCCAAAGTTCACCCACCCCATAGCTTTCGTCTGTCCCCTCTCTATCTCTCCCTCTATATCTATTCCACTCTCTCTCTCTCACCTTTGGCCTACCTCCCTCCCTCTCCACATCTATGAACCTGCCCTCTGGGGCAATAAATAATTCCAACCTTGACTATCAATGCATCACTTAAGGTGATCGCTTTAAGAGTAGCCAGTATAATAAAACCCCTACCATAACATTTTGATTAAGACAGACCTAGTAACTAGAGACAGAGATATGTGAAGTATGTCACAGATAAAGGAGTAGGCTGGGCATTGTTAAGTTTTGTCTTAACAATGCCCAGCCTACTCCTTTATCTGTGACATACTTCACATATCTCTGTCTCTAGTTACTAGGTCTGTCTTTTGTATCATTGGACTAGTCATGTTCTCGGACAGACACTCAGACACACAATCAGGCCTTCAGATACTCAGACACACAATCAGGCCTTCAGATACTCAGACAAAACTTAACAATGCCCAGCCTACTCCTTTATCTGTGACATACTTCACATATCTATGTCTCTAGTTACTAGGTCTGTCTTTTGTATCATTGGACTAGTCATGTTCTCGGACAGACACTCAGACACACAATCAGGCCTTCAGATACTCAGACAAAACTTAACAATGCCCAGCCTACTCCTTTATCTGTGACATACTTCACATATCTATGTCTCTAGTTACTAGGTCTGTCTTTTGTATCATTGGACTAGTCATGTTCTCGGACAGACACTCAGACACACAATCAGGCCTTCAGATACTCAGACAAAACTTAACAATGCCCAGCCTACTCCTTTATCTGTGACATACTTCACATATCTCTGTCTCTAGTTACTAGGTCTGTCTTTTGTATCATTGGACTAGTCATGTTCTCGGACAGACACTCAGACACACAATCAGGACTTCAGATACTCAGACAAAACTTAACAATGCCCAGCCTACTCCTTTATCTGTGACATACTTCACATATCTCTGTCTCTAGTTACTAGGTCTGTCTTTTGTATCATTGGACTAGTCATGTTCTCGGACAGACACTCAGACACACAATCAGACCTGCAGACACCAAGACAGTCAGACACACAATCAGACCTTCAGACACCCAGACAGTCAGACAGACACTCAGACACACAATCAGACCTGCAGACACTCAGACACACAATCAGACCTTCAGACAGTCAGACAGACACTCAGACACACAATCAGACCTTCATACACCCAGACACTCAGACACACAATCAGACCTTCAGACACCCAGACAGACACTCAGACACACAATCAGACCTTCAGACACCCAGACAGTCAGACAGACACTCAGACACACAATCAGACCTTCAGACACCTAGACAGTCAGACAGACACTCAGACCTGCAGACACCCAGACAGTCAGACAGAGAGAGAGAGACACTCAGACACTCAATCAAACCCTCAGACACCCAGACAGTCAATCAGGCCCGCAGTCACTCAGTTGTTGTCGCGGTGTATTGTTGTTGCGGTTGTTGTTGCGTATAGTGCTGCTGCTGTTGTTTTTGTATATAGTGTTGATATTGTATATAGTGTTGTTGTTGTATACAGTGTTATAGTAATCTCAATAAATACTCACATTTCCTGTGACTCTGGTAATATCCAGGATGAATATGCCATTTCTCGGACTTGACACTTACACCTGATTGTGTTCCTTGTCTGTTGCCAAGATCAACGGTCACAACTGCAGCATGATCACTGGAACAACATTTGAAATAAACACTCTTTGAACAACACAAATGGAAGTACAAGGTGGTAAGTTAACCCTTTAGTTACCAACCCAACCAAAACCAGCTCTGGTTCTATGAAATAAAACCACTTATTTTAAAGGGTTCCAATTTAAATTAAAATCTTCCAACATAATTTTATAAAAGAACCTTACATTAAGTTATTATCTTACCAACCTGGCCAAAACCAGCTCTGGTTCTATGAAATAAAACCACTTATTTTAAAGGGTTCCAATTTAAATTAAAATCTTCCAGCATAATTTTATATAAGAACCTTACATTAAGTTATTATCTTACCAACCTGGCCAAAACCAGCTCTGGTTCTATGAAATAAAACCACTTATTTTAAAGGGTTCTAATTTAAATTAAAATCTTCCAGCATAATTTTATATAAGAACCTTACATTAAGTTATTATCTTACCAACCTGGCCAAAACCAGATCTGGTTCTATGAAATAAAACCACATATTTTAAAGGGTTCCAATTTAAATTAAAATCTTCCAGCATAATTTTATGTAAGAACCTTACATTAAGTTATTATCTTACCAACCTGGCCAAAACCAGCTCTGGTTCTATGAAATAAAACCACATATTTTAAAGGGTTCCAATTTAAATTAAAATCTTCCAGCATAATTTTATATAAGAACCTTACATTAAGTTATTATCTTACCAACCTGGCCAAAACCAGATCTGGTTCTATGAAATAAAACCACATATTTTAAAGGGTTCCAATTTAAATTAAAATCTTCCAGCATAATTTTATGTAAGAACCTTACATTAAGTTATTATCTTACCAACCTGGCCAAAACCAGATCTGGTTCTATGAAATAAAGCCACTTATTTTAAAGGGTTCCAATTTAAATTAAAATCTTCCAGCATAATTTTATATAAGAACCTTACATTAAGTTATTATCTTACCAACCTGGCCAAAACCAGATCTGGTTCTATGAAATAAAACCACATATTTTAAAGGGTTCCAATTTAAATTAAAATCTTCCAGCATAATTTTATGTAAGAACCTTACATTAAGTTATTATCTTACCAACCTGGCCAAAACCAGCTCTGGTTCTATGAAATAAAACCACATATTTTAAAGGGTTCCAATTTAAATTAAAATCTTCCAGCATAATTTTATATAAGAACCTTACATTAAGTTATAATCTTACCAACCTGGCCAAAACCAGATCTGGTTCTATGAAATAAAACCACATATTTTAAAGGGTTCCAATTTAAATTAAAATCTTCCAGCATAATTTTATGTAAGAACCTTACATTAAGTTATTATCTTACCAACCTGGCCAAAACCAGATCTGGTTCTATGAAATAAAGCCACTTATTTTAAAGGGTTCCAATTTAAATTAAAATCTTCCAGCATAATTTTATATAAGAACCTTACATTAAGTTATTATCTTACCAACCTGGCCAAAACCAGCTCTGGTTCTATGAAATAAAACCACTTATTTTAAAGGGTTCCAATTTAAATTAAAATCTTCCAACATAATTTTATATAAGAACCTTACATTAAGTTATTATCTTACCAACCTGGCCAAAACCAGATCTGGTTCTATGAAATAAACCCATACATTTTAACCCTTTAGCATTTACATTACTCTATATATACTATTATATTTTCACAGTAAAGGCTTTATCTCACATAATATCTCTCATAATATCGAATCTATGGGATTTTGATATTATTTATTTTGAGAACAATACCTAAACATCAGTATGAGTGGCCAGTTACAGCCAGTTTGAACAGAAGGAGGTGAGAGTATAGTGGCCTGATATGGCCAGTTTAAATGCTACAGGGTTAAAGGTTTCCAATTTAAATAAAAATCTTCCAACATAATTTTACTTTAAGTTACTACCTTACCAACCTGACTAAAACTGGTTCTGGTTCTATGAATTAAAACTACTTATTTAAATGGGTTCAACAACAATAACAACAACAACAGCAGCATCAAGAACCACAATAACATCAACAACAACGACGACAACATAAACAACAACAACAACAACAACATAAACAACAGCAGCAGCAGCAACAGCAACAGCAACAACAACAACAAGCAAGAGAACTCTACTTACAGGCAGCCTGCTGCCGTGACAACATGTCGGGAGCTGATCAAAGTTCCAACACAGCTGTTATGATCAACCCCGTAACTATTTCCAACGTGCAGTGTCGCAAGATAAGGAGCGTCACATAGGACGTCTGGAGTACCAACAATTCTTTGCAGCCAATTGTGATAACTTGCTGAAATTGTAGAGAAGATGTTCATTTCATATTTTATTACTCTGGGTTTTATTTTAGTATTTTATTGAACAACAACAACAACAGCAAACAATAACAACCACAACAACGATAACAGCAATAACAACATCATCATCATCAGGTCGAGCTTGCTCAGCTTTCTACG
>OZ024757.1:20056700-20121700 GCA_964016885.1 Eledone cirrhosa
GGTCATCCTCATGCACATCACATGTCCATACCACCTCAGTCTCCTCTCCCGTACACTACATTCTATCCCTCTCAGACACAGTTTCTCTCTCAACACATTTATGCTGGGTCGTTCACGCACATTTACACTGCACATCCAACGGAGCATGCTTGCTTCATTTCTCTCCAGCCGTTGCATATCCTCTGCAGTTGCTGCCCATGTCTCACTACCATGCAGCATCGCGCTCATCACACAGGCATCATACAACTGGCCTTTCGTACGCAGGGAGAAACCCTTCTTCATCAGCAGAGGAAGCAGCTCCCTAAACTTCTTCCAACCCGTCCTTATTCTAGATACTATGGCCTCGGAACACCCTCCTCTCATGCTAATCTGATCTCCTAGGTATCGGAAGCTATCTACCACTTCTATAGCGCCTTCCTGCATTTGAAAAGTGTGTCTATCAATGCGACTTCTACTGTCTAATTTCCCTGTACATCTACTGCATACATATTTCTCCCTACCTGTTAGTTTGCCTGCTATCCCGCTACATCTCTTGTGTACCCAGGATCTGCATTGTGTGCATTTTATAGAATTTATGCCAGTTCCTTTTCTGCATATCGAACATGGCCATTTCCCTGACGGAATCAGAGTTTTGTCCTCTTTTCTACTCATCAACACTTTTGTCTTAGCTAGGTTCACTCTCAGTCCTCTTGCTTCCAACTGCTGTTTCCATAGCCAGAATTTATTCTCTAGATCCTCTACTGATTCTGCTATAAGAACCAGATCGTCAGCAAAGAGAAGTTCCCATGGACAGCCAGTCTTAAACTCCTCTGTTATGGCTTGGAGGACTATAATGAACAAGAGTGGGCTGAGGACCGAACCTTGATGTACTCCTACTTGTATCTGGAATTCCTCACTAAACTCCATTCCGACCCTGACTTTACTGAGAGTACTTCTGTACAAAGTTTGCACTGTCCTCACAAGCCATTCCTCAACACCTAGCTTCCTTAGGGCCCACCAGATGACAGATCGGGGTACCCTATCAAAGGCCTTCTCTAGGTCAACAAAGGCTAAGTATAGTGGCTTATTTTTCTCTAAGAACCTCTCTTGCAATTGTCTCACCAAGAAAAGGGCATCTGTTGTACTCTTCCCAGGCACAAAACCAAACTGCATCTCATCTAGTTTGACCCTTTCTCTAATTAGTTGTGCTAATATCCTTTCTGCCACTTTCATAACCTGATCCATCAGTTTTATACCCCTATAATTGCTCTTCCCCAGAGCATCCCCTCTATATATATATATATATATAATGTCATTTTTCTCATGAGAGGCTGAAAGAATTGGAGCCCAGACCCAACAATACTTGAGTACCTGTTTATTTCACTGTTGTAATTATTTATACTAAACTCGTCCTCTGGACTACGTGCTCTTAATCTTGGATATTTTCACTTAACTTTTACTTCAGTTTATATATCTATATGATAACTGTCACTTCTTTACAGAAGAGGGCCATCTCTTCAATGTTGTACTGAACAGCCATGAGCCCACAAATGACTCTGCAAACCCGCCTTAACCCTTTAATGTTCAAACTGGCCAAAACCGGCCAGAATTCCCTCACCTCTTTCTGTTGAAACTGGCTGTAACTGGTCGCTCAAATGTTAAGGTATTGTTCTCAAAATAAATACTTTCAAAATCTCATAGATTCGATATTATGTGAGATATTATGTGAGGTAAAGCCTTTACCATGAAAATATAATAGTATATATAGAGTAATGTGAATGTTATGTGAGATATTATGTGAGGTAAAGCCTTTACCATGAAAATATAATAGTATATATAGAGTAATGTAAATGTTATGTGAGATATTGTGAGGTAAAGCCTTTACCATGAAAATATAATAGTATATATAGAGTAATGTAAATGTTATGTGAGATATTATGTGAGATAAAGCCTTTACCATGAAAATATAATAGTATATATAGAGTAATGTGAATGTTATGTGAGATATTATGTGAGATAAAGCCTTTACCATGAAAATATAATAGTATATATAGAGTAATGTGAATGTTATGTGAGATATTATGTGAGGTAAAGCCTTTACCATGAAAATATAATAGTATATATAGAGTAATGTGAATGTTATGTGAGATATTATGTGAGGTAAAGCCTTTACCATGAAAATATAATAGTATATATAGAGTAATGTGAATGTTATGTGAGATATTATGTGAGGTAAAGCCTTTACCATGAAAATATAATAGTATATATATAGAGTAATGTAAATGCTAAAGGGTTGTGCATACTCTTACAGATGTGACATACATACATACATACACACACACACACACATATACGCACATGCATACACACACACATACATACATACGCACATATATAGGTGTATAGCATATCTGATGATCTTTCGATTACAGAGTCAGGTTCAATCAATAATAGGTCGTTCCCCGAGCTGATCGACAGTGAAACATATGTAATATATTATTAAATGTTATGATGTAACACTGAATCCTTCTTTCTTTATTCTTATAGTACATACACACACACATATATATATCATCGTCATCATCATCATTTTACGTCCGCTTTTCCCTGCTTGCAAGGGTGGGATGGGAACTGATTCTGGCTTGATTTCTACAGCTGGATGCCCTTCCTAACACCAACCTCATTTACAGTGAGTGCTGGGTGCTTTTTTGCCGTGGCACCTCCATGACCACTTTGCAGTGGAATGATATGGACCCCAGTCCTATCATCTCATTTCTACAGCTGAGTAAACTGGAGCAATGTAAAATAAAGTGTCTTGCTCAAGGAAACAACACATCACCCGGTCTGAGAATTGAACTCTCAACCTTTCGATTGCAAGGCCAATGCTCTAACCACTAAGCCATGTGCCTCCATAAGAAATTTTGACACATGCATATATATATATACACACACACACACACACACAGTGCATCTTCGCTTATCCGGACGGCTATTTCTGTACTACCTCTGGATGAGGAGGACCTGATTTCGGCAGACGGACAGATTCGGGCAGCATTTCTTCCGGTGAACGTTACGTCACTTATTCAGCCAATGGACCAGGGAGTTTTGGAGACACTAAAGCGGATTTACAGAAAACATTTGCTGTGAGATTTGATCGGAAAAGGGGACACGGGAATGATTCCATTTTTACGTGCGATAAACATGAGGGAGGTGGTTGACTGTTCAGCTGTTGCGTGGACATGGTACCTATCTCATCCTCTCACTCTCTTTCTCTAGCAAACTTCATCTTTCTTTCTTTCTTTCTCTCTACATATCTATGTACCTATCACATTTTCTCTCTTTACCAAACTATTTCTTTTTATTTCTCTCTACATATTTCACTCTCTCTCTCAAACTCCATCTCTCTACATATCTATGTACCCCTCTCGTTTTCTTTCCATCAAACTCTATCTCTCTACATATCTCATATCTATATACCTATATCATTTTCTCTCTCTCTCTCTCAATCAATCTATCTCTCTCTCTCTATCGATCAATTACCACCTATGTCTCTACATGTTCCTGAGTTCTTTAATCAATAACAGATTGTCGTTATAACCTGCAGCCAAACAAAAAAATTCTTCCAAAATATCAATAGAAGAAGAATCAAAAACTTAAACCAACAACAACAGACAAAGAATTTGGCACACTTTACAAATTCTTTTATTTCAAATTCATATCATTCTCATTGTCATGTCCTCACATCTGCTGTGTTGTGGTTAAGGAGTTTGATTAAGTAACAACATGGTTTTCAAATTCAGTCACACTGCGTAGCCACTTTGGGCAAGCAATTAAGTGTCTTTCCTGGTCACTGTTTATTTTTCCCTGCAGTGGACATATGGTTAGCATGTCTCAGGAAAGAATCACTGGACATGTTTGTAGCTCGGAGATCAAAGAGTCACTCCAGGTAGAGCTGTTACTTCTCCGAATTGAGAGATCACAGCTCTGATACTATGGACATGTGGTTAGAATGTCTCAGCAAAGAATGTGTAGCTCGGAGATCAGAGAGTCAAACTAGGTAGAGCTGCTACTTCTCAGAATTGAGAGATCACAGCTCTGATACTATGGACATGTGGTTAGAATGTCTCTGGAAAGAATGTGTCGCTCGGAGATCAGAGAGTCACTCCAGGTAGAGCTGCTACTTCTCCAAACTGAGAGATCACAGCTCCGATATTTTGGACATATGGTTAGAATGTCTCAGGAAAGAATCACTGGACATGTTTGTAGCTTGGAGATCAGAGAGTCACTCCAGGTAGAGCTACTACCGTATATACTCATGTATAGGTCGCACTTTTTTAACGATAAATAAGTATAAATTTTTGGGGTGCGATCTATCGGATCGACATCAGACTGACCAATGATTTTTCAGACTTAATCAACGATGGGTATTTATAAAAATAACTTTAATATTTTTTATTATTTAACATAATAATTTCATATATCTACCTTCTTATACATATATTTCTTGATTTTAAATTTTTTACTAAAACTTTGTAGCGTTTACGTTTCTTTCTATCTGACCGAACCATCCGTCATTAAAATCCATAGAAATGCATACCCGGTATTTAAAATGTGATTTCATTGTCTTAGCGTTGCTATGAACACGTATTGTGACGTATTTACTTTAACAGGAAACAGATTATTGCATGTGGCATTTCTTTTCAAAATTAGCAAGTGAGAAAAGTTGATAGTTGAAATCTAGCAGTTTTCCGAACAGGCCAATTAATTAAAAATGCAGATATAATCAGTACAAGGTTTTAGTCTTTCTCTACATTCCAGGCAAATATTTTCATTGAAAAAAATGCAAATATTATTTTGACTGGTGAAAAGGTTTTATTCAATGTACTCTTACACAATGTACGGTGTAAATTTACATAACAGAATGTTCCCAATATATAAGTTCATTAACAGGTGTGAACATGTATTGGTGTTGTATCTTTCAATGGTGTCCGTCAGATCTTCGCTTTCACTTTCAAAGTAACTATCATCGTCAGAAATAAATACGTCTGATTCATTTGAAGATAAATCACTAATATTATCTTGTGTTTCTTTTTCATTTCGAATGTCGTCGCATGTAAAACCTTCAAAGTCGGTATTCTCTACTTTGGGAAGCCATGTTGATACGCTAAAAATCTGTTATACTTTCAACGTTAAAAAACACGTGTTATTTCAAGTTGTTTCACTATATTAAGAGTTAATTTTCGCGCTTAAAGGCTTCATCTCGCAGTAATCTTGAACTGACGAGATTTCGATGACGTTGATGTTTATTTTATAAATAAAACATGGTTTGGAGTATATATCGCAACGGCAAAGTAATGGAAAGCTAACAGATTATTAGTTTCAATTATCATAAAAAATAGTAGTTTGACGCCCAAATTTCAGTGCGACCTATCTGCGAGTCAATGGCAAATAGCCTATTTGTTAAATGAAAAGTGGGTATGCGACCTATCTGCCGGGGCGACCTATACGCGAGTATATATGGTACTTCTCCGAATTGAGAGATCACAGCTCTGATACTATGGACATGTGGCTAGAATGTCTCAGGAAAGAATCACTGGACAGATTTTACGAGCAAAACCAACCAGCAAGAGACCCAGGGGTAGATGCTGAGCAAGATGGTTGGATAACATCCACGAGCTTGGCTGGTCTCGCTTGGGGGATTCAGCCGGATCAGTTGGAGACGGTTGCTTCTGGCAAGACCTGCTGGAGGGAGTGCTTGAGGACTCTGCTCCCCCCCCCTCCCTCTCAGGGTCACAACAAAAAGCACCCAGTACTCACTGTATTTGAGGTTGGCATTAGGAAGGGCACCCAGCTGTAGAAACCAAGCCATAATCAGTTCTGTATGAGCAAGACATGGTCACCTGACCTGGCATTGCTCACAACAGAACAAACCATTTAACCCGTGCAAGTGTGGAAAAAATGGACGCTAAATGATGATAATGATTCATCATCATCATCATCATCATTTCATTTTTACGTCTGCTTTTTCCCTGCCTGCAAGGGTGGGACGGGAACTGATTCTGGCTTGATTTCTACAGCTGGATGCCCTTCCTAACACCAACCTCATTTACAGTGAGTGCTGCGTGCTTTTTTTTTTCTGTGGCACCTCCACGACCACTTTGCAGTGGAATGATAGGGACCTCAGTCCCTATCATCTCATTTCTACAGCTGAGTAAACTGGAGCAATGTGAAATAAAGTGTCTTGCTCAAGGAAACAACACATCACCCGGTCTGAGAATTGAACTCACAACCTTTCGATTGCAAGGCCAATGCTCTAACCACTAAGCCATGTGCCTCCATGGTTTGCTTATTTGTTGTAGAACAAAATATATGTATATATATATGTCTGTGGATGTATATGTATATACGTATATACATGTCTATGTAAATATGTATGTGTGTGTATATATATATATATATTTTTACAAAACTATCATGTAAAACATCACATTCCAGAAAAGTGGGAATAACATTTATTGCATGACACTGACATGTTTCATTGTATGTGTTACATATCAGTCTAGGATTGCTAATATTTGACTATTGTAATCAAATTAAATCGAATCCAACTACTTAAAAAATCACATGTAGACAACAAATTTTCAAAGTGGAATAAGAACTTTTTAACATATTGAGATATATTGAAGGAAAGCATTTACAGTGAGTGCTGGGTGCCTTTTTTGCCGTGGCACCTCCACGACCACTTTGTAGTGGAATGATAGGGACCCCAGTCCCTATCATCTCATTTCTACAGCTGAGTAAACTGGAGCAATGTGAAATAAAGTGTCTTGCTCAAGGAAACAACACATCACCCGGTCTGAGAATTGAACTCACAACCTTTCGATTGCAAGGCCAATGCTCTAACCACTAAGCCATGTGCCTCCATATATATATATATGTATATATATCCAGGGAGTGTAATGCAGAGTTACTGCAGGTTCACCCGGGTGAGCACTCAATGTTTAGGTTCACGTCAGTATTGAGGTGTAGAGCTAGACAGAGTGTAATGTAATAATGATTTCATTTATTGGCCACAAGGGCCGAATGGTTACTCTTTCATTACGTTTATTGGTTGGTGACGCGCGTTTCGCTATTGATCAGCTCAAGGTTCGATCTGTATCGATCTAGCCTGACTGTGGAATCAAAAGGTCGTCGGACCTCTGTGGTAGTAATGACAGAATGAATTAATCTATATATATAGATATATATTATTATGTAATAAACAACATAAGGCAATTATTCCATTTACCAGTGGTTTCTTAAAAGCAAAAGATTTTGCTTTCAATGTTTATTACATAATAATAATTAAGCTCTGTTACCTACATAGAGCACTCTTTTTTCCTGGACTTTTCCGACGGAATTACTTCATATATATATATATGTGAAATAAAGTGTCTTGATGTGTTGTTTCCTTGAGAAAGACACTTTATTTCACATTGCTCCAGTTTACTCAGCTGTAGAAATGAGATGATAGGGACTGGGGTCCCTATCATTCCACTGTAAAGTGGTCGTGGAGGTGCCACGGCAAAAAAGCACCCAGCACTCACTGTAAATGAGATTGGTGTTAGGAAGGGCATCCAGCTGTAGAAATCAAACCAGAATCAGTTCCCGTCCCACCCTTGCAAGCAGGGGAAAGCAGACATAAAATGATGATGATATATATCATCATCATCTTCCATGCTATATGGGTTAGATACATTGTCCTGTTGTGGGCAGTGTCCGGTCAGCTGACCTTGTCTTGTTCATACAAGAACTGATTCTGGCTTATATATAAATATAAATGTAAATGTGGTTGGTGTTAGGAAGGGCATCCAGCTGTAAAAGAGCAAGACACGGTCTCCAGACCATTCCCGCATCAAATGGAACAAAATCGTCTAACCCATGCTAGCGTGGAAGATGGACGTTAAATGATGATGATGATATATATATATAAATATAATGGCAGAGATCAATGGAAGAGAGACAGTGATGGTAATACACTACTACATATATTGTAAAAGAACTTTGGAGAAAATATAAAAATAAATCTTCCACAAGAGTTTGATAGATACATTATAGCTTTTTATTCCATTAAACTGATCCAGTTTACATAACATTGAAATCAGTTTATACATTCAGGAGTCCCCTTCTGTTGACACGAGAGATTGAGCTTGCACGTAAAACGGTCCTTGTTTCTGATATATACGCAGCTTAATATATTTTGTTGAGCCAAAGATCTTCTCTGAACAATTGATCTGCAGCAGAGTTTCAATAATTTTATACTTCAACCGCTTCTCGTCAGCTGAAGAGGCGGTTGATCGGTCGACCAGATACTCCAAAAAGGTTGGGTGATCTACCATCAGTTCTAAAGCCCACAGCTGATTGGACAGCGCTGATAATATGGTGTTGGCTGCCAATCGGATGTTTGGGAAAGGCTGTTGGCAGAGTAACATAATCCATCTGAAAGGCTCAGGAGAGACTAAGTTGAACCAATGCTGAGTCAGCGCTAACATCTCATCATTTTGGTCTTCAGGCTGAAATTAACAAACAGATATTATAACCATCACCGTTTAATATCCATTTTTCCACGCTAGCATGGGTTGGATGTGTTGTCCTGTTGTGAGACAAACCATATCAGATGACTGTCTTGCTCATACAGAACCTTTTCTGACTTGGTTTTTACAGCAGGATGCCCTTCTTAATGCCAACCACATCTACTGTGTGTACCGGGTGCTTTTTATTAACCAACACGACCAGTTTACAGCATGGGCTGGGTGCTTTTTGTCATGACACTTACACGACCACCTGACAATGTGGGCTGGGTGCTTTTTGTCGAGATACCAACACGACCACTTTACAGCATGGGCTCGGTGCTTTTTGTCGTGACACCTATATGACCACTTTACAGTGTCTACTGGGTGCTTTTTGCCGCTTGACAATGTGGGCTGGGTGCTTTTTGTCGAGATACCAACACGACCACTTTACAGCATGGGCTTGGTGCTTTTTGTCGTGACACCTATATGACCACTTTACAGTGTCTACTGGGTGCTTTTTGCCACTTGACAGTGTGGACAGGGTGCTTTTTGCGGCTTGACAGTGTGGACTGGGTGCTTTTTGCCACTTGACAGTGTGGACTGGGTGCTTTTTGTCGAGATACCAACACAACCACTTTACAGCATGGGCTCGGTGCTTTTTGTCGTGTCACCTATATGACCACTTTACAGTGTCTACTGGGTGCTTTTTGCCACTTGACAGTGTGGACAGGGTGCTTTTTGCGGCTTGACAGTGTGGACTGGGTACTTTTTGTCGAGATACCAACACAACCACTTTACAGCATGGGCTCGGTGCTTTTTGTCGTGACACCTATATGACCACTTTACAGTGTCTACTGGGTGCTTTTTGCCACTTGACAGTGTGGACTGGGTGCTTTTTGCCACTTGACAGTGTGGACTGGGTACTTTTTGTCGAGATACCAACACAACCACTTTACAGCATGGGCTCGGTGCTTTTTGTCATGACACCTATATGACCACTTTACAGTGTCTACTGGGTGCTTTTTGCCGCTTGACACCTACATGACCACTTTACAGTGTAAAGGGTGGTGTGGACAGAAGTGGAAGGGTGGTGAATGGGTGTGTGAGCGTGTCCGTATGTGCATGTGTGCGAGTATGTCTATGTGCATGTGCATGTATGTGTTTGAATTGGAGACGCCTGACATGAAACACCATCATCACTGACATAAATAATAATTGTTTCTACTTTTGGCACAAGGCCAGCAATTACTCCAGTGTATTACTGGTACTTTTATTTTATCTACACCGTAAGGATGAAAGGCAAAGTTGACCTCGGCGGGATTTGAACTCAGACCGTAAAGGGCCACAACTCTATGCTACAAAGCAGTGTCCAACGCTCTACCAATTCTGCCAATCCACCGCCTTACATAAATATAATTGTTTCTACTTTTAGGCACAAGGCCAGCAATTACCCAGTGTATTACTGGTACTTTTATTATATCTACACCGTAAGGATGAAAGGCAAAGTTAACCTCGGTGGGATTTGAACTCAGACTGTAAAGGGACGTAACTATGCTGAAAAGCATGGCGTCCGACCCTCTACCGATACTGCCAATCCACCTCCCTACATAAATATAATAAACCTTACTTACCACCAGCTGGATTATCGTTGCCAAGGCAGAAAGAGCTCGAACTTTCACATCTTCTGGAAAATTCTTAACTGTATGACCAATATCTGCCATGGCTTCATCCATTTTAGACCCTTAAAAAAAACCGGACCAAGTTAGATTAGATGAGTCGAGTCAGTAAAATATATTTTAATATTTATACAACAACACAAAACCCAAAATAAATATGAATAAAAGTAGAATATAATAAGTCTAAAGTCTGTTTTAACCCTTTAGCATTTAAACCGGCCATATCCAGCCAGAATTCTCTCCCCTCTTTCTGTTTAAACCGGCTGTAACTGACCCTCATATTGATGTTAAGGTATTGTTCTAAAAAAAAATGATATCAAAATCTCAGATTTGATATAGCATTTACATTACTCTATATTTACTATTGTATTTTCACAGTAAAGGCGGCTTTATCTCACATAATATTGCTAACGTCACCACATGAAAGACTTGGCCAATAATTTTCAAGGAATGTTTAAAATAATCAAGAAATTGGAGAGATTTATTAACGTTTCACCCATTAGCATTTACATTACTCTATATTTACTATTATATTTTCACCGAAAAGCATTTATCTCACATAATATCAACACCCTTGCAAGCAGGGAAAAGCGGACGTAAAATGAAAAAATGATGATGAGATTTCAATATTATTTATTTTGAGAACAATACCTTAACATAAGCATGAGCAGCTGGATACAGCCAGTTTGAACAGAAAGAGGTGAGAGAATTCTAGTCGGATATGGCTGGTTTGAATAGAAAGAGGTGAGAGAATTCCGGCTGGATGTGGCTGGTTTGAATAGAAAGAGGTGAGAGAATTCCGGCTGGATATAGCTGGTTTAAATGCTAAAGGGTTAAATAAAAATGGCACAGCCATAGCTATAGCTGATACACAGTTTCAGTATTTAGAAAACAAGTCAAAAGTTTACCATATTTCTTTAGAGTTTGCTTGCCGTCATTAGTGATCGCAATCTGAGCAATAGTTTCTATGCTGATTGTTCTTAGGGTTACATCAGAAGAATTCAAGCTGGATAAAACTTTACACATGAAGTCCTCGTACTTGGAGCAGATCTCAAGGGGTCGAATTCTGGCTAGACACCCAAAAAATGTAATTAGACCTACAAAAAAACAAAAAAAAAAACAACATAGATGAAGAGGAATTCTTTAGAAATTTGTAAAAGTCCCAAATAACTAATAATAAAAAAATAATTGTTTCTACTTTAGGCACAAGGCGAGCAATTTGAAGGGGAGGGGAAATTCAATTAAATCAACCCCAATACATTACTGGTGCTTTATTTTATTAGCCCTCATAAGGATGAAAGGCAAAGTTAACCTCGGTGGTATTTGAACTCAGAACGTAAAGGGTCGTAACTATATGCCATGAAGCATGTTGTCCGACACTCTCCTCCCGATTCTGCCAATCCACTCCCCTTAAAAAATAATAACTGTAACAAAAGTCTTCTTTGCCCACATATTTTTGAGAGGGTCACGGGGGCAGAGCCCCCAAACATTCCTTCTAGTGGGTCCTGTCAGAAGCAACCCTCTCCAACTGATCCGGCTGGATCCTCAAGTGAATCCAGCCAAGCTCATGGATGTTATCCAACCATCTTGCTTGAGATCTACCCCTGGGTCTCCTCTTGAACACAACTGTTGTTACCCCCTTAACTAACATATATATATATAACACACACGCACAAACATATATCATCATCATCATCATCATCATCACCGTTTTACGTCCGTTCATCCACGCTAGCATGGGTTAGACGGGTTGTCCTGTTGTGGGCAGTGTCTGGTCGGCTGACCATGCCTTGCTCATACAGGAACTGATCTGGCTTGATTTCTACAGCTGGATGCCCTTCCTAACACCAACCTCATTTACAGTGAGTGCTGGGTGCTTTTTCGTGGCGCCTACACGTCCACTTTACAGTGTGGGCTGGGTGCTTTTTTGCCGTGGCACCTCCACGACCACCTTGCGGTGGGGGGAGTGGGGGCATATTGTTTATATGCTTCAGCATGTACCCATGGGAGGTCGGGTACCCTGTATTACTGCGTGACGCCAGAAGTCACGGTCGTGTGTCATATATATATATTTAATTAGAAAGTAAACAACACAATATATAACTATTCCATTACCAAAGGTTTCAGGACACTAGACATTATTAATATACGTCTGGATCGTTCATCAGACAGAGAGGTTATAGATAACGATCTAGACATATGTTAATATTGTCTGGGATCCAGAAACCTTTGGTAATGGAGTAGTTATATATTGTGTTGTTCATTTCCTAATTAAATAGCTCTGTTCTATACATAGAGCACTCTTTTTCCTTTGCTTTTTCTTCGGAAATAGTTAACACACACACACACACATATATATATATATATATATATATATATATATATATATATATATAAACAAGAAGTGTAAGTCAACAGGTTAAAATTAACTTTGCTTATTCATAGTCACTGTTATATATATATTTCGGTGATAACCATTATGCAACAACTATGACCTCATCAGACAGCTAAAATTCGAACAAAAAAAACATAACAATGGGACAAAGCTTACTTCTGTTATTTTGATTTGTTTATAATGCTCGGTGCTGAAATTTGGTGTTGTTTTCTCAAGGCACCGGTAACATATACATACATATATATGTGTGTGTGTATAAATGTATATACACACACACATTTATAAAAGCAAAGGAGAAAAAACTAACAAAAACAACAACAAACAAACAAACAAACTGCTATCATTAAAATAATGTTAGATCAAAGAGAAGCAGTTGGTGTGATACAAGAAAAAGACTTTTATAGTTGACATCAGAAGACAAATTTGTATTTACAGAAGAAATTACTACAAATACAGGGTGTCCCCCAAAAATATATACACATCATCATTTTATGTCCGCTTTTCCCTGCTTGCTTTATTAGAATGCTGTTGAAGTGTGTATACATTTTTTGGGGATACCCTGTGTGTGTGTGTGTGTATATATATAAGTACATTTGAAACCTTGTTTCTCAACTAATTTGGATAGATTATATCTAATGGTGGCAGTGTGTAAATAGTAAGTAAAATGTATACATGTAAGTATGCCACTGTTGTATCTGGTTATATCTAGTTATAGCCAGTTATATCTGGTTATATCTAGTTATATCTGGTTATATCTAGTTATAGCCAGTTATATCTGGTTATATCTAGTTATAGCCAGTTATATCTGGTTATAACTAGTTATAGCCAGTTATATCTGGTTACATTCGGATATATTAAACAATGATGATATCTAGTTAAGTCTGGTTATATCCGGATATATCTAGTTATATCCAGTTATATCCGCCGGCTATATCTAGTTATAATAATTTTTATGCAGGGGATTCCTTGAGACATGAAAACTATTTCAAGTGTTCCACAAGGGTAAAAAGGTTGGGCAACGCTGGTTTAGGGTGTACATCACCAGCACTAGGGAGGTTGTCATGTGTTTTAACACAACAGAAGAGTCTGTGAAGGTGAAAAGGTAAAGATAAAGTCTCACTTGGTTGTAGAAGTTCCAGTAACACGTCAGAGTCAGCTTTCATGAGGAGGATCTGAAGATTATCGAGGACTTTGTGTTCGGTGAGCCAAACATAGCCGTGATCGCTTAAGGCCAAGTCTGTCAGTAGCCCTACACAGTTCATCTTTGCCAACACATCAGTTCCATCGCCACAGAGTTCAGCAAGCATGGGTTCCAACAGACCAGAACCAATCACCACCGATAAATTTTGGGCAGAGGAATTGCCAATATTTACAAGCAACTAGAAAACAATGATAATGTGTTAGTGATTAGAAACACAGTCACATGGTGTAAATACACACAGGGATACAGTGTACCTATTGTAAACCAGGTATACAGTGTCTATTATAAACTAGATACACACAGGTATAGAGTGTACCTATTGTAAACTAGATATACAAAGGGATACAGTGTACCTATTGTAAACTCGATATACACAGGGATACAGTGTGCCTATTGTAAACCAGATATACACAGGGATACAGTGTGCCTATTGTAAACCAGATATACACAGGGATACAGTGTACCTATTGTAAACTAGATATACACAGGGATACAGTGTACCTATTGTAAGCTAGATATACACAGGGATAGGGTGTACCTATTGTAAACCAGATATACACAGGGATACAGTGTACTTATTGTAAACCAGATATATACAGGGATACAGTGTACCTATTGTAAACCAGATACACACAGGAATACAGTGTACCTATTGTAAACCAGATATACACAGGGATACAGTGTACCTATTGTAAACCAGATATACACAGGGATACAGTGTACTTATTGTAAACCAGATATATACAGGGATACAGTGTACCTATTGTAAACCAGGTATACAGTGTCTATTATAAACTAGATACACACAGGTATAGAGTGTACCTATTGTAAACTAGATATACAAAGGGATACAGTGTACCTATTGTAAACTAGATATACACAGGGATAGTGTACCTATTGTAAACTAGATACACACAGGGATACAGTGTGCCTGTTGTAAACCAGATATACACAGGGATACAGTGTACCTATTGTAAACTAGATATACACAGGGATACAGTGTACCTATTGTAAGCTAGATATACACAGGGATAGGGTGTACCTATTGTAAACCAGATATACACAGGGATACAGTGTACTTATTGTAAACCAGATATATACAGGGATACAGTGTACCTATTGTAAACCAGATACACACAGGGATACAGTGTACCTATTGTAAACCAGATATACACAGGGATACAGTGTACCTATTGTAAACCAGATATACACAGGGATACAGTGTACTTATTGTAAACCAGATATATACAGGGATGCAGTGTACCTATTGTAAACCAGATATACACAGGGATACAGTGTACCTATTGTAAACCAGATATACACAGAGATACAGTGTACCTATTGTAAACAAGATATACACAGGGATACAGTGTACCTATTGTAAACCAGATACAGACAGGGATACAGTGTACCTATTGTAAACCAGATAGAGACAGGGATACAGTGTACACACTATTCTAAACTGATAAGTAAGTGAATGCATAATAAAACAAAAGCCCAGTTTCTGTCAAGAAAATCTCACCTCATAAACCCTGAACCGAACCACATCATTTGTGTTCATAATTGATTTAAATACTGAGTGTAGGTCACTCTGAAATATTGACTGAAGGCTTTCTGGGCAGTTATCTGAAAAAAAAAAAAAACGGAAATATACATGTTACAGCTCACACTTATGTAGGTTTAGCTGACCTCTTACAAGGTCTGCTTTCCCTGCTGGCATGTGGACCTGGCACTTTTTGTTGTGTCACCAACACAACCACTTTACAGTGTGGACTGGGTGCTTTTTGTTGAGTCACTAACGCAACCACTTTACAGAGTGGACTGGGTGCTTTTTGTTGTCACCAACACAAGCACAACTATTTTACAGAGTGGACTGGGTGCTTTTTGTTGTGTCAACAACACAAGCACAACTATTTTACAGAGTGGACTGGGTGCTTTTTGTTGTGTCACCAACATAACCACTTTGCAGTGTAGACCTGGCGCTTTTTGTTGTGTCACCTACATGAGCACTTTGCAGTGTGGACTGGGCAGTTTTTGTTGTGTCAACAACACAACCGCAACAACTTTACAGTGTCGATCGGGTGCTTTTTGTTGTTACCAACATGACCACTTCACAGCTGTGGACTGGGTGCTTTTGCTGTGTCACCAACACAACCACAGCAACATATGTAAGCAAGATACAGGACAATACAAGCTAATCAACGACAAGTAACAACTGCATTATCATCATCATCATCGACTGCCAAAGGAAGATTGTACTCTATGGTGAATTGTCTTCTGGCTGTCATAACAGTGGCACAACACCCAGAAATGATTACAAAGACATTGCTGAAATATGGCCCCTCAATGTACAAAGGTCAGCTGAAAAATTTCATAGGCTGACCAAGATTCTCTCATGGATTGACCAAATGAGGTTTATTTTTCAACGTAGTGCCTGGAAAGAAATGATTATTCAAGACTTGAGAGTATATATATGGAGGCACATGGCTTAGTGGTTAGAGCATTGGCCTTGCAATCGAGAGGTTGTGAGTTCAATTCTCAGACCGGGTGATGTGTTGTTTCCTTGAGCAAGACACTTTATTTCACATTGCTCCAATTTACTCAGCTGTAGAAATGAGATGATAAGGACTGGGGTCCCTATCATTCCACTGCAAAGTGGTCGTGGAGGTGCCACGGCAAAAAAGCACCCAGCACTCACTGTAAATGAGGTTGGTGTTAGAAAGGGCATCCAGCAGTAGAAATCAAGCCAGAATCAGTTCCTGTCTCACCCTTGCAAGCAGGGAAAAAGCGGACGTAAAATGAAATGAAAAAAAATATATTGTTGCACTTACCAAGTTTGTTTAACACTGATTTAGCAGAAGAAACTATTTCTAAATTCTCTTGTGCCAACAGTTGTAGAAGAGAGTTAAGATATTGGTGGTTCTTGCCCAGGTAGGCATCAAACAGATCAGGGGGAAGACGCTTTAACTGGAAATACAAAATAATAAACTTCATCATCATCATCATCACCATTTAATGTCCCTTTTTCCATGCTAGTATGGGTTAGATGAGTTGTCCTATTGTGAGAAAATCAGGTCAGGTGACCATGTCTTGCTCATACAGAACTGTTTCTGGGTTGGTTTCTATGGCTGGATGCCCTTCCTAATGCCATGTCTAATGGGTACTTTTTGTCATGACACCTACACTACGACTCTACAGTGTGGACTGGGTGCTTTTTGTCGTGACAGCTACACAACCACTCTACAGTGTGGACTGGGTGCTTTTTGCCGTGACAGCTACACAACTACTTTACAGTGTGGACTGGGTGCTTTTTGTTGTGACAGCTACACAACCACTTTACAGTGTGGACTGGGTGCTTTTTGTCGTGACAGCTACACAACCACTTTACAGTGTGGACTGGGTGCTTTTTGTCGTGACAGCTACACAACCACTTTACAGTGTGGACTGGGTGCTTTTTGTCGTGACAGCTACACAACCACTTTACAGTGTGGACTGGGTGCTTTTTGTCGTGACAGCTACACAACCACTTTACAGTGTGGACTGGGTGCTTTTTGTCGTGACAGCTACACAACCACTTTACAGTGTGGACTGGGTGCTTTTTGTCGTGACAGCTACACAACCACTCTACAGTGTAGGCTGGGTGCTTTTTGTCGTGACAGCTACACAACCACTCTACAGTGTAGGCTGGGTGCTTTTTGTCGTGACAGCTACACAACCACTCTACAGTGTAGGCTGGGTGCTTTTTGTCTTGACAGCTACACAACCACTCTACAGTGTAGGCTGGGTGCTTTTTGCCGTGACAGCTACACAACTACTTTACAGTGTGGGCTGGGTGCTTTTTGTCGTGACAACTACACAACCACTTTACAGTGTAGGCTGGGTGCTTTTTGTGGTGACAGCTACACAACCACTTTACAGTGTGGGCTCAATAGTATCTTCATAATCGAAGTCATCCCAAAGAACAAAGGTCGACCAGGTATTTTTTACCTGTGAAAGTGAGAGTATTTGTATGTAGTCATTGTTCACGGTGAGGCCTTGTTGAAGATCCTCCGAGTAATTCTCCATTATGGAAGATGGGGGCAGCGCCATGAACAGACTGTTCAATACGTCACAGCATATTTTCATTTCTTCTCTGAAAAAGAAGAAAAAAATAATCAAAATTTAGAAGAAATTGACCAGAGTTGTTGGTATTGATGATGATGGTGGCTGTGGTGGTCGTGTTGATGGTGGCTGTGGTGATGGTGGTGTTGGTAATGGTATTGATGTTGTTGGTGGTGGTTGTGGTGTTGGTGGTGATGATGATGATGATGATGGTGTTAGTATTGATGGTAATGGTGTTGATGATGATGGTGTTGTTGGTGGTGGTGGTTGTGGTGTTGGTGGTAATGGTGATAATGATGATGATGATGATGGTGGTGTTAGTATTGATGGTAATGGTGTTGATGATGATGGTGTTGGTGGTGTTGGTGGCTATAGTATTGATGATGGTGTTGTTGGTGATGGCAGTGATGGTGGTGGTGGTAATGGTGATGATGATAGTGTTGGTATTGATGGTGGCTATGGTGCTGATGATGATGGTGTTGTTGGTGGTGGTAATGGTAATGATGATGATGATTATGTTGGTATTGATGGTGGCTATGGTGTTGGTGGTGATGATGATGATGATGATGATGACTTTAGGTTTTGAATTTTTATGATTCCTTAAAGGTAAAACAGGAATAATTTAAAGAAAACTGAGGCATTATCTCTGTAAATGTTACAGTGGCAGGGCCCCGTCCCACCTCGATAAAAAGCTAAATGGTGGGGGGTTGAGGGAGGGCCCCTTCCCATCTACTCAATAGCTAAATGTCAGATACAGAACAGACAGTACCGACTGACAGACAGAGCAGGGACAAATATGTGAACTATCTCAACAGAATTATCTGGTTAGGTTTACATCATCATCACCACCACCACCACCACCATCACCACCACCACCACCATCATCAACACCACCATGATCATCACCACCACCACCACCATCAACACCACCACCACCACCACCATGATCATCACCACCACCACCACCATCAACACCACCACCACCACCACCATCAACACCACCACCATCAACACCACCACCACCACCACCATCATCAACACCACCACCATCGCCATCATGAGTTTCATCATCGTCGTCATAGACAGAGGGAGAAATATGTGAACTATCTCAACAGAATTGTCTGCTCAGGTTCATCATCATCGTCATCATCATCATCATCGGATTGGCAGTATCGGTAGAGGGTCGGATGCCATGCTTTGCAGCATAGAGTTACGGCCCTTTACGGTCCGAGTTCAAATCCCGCCGAGGTTAACTTTGCCTTTCATCCTTACGGGAGTCGATAAAATAAAGTACCAGTAATGCACTGGGATAATTGCTGGCCTTGTGCCTAAAGTAGAAACATTTATTATTATTGGCAGTATCGGTAGAGGGTCGGACGCCATGCTTTGCAGCATAGAGTTACGGCCCTTTGTGGTCTGAGTTCAAATCCCGCCGAGGTTAACTTTGCCTTTCATCCTTACTCAGACTCAGACTCAGAACCTCCTGCGTCGCAAGACTCAGAAGCTCCCGCGTCTTGCGACGCATGAGGCAATCACAGTATACAACCGCGTTCAATCAACAGCCAGTGGCACAGCGTCCCGCCATTGTCTGTTTGTCACTCGCAGGTCCCTCTCAACTGTCTGGCGCCAGTTCATTTTGGGTCGCCCTCTCCGTCTGCTTCCCTGCGGGGTTCCATTTAAGTACTTGGTTCGCCAGTCTCTCCGGGGTCAATAAAATAAAGTACCAGTAATACACTGGGATAAGTGCTGGCCTTGTGCCAAAAGTAGAAACAATTATCATCATCATAATCCACACTACAATTATCATCACCAACACCACCGCCGCCATCATTATCACTAACACCTCACTACCATCACCACCACCACAACCATAATCACCACCCCCGCCTATGCTACCACCATGATCATCATCACCACCATGATCATCATCACAATCATGAGCCCCATCACAATTGCCATTATCATCACCACCACCTCCTCCTTGCCTCACCATCACCTACAAAGACCATCATCGCCCCCATCATCCTCCTGTCACCACTATCAACACACCATCATCACCTCAACCATCATCACCCGACCCCACCATCATCACTACCATCACTATCACCATCATCACCCGACCCCACCATCATCACTATCACCATCATCACCATCACCACCCGACCTCACCATCACCACCCACCATCACCATCACCACCCGACCCCACCATCATCACCCGACCAACATCACTACCATCACTATCACCATCACCACCCGACCCCACCAACATCACTACCATCACTATCAACACACCATCACCACCCGACCCCCACCATCACCTCAACCATCACCACCCGATCCCACCATCATCACTATCATCATCATCATCACCCGACCCCACCATCATCACTACCATCACCACCCGACCCCACCATCATCACTACCATCACCACCTGACCCCACCATCATCACTACCATCACTATCATCATCATCCCCATCACCTCAACCATCATCACCCGACCCCACCATCATCACTACCATCACTATCACCATCATCACCCGACCCCACCATCATCACCCGACCCCACCATCATCACTACCATCACCATCACCACACCACCCTCCTCATATTACATTAAATCTATGCAATGCAAAGACAGTAGATTCCTACTGACACCCCCCCCCCCCAACAAAACAGGAGGGGGGTAGGGGGAGGTTGAGAGGAGGCTCCCATTTAAACTGTTTAGTAAAACTCTTTAAAGGAAAATCTTTACATCCCCTCTCTCCTCCCTCAGTCACGCCACCACTAATGCCCCCCACCACTACTACCACTACCACCAGCACCACCACACTATCACTACTACTACCACCACTATCACTACTACTACCACCACCACCACCACACTACCACCACCACCTCCACCTCCACTACTACCACCACCACACTATCACTACCACCACTACCACCACCACACCATCACCTCCACCACCACACCACTACCACCACCACCACACTACTACCACTACCACCACCACCATCACCACGCCCCTGATGTGACATTTGAGAAAGTTCTGTGGTCCTGTCTGTGAGAATTAGAGAAAAGTTTTACTAAAATGTTTTACTTAAATTGAATTATTAGGAAAATAGCCACATCAAAAGGTTGACTCAGCTTCATAAAACCTTTGGTTATCTTCCAACAGTGGTTGAATAATGAGGACACGTGGATTAGTGGTTAGGGTGTGAGATTAATTATCATAAGGTCGAGAGTTCGATTCCTGGTCTGGGTAGTGCATTGTGTTCTCGAACAAGACACTTCATTTCATGCTGCTTTCCATGACAGAGCTTGGAGGCCCCAATCATAGCTGTCATTAAAATAGTCAAGAAACAACCTATGAGGTGTAACCATGTAGGTCAGATCAACCTACATAGGTGTGCGCTGTAACAACAACATGATAGGACTGGAGCCCCTATTAGACTAGGGGCCCCTATCATTAAAAAACTCAAGAAACCTCCTATGAGATGCAACCATGTAGAGGGCCAGATAAACCTACGAAGGTGTGAGCTATAACAGCAATATACATGTGTGTCTGTGTGTGTGTGATAAGATTGGGGTCTCATAAGTAAAAGCCTAAAGAAATCTACTTGAAGCAACAAAGTAGGTGGCTAAATATAGGTGCGAGCTGTAAAACGAACAACATACATAGATACTTGTGTGTGTGCACTACGACCTGGGGCCCCTGTCACTAAAACAACTGAGAAACCTTTGAGATACAACCCTCATGGGAGGCCAACTAATCCTACATAGGGTTTCTGCTGTAAGAACATGATATGACTTGGGGCCCCTGTCATTAAAACAACTGAGAAACCTTTGAGGAACAACATGATATGACTTGGGGCCCCTGTCATTAAAACAACTGAGAAACCTTTGAGATACAACCCTCGTGGGAGGCCAGCTAATCCTACATAGGGTTTCTGCTGTGACATTAACATAGATATGTGTAAATGATATGACTGGAGACCCCTATCATTAAAACATCTAAGAAAGCTATGAGACACAACCTCACAGGAAGCTATCTAAGTTAACATATGAACGGAATGAGCTATATATTTCATTTCAATTTCTACACAGGCCCCACCAACATCACCAACACAAACATCACCAACACAACCGCCACCACATCCGCCACCTTAACCCTATAGCATTTAAAATGGCCGTATCCGGCCAGAATTCTCTCACCTCTTTCTGTTCAAACCGGCCATAACTGGCCATTCATACTGATGTTAAAGTATAGTTCTCAAAATAAATAACATCAAAATCTCATAGATACGATATTATGTGAGATAAAGCCTTTACTGTGAAAATATAATAGTATATATAGAATGTGAATGCTAAAGGATTAAGCAACAAGGCAGCCCCTACCACAAACATCTTAACCACTCACTCAGCCATGCTTACCTTATACTACAAGAACTTAGCAGTAAAGTGTGTGTGTATATGAGTGTTATAATATGCTCTCATGTCTTGAATAATCGTCCCCGCGCTTATTGAATTTTGCTAATCTATCTCTAGTGAAATTTTATTGATTCATATCGATACAGCAGCTGGAGAATCTAATAATAATTTCATTCTACATAAAAAAAAACATTCTATATGTCAAAAATAAAAAAGAACATTATAAGAAATCCATATTTACGAACGTATACTATTATCTAGGACTGGAGAGTACCGTAGGTCAAACCTGTGACGCGGTTGCGCCTCTTGGACAAGGGAAGTAACTTTGTAAAGTTTTAAAAATTAACAGAGTTACGTCCCTTGGAAATGCTTTGCATGAATCGTTTTCGTTTTGATAAAATATGTCCCAAGATGTGGGCATTCCGGCACACAGGTGTGTACCGGAAGTCCAGTGACTGATATACATAAAGAAATGCGTAAATAAATAAATACATATATATATATATATATACAAATACACACACAAATAAATACATATACATATATATATATATATACAAATACACACACAAATACATACATTTTGGACCTATATGTATATAGTGTATAGTGAAATAAGATAACAAGGACGATTAGTTACTCCTTCATTACGTTTATTGGTTGGTAACGCACGTTTCGCCACTGATCAGCTCAAGGTTCGATCTGTATCGATCTGACCTGACTATGTAATCCGCAGCTCGTCAGACCCCTTGTAATGTGAATGTATATAGACTGTTACCTGTGTATATATAGACTGTTGTCTGAGTATATAGATTGCTAACTGTGTATATAGACTGTATAGTATATATATATATATTTAAGCTTAACTATCGTTTCTCGTATGTATGCCAATCTGGAAGGTATCGATACCAAGTGATATTCGATACCCAGATGATCATCTCAACCTTGGTATGAGTCTAACTCTTACCGGTTATCAAATGACCATATATGGTCTATAATTAGATTGTATAAAGTTTATATAGACTGTTACCTGTGTATATATAGACTGTTACCTATGTATATATATTGTATATATAGACTTGTATCTATATAGACTATTACTTGTGTATATATAGTATATATATACTCAAGTTTAGCTATCGCTTCTTGTATTGATGTCCATTTGGGAGCCATCGATACCAAGTGGTGTTCGATACCCAGAAGAGGATCTTCTCTACCTTGGTATGAGTCTAATTACCCTTACCGGGTATCAAATGACCATACTTAAGATATATATATATATATATATATATATATAATTATTTGGTATCAGGGTTGTATGTTGGAAATACAGGAGAACCGGACGATCTCCCGTAAGAAACCGGAAGTAAGCGAACAATATCAACATTTTCCAGCATTGTCGAACACATACCCACATATTTATATTATATATATATATATGCAAGTTATATTTAATTTGTTGGGATTCAACAAGCTTAAGAGTTTTATAACTGATATGAAGCACTCAACAAATAACTGGAATAAATATTCAATATATTAATAAATGGAAACTATATTTATAAAAGTAAAATAATTGTGTATATATATATAACGAAGGAAATGTGGTAAGGAACCAGGTGGACCATAACGCACCAAAGTACTCAATACTTAGGGTAGTAGAGTGGGTAATAGGAACAAGTAAGACCCCGACGGCTGAGCTCAAGCCGTTTCGACGGCTAATTCTGTACAGAATTAGCCGTCGAAACGGCTTGAGCTCAGCCGTCGGGGTCTTACTTGTTCCTATATATATATATATATAGGATACATACATGCGTGTATATATGTATATGTCTGTATGTGTATGTTTATATACATGTATGTATGAATGTGTGTCTATGCATTTATATGATAGTATATAAGTGCATAGACACACATTGTATATAAGTGCAGGTTGTGGGTTCAATTCCTGGACTGGATTGCGTGTTGTGTTCTTGAGCAAAATACTTCATTTTATGTTGCCCCAGTATACTCAATGGATCTTCATAACCCACCTGAGTACTCGATACTTGGGGTAGTAGAGGGGGTAATATGAACAGATTCAGGGCCCCGACGGCTGAGCTCCTGCCGTTTCGACAGCTAGATCCGAACCGGATTAATATCTCCCACCCCGCCAAAAAAGAAAATAAAACATTTCGTAAACATCACAATGATGACATGAAGATTGTAAACGGAACTAATAAAAACCAAATATTAAATCTTCCATCGTTACTTTTTGGCTTTTTTTTTACATCACTAAACCCCGCTAAATAAATAAGGGGGAGGGGGGGGGTCGATTAAATTGACACCAGTGCATTACTGGTACTTTATTTTATCCACCCCCGTATGGATGAAAGGCAAAATTAACTTCGGCGGGATTTGAAATCAGAATGTAAAGGGCCAGAATTCTATGCCGCGATGTATTAACAAAAGACAAACAAATTTCGAAATTCGAAACAAATGAAAGGGAGCAAAGATTGGTTTCTTATATAGGTACAAGTCCAGTAATTTGGGCGGAGGGGAAAGTCGATTAAATGAACCCCCCAGTGCGTGACTGGTACTTTATTTTATCGACCATGGTAAGGACGAAAGGCGAATTTAACCTCAGCGGGATTTGAAATCAGAATGTAAAGGGCCAGAATTCTATGCCACGATGCATTAACAAAAGACAAACAAATTTCGAAATTTGAAATGAATGAAAGACGGCAAAGATTGAATATGAGTATAAATGAATATAAAATAAAATAAAATAAAATATCGAAAGGAATGGATCTTACCGGTTGAAAGAGGGTAGACTGTCGAATATTAAGTTAAAAGACATATTTTGCACATCATCCTGTAGTTGTTTGCGACTTGTGGCACATATCAGTATTTTTATCTGCTCAAGAACGGACACTTTATCGTCCGTTGTCGGGAAAGAATCTAACAGGCTTGATAAATTACACGAAGGTGACGCCATAATTGTCTTTTGATGTAAGTATCAATGAATAGATGTATGGATGTATTGTATTGTATGTATGTATGATTGCGCGGGAAATCTCGCGAGATCGTCGTCACCACCGGCTCCGCTTTCTCCTCTTCTTTCCTCCTTCATTCCCCTCCTCCTTTTCCTCTTCCTTCGCCTGCGCCCATTTCCTACTCCGACTCCACCGTCACCGCCCACTTCGTCGGCGAGTTGTCATGACAACTGGAGAAGCGCTTTGGTAGTTGTTTTGAATTTAGAATTTGATTCTGTTTTCTCTGTTCTGCGGAAAAAGAAGAGAAAAAACAAACAAACAAACAAACAAACAAACAAAGGAATAATTTACACACACACATATAAATACACGCGTATATACATACACACACATATATATATATATATCAATATATATACATACATACACATATATATACATACACACACATATATATACAATACATACACACACATATATATATACACACATATATATATATATATATATATACATACATACGTACATACACACACACATATATATATATATACACACGTACATACACATACATACATACATACATACATACATACATACATACATACATACACACACACACACACACAGAGAGAGAGAGCGACCTTACAGACAGAATTTACAACATAGCAACAACATTAAACTCAGTTCCATTTTCTGGGAAAAAAATTCTTCTAGAAATCTCTCGATTGTGATCTTGGAAATATTATGACCTGGTCATTTGTAAGTCTTTTAAGAAAAGAAAAGATATTTCTTGGCAACATCGAAAAGGTGAAAAATGCCGCAAACCGATCAAATAAGTCTTATTCCGAGTGGGAAGGTGTATAGTCAGCTCTTTGAAGCTCAGGTAAGGTTTTTCTTTTTCTTCTTCACACACACACACACACACACACACACACACACACACACACACACGTACAATCATCATCATCATAATATAATAATCATCACCACCATGATCATCATCATCACCGTTTTATGTTCATTCTTCCACCCTAGCATGGGTTAGACAGGTTGTTCCTGTTGTGGGCAGTGTCCGGTCGGCTGACCTTGTCTTGCTCATACGGGAACTGATTCTGGCTTGATTTCTACAGCTGGATGCCCTTCCTAACACCAACCTCATTTACAATGAGTACTGGGTGCTTTTTTTTCTGTGGCGCCTACATGACCACTTTACAGTGATGGCTGGGTGCTTTTTTCTGTGGAAAAGCAAAGTTAACCTCGGCGGGATTTGAACTCAGACCATAAAGGGACGTAACTATGCTGGAAAGCATGGCGTCCGACCCTCTACCGATACTGCCAATCCCCCAATCATGGCCATAATAATAATAATAAATGTTTCTACTTTTGGCACAAGGCCAGCAATTATCCCAGTGTATTACTGGTACTTTATTCTATCGACTCCCGTAAGGATGAAAGGCAAAGTTAACCTCGGCGGGATTTGAACTCAGACCATAAAGGGCCGTAACTCTTTGCTGCAAAGCATGGCGTCCGACCCTCTACCGATACTGACAATAATAATAAATGTTTCTACTTTAGGCACAAGGCCAGCAATTATTTCAGTGTATTAATGGTAATTTATTTTATCGACCCCGTAAGGATGAAAGGCAAAGTTAACCTCGGCTAATAATAATAATAATAGGACAATTTGTTATGTCTTCATTACGTTTATTGAGTAGTGACGCATGTTTCGCTATTGATCAGCTCAAAGTTCGATCTGTATCGATCTAGCTCGTTAGACCTCTGCTGTAGTAATGACAGAATGAACCTGTAGAGCTTAGAAACGATTCACATTCATTTATGGTGGTCAGTTACTGTTGTTTTGATTGGTGGTGTGCTATAAGGAATGTTTTGGTATGTGTGATAACTTGAGTTAACCTACAGTAACTGCACGTTACATTCCATGGATATATACATACATGTACGTACGTACGTATGTATGTATGTATGTATGTATGTATGTACGTAAGTACGTACGTACGTACGTACGTACGTATGTATGTATGTCCCATGGTCGGGTCGTTGGCGACTAAACTGGCAACCCCACCAAGGTTTCTTGGTGAGGAGGGTGACTTTGGACATCCGGCAGGACTAAAAACAAAACCTGTCAAAGAGCAAAGAAGCTCTTAAGAGTCAATGGCCATCCAAAATCACCGGGACAGCTGACCCCTTAGCCTTTGTCAAGGCAGAATTCTAGGAGAAGGAAAACTCTGATATAACACCTGCAACTCTGATGGTATCCAATGATGTTGACTTGTTCTTCTTTTTGGTAAATATCATCTTGGTTAAGAGAGTGGGACTGGCTTTGTGCAGTGCCTTTGCTCACTATAAAAGCTTCACGGCACAGGCATTGCTTTATATCTGGAGATCTCTCTGCACTTGTCGTCACATGGTACCATGGGCCCAGCACTATGTGTCAATAGTTGTCACAAGTGTAGTGTTTGTACCAGAGTTTTCAAGTCGCTGGCTGGACTAAAAAGTTACACTCGTTCAGCGCATCGGTAGGGGTTCTCCTACATGGATATAAAGTAGTGGCCGTACTCGAAAACGAGTTGGCAGCCACCATGTTTGTATGTATGTATGTATGTATGTAATTAGAGGAAGACCACGAAAAACATGGGCGGAGGTGGTGAGAGCAAACCTCAGACCTCTGAAGTTCATGGAGGAGATGACGAAGGACCGTGACAAGTGGAGAGATGCTGTGCTGAATAGGACCCGTCCCACCCTTGGAAACAGGGAAAAGCAGACGTAAGTTGATGATGATGATGTACTTTATCCCAGGTTCAATCGGGGGTAACCACAGTAAGTAAGGTACTCAATACAAAGCAGAGTATAAATATTTAATATAGAAATGGCTTCTACAGGACTAGAACTGTTTCATTTGGGAGAAATCATCGTTTTCCCAGCTGGATGCCCTTCCTAACACCAACCTCATTTACAGTGAGTGCTGGGTGCTTTTTTTCCGTGGCACCTCCACGTCCACTTTACAGTGTGGGCTGGGTGCTTTTTTGCCACGGTACCTCCATGACCACTTTGCAGTGGAATGATATGGACCCCAGTCCCTATCATCTCATTTCTACAGCTGAGTAAACTGGAGCAATGTGAAATAAAGTGTCTTGCTCAAGGAAACAACACATCACCCGGTCTGAGAATTGAACTCACAACCTTTCGATTGCTAGGCCAATGCTTTAACCACTAAGCCATGTGCCTCCTTATATATGGATGGATGTATTTTCTGCAAGGTTTTTGATATGAAATTATGTGTTGAAACAGATATAGTTATATTTGGGGAGGGTCATATTGTCCTAATATTGACAAAAAAAAAAAACAATAGTAAAACACACTGTTACTAGGAAAAAGAAAAGGAAAAGGTTGTTAGTGCAAATTACACACACACATGTACACCTGGTCCGAACACAGAGGAACCAAACTCCCACTGGCTTCGCCTCTGTCTCTCTCGTCCTCCACATCTCTCACTATTATGAGCAAATGGGGTCCCACCTGCTGACCACCCCCACAGAGCTGGTGGACATAATAGAGAAGGTGTTTCCCCAGAAGATGATGAGGGAGATGCACTGGACAAGCCATTCCAGCACGTGAGGTTCACACCTGTGGCTGGTCAGTTCAGCGCCTATGGTGGTTAGTAGGGAGGTAGCCCTAGGGCCAAGGACACCAGAAGTCTACTGCTACAGGTAGCCAGCTCAGCACCTAGGGTGTTGAGTAGGGAGGTAGCCCTAGGGCCAAGGACACCAGAAGTCTCTACTGCTACAGGTAGCCAGCTCAGCGCCTATGGTGGCGAGTAGGGAGGTAGCCCTAGGGCCAAGGACACCAGAAGTCTCTGCTGCTACGGGTAGCCAGCTCAGCGCCTATGGTGGTGAGTAGGGAGGTAGCCCTATGGCCAAGGACACCAGAAGTCTCTGCTGCTACAGGTAGCCAGCTCAGCACCTATGGTGGTGAGTACGGAGGTAGCCCTAGGGCCAAGGACACCAGAAGTCTCTGCTGCTACAGGTAGCCAGCTCAGTGCCTATGGTGGTGAGTACGGAGGTAGCCCTAGGGCCAAGGACACCAGAAGTCTCTGCTGCTTCGGGTAGATAGCTCAGCGCCTATATTGGTGAGTAGGGAGGTAGCCCTAGGGCCAAGGACACCAGAAGTCTTCACTGCTAGGGGTAGCAAGCTCAGCACCTAGGGTGTTGAGTAGGGAGGTAGCCCTAGAGCCAAGGACACATTGTTTCCTCGGTCCGATTTGACAAAAAGTCGATCAACTTCCTCCTCCATATAGAGTGGAAATATATAAATAGTCTAACTTCCTTTCTCAACTCTTCCCATTGCAGTCTATGTTGAGTTTGAAGTTGCTTGAAATAGAACAGCAGCGTGAAGATTCAAAACTGGATTCAAGTTATCAAATACTCCCGACATTACACAATACTTGCGACAGATATTGTAGTGGAGACAGTGCTCACAGGTAAGTATGTGTCAGTGGTGGTGGTGGTGGTGGTGGTGGTAGTTTGTCAGTGGTGGTAGTGGTGGTAGTTTGTCAGTGGTGGTGGTGGTGGTGGTAGTTTTTCAGTGGTGGTGGTGGTGGTTTGTCAGTGGTGGTGGTGGTGGTGGTTTGTCAGTGGTGGTGGTGGTAGTTTGTCAGTGGTGGTGGTGGTGGTAGTTTGTCAGTGGTGGTGGTGGTGGTAGTTTGTCAGTGGTGGTGGTGGTGGTAGTTTGTCAGTGGTGGTGGTGGTGGTAGTTTGTCAGTGGTGGTGGTGGTGGTAGTTTGTCGGTGTGGTGGTGGTGGTGGTAGTTTGTCAGTGGGGTGGTGGTAGTTTGTCAGTGTGGTGGTGGTAGTTTGTCAGTGGTGGTGGTGGTGATGGTAGTTTGTCAGTGGTGGTGGTGGTTTTTCAGTGGTGGTGGTGGTGGTGGTGGTAGTTTGTCAGTGGTGGGCGCGGTGTCAATGGTGGTTGTGGTGCTGGTGGTGTCAGTGGTGGCGATGATGTTAGTGATGGTGGTGGTGTGTCAGTGGTGTGGTGGTGGTAGTGTCAGTGGTGGTGTCAGTAGTGTGGTGGTTGAGGTGGTGGTGGTGCAAGTGGAGTTACATACATACACACATACATACATGCACACATATACATACATATATATACATACATACATACACACATACCTACATACATACATACAAACACACATACACATACATACATAGTGGCTGCCAACTCGTTTTCGAGTACGGCCACTACTTTATATCCATGTAGGAGAACCCCTACCGATGCGCTGAACGAGTGTGACTTTTTAGTCCAGCCTGCGACTTGAAAACTCTGGTACAAACACTACACTTGTGACAATTATTGACACATAGTGCTGGGCCCATGGTACCATGTGATTACGAGTGCAGAGAGATCTCCAGATATAAAGCAATGCCTGTGCAGTGAAGCTTTTATAGTGAGCAAAGGCACTGCACAAAGCCAGTCCCACTCTCTTAACCAAGATGATATTTACCAAAAAGAAGAACAAGTCAACATCATTGGATACCATCAGGGTTGCAGGTGTTATATCAGAGTTTTCCTTCTCCTAGAATTCTGCCTTGACAAAGGCTAAGGGGTCATCTCACCCGGTGATTTTGGATGGCCATTGACTCTTAAGAGCTCCTTTGCCCTTTGACAGGTTTTGTTTTTAGTCCTGCAGGATGTCCAAAGTCACCCTCTTCACCAAGAAACCTTGGTGGGGTTGCCAGTTTAGTCGCCAACGACGCGACCATGGGACAGGTTGTACTGGGATACATGTTACCAGTAGCACCAACTGGTGACCTGACATATACATACATACATACACACATACATATACATACATACATACATTCATAGATACATACATATATACATACATGATGGCTGCAAACTCTGTTAAGAGTACTGCAATTGCTTGAAGGATTATAGAGTTTGGTGCACTTTTAGGCTAAGCCAGTCGCACAAACCTGTTATATATCCTGAACAAGCAATGCCTGTGTTTTGAAGGTTTTTTTAAGTGGGGAAAGGCCATCCCACTCTCTGAGTATCAAAACCACTACCTGAAAAGGAGAACTGGTCAACATCATTAGATTCTTCCGAAGCCGCAGGTTTTTTTTTCAGAATCTCTCTCTCCTAGAAAGGTGTTGTGACAACAACTGGAGGCCTTTCACTCCCTGGTATTAAAAAAAAAAAGAAAAAAAAAAACGTACTATTTGGGTGGCCGTTGAATCTGCGGAGTCCCTGCGCCTTTTGCCGGGTCTTGTATTTCATCCCGCATGGTGTCCAAATATCACCCTCCTCATCAAGCTTGCTTTATTGGGTCATTCGTCAAGTATGAAATTTGTAGAAATTTGTAGAAAAAAAAACAAATTTCTACAAATTTCATACTTGACCTTGACGACCTAATATAATTGTTTCTACTTTTGGCACAAGGCCAGCAATTATCCCAGTGCATTACCGGTACTTTATTTTATCGACCCCGTAAGGATGAAAGGCAAAGTTAGCCTCGGCCGTAACTCTTTGCTGCAAAGCATGGCATCCGACCCTCTACCGATACTGCCAATGTATGTATGTATGTATGTATGGACTAAAAACAAGACCTGTCAAAGGGCAAAGGAGCTCTTAAGAGTCAATGGCCATCCAAAATCACAGGGAGAGATGACCCCTTAGCCTTTGTCAAGGCAGAATTCTAGGAGAAGGAAAACTCTGATATAACACCTGCAACCCTGATGGTATCCAATGATGTTGACTTGTTCTTCTTTTTGGTAAATATCATCTTGGTTAAGAGAGTGGGACTGGCTTTGTGCAGTGCCTTTGCTCACTATAAAAGCTTCACGGCACAGGCATTGCTTTATATCTGGAGATATCTCTGCACTTGTCATCACATGTACCATGGGCCCAGCACTATATGTCAATAATGGTCACAAGTGGGGTGTTTGTGCCAGAGTTTTCAAGTCGCTGGCTGGACTAAAAAGTCACACTCGTTCAGCGCATCGGTAGGGGTTCTCCTACATGGATATAAAGTAGTGGCCGTACTCGAAAACGAGTTGGCAGCCACCATGTATGTATGTATGTTTGTAATGAAAAGTAAGTTTGTTATATATTATAATTTCAGAGGGATTGAAACGTTTAAGATAGACAAGGACAGAAAATTAATTTCAATGGCCAGCATACGTGAGGTCATTGCCTTACCGGAAATCATCGGTGAAGGTTGGTTTTTCTCTTTTACATTTTTAAATCTTAAAAAAAAAAAACATTCCAAAAAATCATTTCAAATTTTCTTCTGTTTTCTTCATCATCATCATCATCATAATTTAACGTCTATCTTCCACACTAGCATGGGTTAGACGGGAATTGTCCCACTTGAGGCAAGATTTGTCAGGTGACCGTGTCTCGCTAGTATAGAACTGTCTGGATGCCCTTCCTAACACCAACCACATTTACAGTGTGGACTAGGAGCTTTTACCACACTGTAAATGTGGTTGGTGTTAGGAAGGGCATCCAATCTAATATAATCTAATCTGGCCGAGTTTACACTCGCAAATAAGAAGAACCAGGGTCACCCCTAGGAGCATTGGATTTGGTGTACTTCATATTTGTTTCGGTTGTTGAATACAATCAGGGGTCGCTGCTTCTCCTGAAGGTCAATAGTTCTCTTCTAACTCGAGCAGGAGCGCCTTTCCATCGTCAATTTGCATTGCTCATCTACAAAGCCACATTGTTCTCAGAACCACTACACCAGTATTTCGATGCGTGCAGCTGGAACTACTGTCACCCATTTGACAGGATCGCAACTCATTTCTACAGCTGAGTAAACTGGAGCAATGTGAAATAAAGTGTCTTGCTCAAGGAAACAACACATCACCCGGTCTGAGAATTGAACTCACAACCTTTCGATTGCTAGGCCAATGCTTTAACCACTAAGCCATGTGCCTCCTTATATATGGATGGATGTATTTTCTGCAAGGTTTTTGATATGAAATTATGTGTTGAAACAGATATAGTTATATTTGGGGAGGGTCATATTGTCCTAATATTGACAAAAAAAAAAAACAATAGTAAAACACACTGTTACTAGGAAAAAGAAAAGGAAAAGGTTGTTAGTGCAAATTACACACACACATGTACACCTGGTCCGAACACAGAGGAACCAAACTCCCACTGGCTTCGCCTCTGTCTCTCTCGTCCTCCACATCTCTCACTATTATGAGCAAATGGGGTCCCACCTGCTGACCACCCCCACAGAGCTGGTGGACATAATAGAGAAGGTGTTTCCCCAGAAGATGATGAGGGAGATGCACTGGACAAGCCATTCCAACAAAGCCGCATTGTTCTCAGAACCACTGCACCAGTATTTCGATGCGTGCAGCTGGAACTACTGTCACCCATTTGACAGGATCGCAACTCATTTCTACAGCTGAGTAAACTGGAGCAATGTGAAATAAAGTGTCTTGCTCAAGGACACAACACATCACCCGGTCCGAGAATCGAACTCACAACCTTTTGATTGCAAGCCCAATGCTCTAACCACTAAGCCATGAACCCTCACAGTTGGGTATAAAAAACACTAAACTGATAACTAGTGGGCATTGGCAGAATAGGTAGAGTGCCGGACAACATTTTATGCAGCACAGAGTTGCGGCCCTTTACGTTCTGGATTCAAATCCCGCCGAGATTAACTTTGCTTTTCATCCTTACTGGGTCGACTAATTATATTTTGTCAAATACGATGTAAGCACATGTTACTACCTAATTATTAATATATTAATATATTAATGGAGGCACATGGCTTAGTGGTTAGAGCATTGGCCTTGCAATCGAGAGGTTGTGAGTTCAATTCTCAGACCGGGGTGATGTGTTGTTTCCTTGAGCAAGACACTTTATTTCACATTGCTCCAATATACTCAGCTGTAGAAATGAGATGATAGGGACTGGAGTCCCTATCATTCCACTGCAAAGTGGTCGTGGAGGTGCCACGGCAAAAAAGCACCCAGCACTCACTGTAAATGAGGTTGGTGTTAGGAAGGGCATCCAGCTGTAGAAATCAAGCCAGAATCAGTTCCCGTCCCACCCTTGCAAGCAGGGAAAAGTGGACGTAAAAAGATGATGATGATTACAGACAGGTGGATTGTCAGTATCAGGAGAGAGTCTGACGCACTGCTTTCCAGCATAGAGTTGCGTCCCTTTATGATCCGAGTTCAAAATTCCGCCGAGGTTAACTTTACCTTTCATCCTTACGGGGGGGGGGGGGGTCGATAAATAAAGTACCAGTAATGCACTGGGTATTTGCTGGCCTTGTGTCAAAAGTAGAAACAATTATTATTATAAATATGGAGACACAAGGCAGGCTTTGTTTAGAAACAGCTAACGAATTTGAAAATTAGGTAGGAACATGTATAAATATTTGTATTTCTCTCTTGTATCTCTGTTCTAGTGGCTAAACCAACAACTGAAACTGGAACTGGAAAGGTTCGGAATTTAGAAGAGAGAAGAAGAAAACAGTAAGACATTTCTTTTCATTGTTATCATCATCATCATCATTATCATTTGGCAGTATCGGTAGAGAGTCAGACACCATGCTTTGAAGCATAGAGTTACGTCCCTTTATGATCTGAGTTCAAATCCCGCCGAGGTTAACTTTGGCTTTCATCCTTACGGGGGGGTCGATAAAATAAAGTACCAGTAATGTACTGGGGTAATTGCTGGCCTTGTACCTAAAATAGAAACAATTATTATCATTACATTCTGAGTTCAAATCCCGCCGAGGTTAACTTTGCCTTTCATCCTTACGGGGGTCGATAAAATAAAGTACCAGTAATGTACTGGGTAATTGCTGGCCTTGTGCCTAAAATAGAAACAATTATCATTATCATCATCATTATCATCATTTTTATCATCGTCATCATCATCACCATCATTGTCGTCGTCACCATCATTTTGCCGTCATCAACATCATCATTGTCACCACCACCCTCATCATCATCATCGTCACCACCACCACCACCACCACCCTCATCATCATCAACATCATCCAATGTTCGTAAGAGATTATAATTGTTTCTACTTTTGGCACAAGGCCAGCAATTATCCCAGTGTATTACTGGTACTTTATTTTATCGACCCCGTAAGGATGAAAGGAAAAGTTAACCTCGACGGGATTTGAACTCAGAATGGCAAGGGCCGTAACTCTATACGTCAAAGCATGGCGTCCGACCCTCTACCGATACTGCCAATCCACCGCTGCTGTATATCACCAGATAAACTCCCTATTTCTGTTTCAGGCATGAAAGAACATTGGAAGATATGTACCTGGAACTTGGGGAAATCAATTCGGTAAGTTTCCTGTAATAGCCATATATATATATATATATATATATATATATATATATATATATGAAAAATATGGGTGAGAAGAATACTGCTGGTTGCACATGGATAACATGTTATAAAATGAGTCCCTCATCAGTGATTTACCAAACGATCATGGGTATTTCATCGCATTAAAAATCATATACCTCACGTTGGAGCGATAATAACTAAAATAAGTTATTAGGACAATAGAAACGCGTAAAGCGAGTGAGACAAGTAAACAACACAGGGGGAAGCTAACCGAAGATGGAAATATATATTATATATATATATAGGTAGAACACTGGAAGGTAATATCCGTAGTGGTAGAGCACTCAGTCCATGGGACGAGTTTAGTAGAAGTAGTAACACAATATTTAGTTCACCATAGCGAGAACAATTGTTTCAATCCGAGCTGAAGATCCACATAAGGTGAAACAATTGTTCTTGGTATGGTGAACTAACTGTTGTGTTACTACTTCTATATATATATCGACAGTCGATCGACTTTTGTTAAGTCGGGCCGAAGAAACAATGTTTCCATTGGTCTTTCCAATTGCTAATACTACCTATTGGTTGCAAATCCAAGTAGAAGTAGCAACGTGAAATAAAGTGTCTTGCTCAAGGACATAACTCATCGCCCGGTCCGGGAATTGAACTCACAACTTCAGGATTCGGAATCAAATTCTCTAACCACTCAGCCACACGCTTTCACCATATATATATGAAGTGGTTGTGTAGGAGACACGGTAAAAAGGCTCCCAGTCCACACTGTAAATGTGGTTGGTTTTAGGAAGAGCATCCAGCTGTAAGAAAAACCTGCCAGAGGCACTTCCATATGAGCGAGACATGGTCTCCCAACCATTCCCGCTTCAAATTTTAAAAAAAAGCGTCTAACCCATGCTAGCGTGGAAGATGGACATTAAACGATGATGATGATCATCATCATATATTACCGAATCTACTACCCTAAGTATCGAGTACTCTGGTGCATTATGGTCCACCTGGTATCTTAACACACCCTCTTTGTTATATCTATATATACTAGCAGTGGTACCCGGCGTTGCACGGGATCAGGTATTTTGGAACGCGGGCCGCCAACAGACCTAATCGTGGAAAAACTGCATGCCTGGACAATATGTAAAGAAAATAAACTGAATACTCTGATGGCTGGATAATCTTTAAGATTTTCCTCGATGAAGCAGGAAAAATGCAGGCCCTAGGGGATCAAGAAAATCAATTTTTTTTATATGCATAATATGCCTTGAAATATCAGGAAAATCGGCTAGACGTAACTCCTCAAAAAAGCCCTAAAAAGCTGAAAAAACACAGTTTTTCACCTAATGCAGACCGTAGGGGATCAATAAGTTGAATTTTATTATGTGCATAACACTCCCTGAAACATAAGTAATAAACATGTAAAGTTTTAAAAATGTCGGTTGGGTACTTCTCAAATTTTAGGGATTCAAAATCTCACACACACAGACACCCTCAGAGAAGTGACGTAATGCAGACAGCCAGACATACAGACAGATATTATAAGGTCGCGACGTTATATGTATCTATCTAAAATGAGAAAGACTAAGAATTATAGAGAGAGATCCCTAAATCGCTTAATGCGGTCCCTCGGGCATTGAAAATTTGAAATTTATTTTGCTCAGAACACTCCCTGAAACATAAGAATTACATGTGTAAAGTTTGAAAACAGTCGGTTGGGTGGTTCTTGAGTTTTAGAGATTCAAACTCGCATAGATATATATGTATATATATATATATGTATATATATATATATATACATATATAGAACAGATAAAGTGTGGTAAGAAACCAGGTGGACCATAACGCACCAGAGTACTCGATACTTAGCGTAGCAGAGTGGGTAATAGGAAAAGAGTCAGGACCCCAACAGCTGAGCTCCGGCCGTTTTGACAGCTAGATCCGAACTAAATATGATTTGGATCTAGCTGTCGAAATGGCTGGAATTCAGCCGTTGTGGTCCTGACTCTTTTCATGAATGGACCTGTTATTTTTATCTAAAGACATATTTTCCAATTCCAACCCGCCCGTCCCTTCAATCTTTCTTATTTCTCATTCGTTCTTCTGATGACGGACTAGCGTCCGAAACGTTAAGACCCTCTTCGTGCTATTTCAAGCGTTAACCTAATGTATTCCTTCCATATACTGTACCGATTGTGTTGTTATTTCTGTTAACCTTTTACACACACACATATATATATACATATCTACAGGGTGAACCAAAAGTCACGATACATAGAAAAGATAATTGTTTTTATAAGAAACAATTTATTCATTTAACCCTTTCGCATTCACATTACTCTATATATACTATTATATTTTCATGGTAAAGGCTTTACCTCACATAATCTCTCACATAACATTCACATTACTCTATATATACTATTATATTTTCATGGTAAAGGCTTTACCTCACATAATATCTCGCATAACATTCACATTACTCTATATATACTATTATATTTTCATGGTAAAGGCTTTACCTCACATAATATCTCACATAACATTCACATTACTCTATATATACTATTGTATTTTCATGGTAAAGGCTTTACCTCACATAATATCTCACATAACATTCACAATACTCTATATATACTATTATATTTTCATGGTAAAGGCTTTACCTCACATAATATCTCACATAACATTCACAATACTCTATATATACTATTATACTTTCATGGTAAAGGCTTTACCTCACATAATTATCTCACATAATATCTCACATAACATTTATATTACTCTATATATACTATTATATTTTCATGGTAAATGCTTTACCTCACATAATTATCTCACATAATATCAAATCTATGAGATTTTGAAAGTATTTATTTTAAGAAATATACCTTAACATCAGTTTGAGCGACCAGTTACAGCCAGTTTCAACAGAAAGAGGTAGAGAATTCTAGCCGGTTTTAGCCGGTTTGAACACTAAAGGGTTAACATGCTGTATGAGAAAACTTTAAAATTGCAACTTTTTGGGTATTGGCTATGTAAGGATTTCTCTTGCTATTGTTTTAACATGGCATTCTGGATGTCAGTTTTCAATTTAAATTTTATGTCTTTCACAATTTCTATTGTTGTTGTTGTTATTATTATTATTATTTAATAGAAAATAGAAGTTTGGCTTGAAGAATGTTGCAAAGATTTCTGTGAGAAGGTGAAAGTGGTTGACGAAGAGTTAGAAAAACAGCTTGAGATAAAGGATCCAAAACAGGTAATATTAATATTTTTCTTAATCTTTTCATTAAAAAAAGCAATGAAAACAACCTAGAAAACTTACCGATCCACTCCACGTGGCAATATCGGTGGAGGGTTGGACATGCTTTCCAGCATAGTTACATCCCTTTATGATCTGAGTTCAAATCCCGCCGAGGTTAACTTTGCCTTTCATCCGTATGGGGAGGGTCGATAAAATAAAGTACCAGTAATGTACTGGGTAATTGCTGGCCTTGTGTCAAAAGTAGAAACATATTTGGGACCCAAGAGTAGCTACTGAAAATATACAAGACATGCAACCAAACAAATACCCTCCATCAGGCATCTACCATACTCTGAACGCCTTGCTTCCCTGGGCATGGATACATTAAAGCTCCGACGTCTGGCAACTGACAAAATTTTTAACCATCTTTCCAACAACAACCCTGAGCACCTTTTTGAATTCCATGTGTCTAACACCCGTGGACATGCCTACAAAATCGGAAAACAGCACAGCTCCCATGACTTTCTGAAACATATTTTCATGCTCAGAGTTGCTGAAGTATGGAACAAACTACCTGCATCGCTTGTTAGCTGTTGGGACACTGCATCCTTTAAACCATCCATGGAACAAACTACCTACATCAGTTGTTAGCTGTCGAGACACTGCATCCTTTAAAACCTCCATGGAACAAACTACCTGCATCGGTTGTTAGCTGTCGAGACACTGCATCCTTTAAAACCTCCATGGAACAAACTCCCTGCATCAGCTGTTAGCTGTCGAGATACTGCATCCTTTAAAACCTCCATGGAACAAACTACCTGCATCGGTTGTTAGCTGTCGAGACACTGCATCCTTTAAAACCTCCATGGAACAAACTCCCTGCATCAGTTGTTAGCTGTCGAGACACTGCATTCTTTAAAACCTCCATGGAACAAACTACCTGCATCGGTTGTTAGCTGTTGGGACACTGCATCCTTCAAAACTTCCATGCTTCCCAAAAATTCGCCAACACTTCACCTGATATTCCCCCTCCGTACACACACACACACATACACACACGCATGTATCTGTGTGTGTATCATGACTCATACACTGTTCACTTTCCTGACATTTGTACATTATTCTATGTACTATACATGCACCTTTGATTAGTTGTAGTGCACCTGAGCACTGTACACAATGATTTTCATTATATCATGACTCATACACTGTTCACTTTCCTGACATTTGTACATTATTCTATGTACTATACATGCACCTTTGATTGGTTATAGTGCACCTGAGCACTGTACACAATGATTTTCATTATATCATGACTCATACACTGTTTATTTTCCTGACATTTGTACATTATTCTATGTACTATACATGCACCTTTGATGAGCTGTTGTGCACCTGAGCACTGTACACAATTTTCATTATATCACTGTTCACTTTCCTGACATTTCTACATTATTCTATCTATTATACATTCACATTTAGACGATGATGATGATGATGATGACACACAAGTATCCATGTTTTATTTCAGGGGTTATTGAATCACACATATGGAGAACTAAATAAGAAGCGGTCGTACATCCAGGCCCATACGGAGACTAAGATGAAGTATATCCAACACCTGGACTACCAGTTTACTAAGATTGAATGCAGTAGGATATCCCAGGTATTTTGTAACACAAATCTTTGTCTTGTATCTTGTATCTTTACTCTCGACGCCAATATTGACAGTATAGAGTCCTCTTCGGAGTTTAGTCTTTACATTTTTTATAAACATCACGAGCGCTCTATCTCAAAATTATTTTTGAAAAGCATTAGAATGCGCAACCGGTAAAAACTTAAAACTAAAACTGAATACTAACCAATACTTATTACTAATTTTTACTTATTCCTAATTAAACTATTTTTCACTGGGAACAATTTGTCAGCATTTTCTTTTCCTTTTACTAATATATCACAACTCGTGTGTTACACCTCTATTCTTTTAAATATATATCATCATTCATCATCATCATTTTACGTCCGCTTTTCCCTGCTTGCAAGGGTGGGACGGGAACTGATTCTGGCTTGATTTCTACAGCTGGATGCCCTTCCTAACACCAACCTCATTTACAGTGAGTGCTGGGTGCTTTTTGGCTGTGGCACCTCCACGAATGATAGGGATCCCAGTCCCTATAATCTCATTTCTACAGCTGAGTAAACTGGAGCAACGTGAAATAAAGTGTCTTGCTCAAGGAAACAACACATCACCCGGTCTGAGAATTGAACTCACAACCTTTCGATTGCAAAGCCAATGCTCTAACCACTAAGCCATGTGCCTCCAAATATATATATTTATATATATATAATGCAGTAATACAGAAGAACCGACTTCACACGGGTACAAGCCAAAGTTGAAGCATATAGACATTATGCCCTCCCACTGCAAAGTGGTCGTGGAGGTATCACGACAAAAAAGCACCCAGCCCACACTGTTATGTGGCCGTGTAGGTGCCATGGTAAAAAAGCACCCAATACTCACTGTAAATGAGGTTGGGGTTAGGAAGGGCATCCAGCTGTAGAAATCAAGCCAAAATCAGTTCCCGTATGAGCAAAACATTAACGGCTGAGCAGCCTAATTTGCATATCGAGTGAGTTAGTCGGTATGCAAATTAGGCTGCTCAGCCGTTAATATGCATAAGGAAAGTACATACTTTCAAATGTTCAATCATCTGACAGGAAGGTAGATGATGCTGGCGATAGCTAATAAGCTTGAAACTAGTTCATCGTTCCTGTGTCAGTGTTGAACAAAAGGGCGACGATGGTTGCCGAACACTGTACGGCTTAATTCGGGCTGTTTGTTTACAAACAAACTGAACATTATAATAAATGTTCGGTAAACCCATACGTACATATATATATGTGTGCATGTATGTATATATATATACATACTACTGTATGTCTGTATACATATATGTATGTACGTATACATACTTACATTTACATAATTATATATATACATATATGGAGGTACATGGCTTAGTGGTTAGAACATTGGCCTTGCAATCAAAAGGTTGTGAGTTCAATTCTCAGACCGGGTGATGTGTTGTTTCCTTGAGCAAGATACTTTATTTCACATTGCTCCAGTTTACTCAGCTGTAGAAATGAGATGATAGGGACTGGGGGTCCCTATCATTCCACTGCAAAGTGGTCGTGGAGGTGCCACGGCAAAAAAGCACCCAGCACTCACTGTAAATGAGGTTGGTGTTAGGAAGGGCATCCAGCTGTAGAAATCAAGCCAGAATCAGTTCCCGTCCCACCCTTGCAAGCAGGGAAAAGCGGACGTAAAATGAAATGATGATGAGGATGAGGATGATAATATGGGTAATATTAAATATTATCCAATTACAAGTATTAACAATTAACTCAATGTAAAATAATCAGTATATTACAGAGCTGAAATATTTTATAAACAACAATTAAAGAGTGTTTGAGAACATTTAATCACAATGGGATCGAACTTTGTGGAGAAAAATATCTCATGTTTGTAACTGGTGGAGGTTAGCATCAAGATGATGCTCATTAAAACACCTGAGCAACCTCCTATGAAATACAACCGTGTAGGAGGCCAGTTAACCCTACAAAGATGTGAGACCCTGTATCATTAAAACACCTGAGCAACCTCCTATGAAATACAACCTTGTAGGACGCCAGTTAACCCTACAAAGATGTGAGACCCTGTATCATTAAAACACCTGAGCAACCTCCTATGAAATACAACCGTGTAGGAGGCCAGTTAACCCTACAAAGATGTGAGACCCTGTATCATTAAAACACCTGAGCAACCTCCTATGAAATACAACCTTGTAGAACGCCAGTTAAGCCTACAAAGATGTGAGACCCTGTATCATTAAAACACCTGAGCAACCTCCTATGAAATACAACCTTGTAGGACGCCAGTTAACCCTACAAAGATGTGAGACCCTGTATCATTAAAACACCTGAGCAACCTCCTATGAAATACAACCTTGTAGGACGCCAGTTAAGCCTACAAAGATGTGAGACCCTGTATCATTAAAACACCTGAGCAACCTCCTATGAAATACAACCTTGTAGGATGCCAGTTAACCCTACAAAGATGTGAGACCCTGTATCATTAAAACACCTGAGCAACCTCCTATGAAATACAACCTTGTAGGACGCCAGTTCACCCTAGAAAGATGTGAGACCCTGTATCATTAAAACACCTGAGCAACCTCCTATGAAATACAACCTTGTAGGACGCCAGTTAACCCTACAAAGATGTGAGACCCTGTATCATTAAAACACCTGAGCAACCTCCTATGAAATACAACCGTGTAGGAGGCCAGTTAACCCTACAAAGATGTGAGACCCCATATCATTAAAACACCTGAGCAACCTCCTATGAAATACAACCTTGTAGGAGGCCAGTTAACCCTACAAAGATGTGAGACCCTGTATCATTAAAACACCTGAGCAACCTCCTATGAAATACAACCTTGTAGGACGCCAGTTAACCCTACAAAGATGTGAGACCCTGTATCATTAAAACACCTGAGCAACCTCCTATGAAATACAACCTTGTAGGACGCCAGTTAAGCCTACAAAGATATGAGACCCTGTATCATTAAAACACCTGAGCAACCTCCTATGAAATACAACCTTGTAGGATGCCAGTTAACCCTACAAAGATGTGAGACCCTGTATCATTAAAACACCTGAGCAACCTCCTATGAAATACAACCTTGTAGGACGCCAGTTCACCCTAGAAAGATGTGAGACCCTGTATCATTAAAACACCTGAGCAACCTCCTATGAAATACAACCTTGTAGGACGCCAGTTAACCCTACAAAGATGTGAGACCCTGTATCATTAAAACACCTGAGCAACCTCCTATGAAATACAACCGTGTAGGAGGCCAGTTAACCCTACAAAGATGTGAGACCCCATATCATTAAAACACCTGAGCAACCTCCTATGAAATACAACCTTGTAGGAGGCCAGTTAACCCTACAAAGATGTGAGACTCTGTATCATTAAAACACCTGAGCAACCTCCTATGAAATACAACCTTGTAGGACGCCAGTTAACCCTACAAAGATGTGAGACCCTGTATCATTAAAACACCTGAGCAACCTCCTATGAAATACAACCTTGTAGGACGCCAGTTAACCCTACAAAGATGTGAGACCCTGTATCATTAAAACACCTGAGCAACCTCCTATGAAATACAACTTTGTAGGAGGCCAGTTAACCCTACAAAGATGTGAGACCCTGTATCATTAAAACACCTGAGCAACCTCCTATGAAATACAACCTTGTAGGAGGCCTACATAACTAAGTCTACATAGGTGTGAGATACGCTATCATTAAAACACACGAGACACCATGTATGAGATATTTCATAGTGACTCCTTTGAGATTTTCTTCTCGTTTTCCAGATACGAAGAGTTTTAGCGACTAACACAACAATACTTGAGAAAATAGCTTACTTTTTGGATTCTGATGTGCATCGTTTGATAGAGAGTGAAGTACAGGTATGGGGTTTCTTATTGTTATTTGATTAATTTATCAAGCTTGTACTTTTCAAAAATGTCTTGCTAATGTGGTTCCATGAGGTCTGTTAATTCAAATGTTTATAGTGTCTTTACTAGTGGACATATCATTGCGAAAATTTGTAGCATTAAAGTAAAGACTTCAATAGTTATGGTGATACAGTCACAATACTGTTTTGTCCTTCAAAAGCAATATCAATTTGGTGCACTACGTGAAGGCGCATGGCTTAGTGGTTAGAGCATTGGGCTTGCAATCGAAAGTTGTGAGTTCAATTCTCGGACCGGGTGATGTGTTGTTTCCTTGAGCAAGACACTTTATTTCACGTTGCTCCAGTTTACTCAGCTGTAGAAATGAGATGATAGGGACTGGGGTCCATATCATTAAATCACCCAAGACACCTCCAACGAGATATACCTTGGAGGAGGCCAGCTAAACCTGCATAGGTGTGAGCTGTAACAACAACAACAACAACAATGTAAATGCTAAAGGGTTAAATTGAAAACCTTTAAAATGGGTGGCTTTATTTCATGGAACCAGAGCTGGTTTTGGCCAGGTTAGTAAGATATTAACTTTAAGTAAGGTTCTCATATACAATTATTTAGGAAGATTTTAATTTAAATTGGAAACCTTTAAAGTGGGAGGCTTTATTTTATAGAACAGAGCTGGTTTTGAATGGGTTGCTGAAGAGTTTCACACCATTTCCGGCTTTCATTGTCTTTCAGATCATCAATCAAACATTATTGAACAACAAACAGAACTATACTGACATTTATACACAGTTACTTTTGATGAATATTGATCAAGACCGAAGACAACACTTACGCTGGAAAACAAACATTACTGCTTGGAAAAATAAAAACATTCAAGAAGTAATAGACAGATTTAGGTGGGTGGTTATTTTTGTTATTTGTTTTCTTCTTGATAATGTTTATACTCTTGGCAAAAGGCCAGCAATTACCCCAGTACATTACTGGTACTTTATTTTATCAATGTATAATACACATGTGGGAATATCAGGTGTAGAGTTGGTGAATTTCAGGAAGTTTTGAAGGATGCAGTGTCCCGACAGGTAATAACTGATGCAGGTAGTTTATTCCATGCTTCAGCAACTGAGCATGAAAAACTGTTTCCCAATGTCACAGGAGTTGTGCTGTTTTTTTTTACTTTGTAGGCATGTCCATAAGGGTTAGACACAAGGAATTCAAAAAGGTGCTCAGGGTTCTTCTTTGTCTTCTTCTTCACCCTGACATGGTCATGAGGGACAGAGTCCTCAAACAGTCCTTCCAACAGGTCCTGCCAAAAACAACCGTCTCCAACTGATCTGGCTGGATCCCCAAGCAAAACCAGCCAACTTCATGGATGTTATCCAACCATCATGCTCAGAGTCTACTCCTGGGTCTCCTGCCAGTTGGTTTTTGCCCATAAAATCTCTCCAGTGATTCTTTCTTGAGACATTCTAACCAAATGCCTGCAATATCCTTCCAACCCTTTGCTTGGCAAGCTTTCTATGGCTGAATGCCCTTCCTAACACTAACCACTTTACAGTGTGGATTGGGTACTTTTTAATCACACAGCTCCCATGACTTTCGTAGACATTTTTTCACGCTCAGAGTTGCTGAAGCATGGAACAAACTGCCTGCGTCAATTGTTAGCTGCCGAGACACTGCATCCTTTAAGACACTCATGCTTCCCGAAATATGCCAAAACTACACCTGATGTACCCCTTCCATGCACATGCACACGTGTGTATCATGACTCGTGCACTGTTCATTTTACTGATGTTTGTGCATTGCCCTATGTACTGTACATGCACTTTTTTGATGAGTTGTGGTGCACCTGGGCACTGTGCACAATATTTCATTATTGTTATTGTTATTATATCATGACTCGTACACTGTTCATTTTCCTGACATTTGTACATTATTCTATGTACTATACATGCACCTTTGATGAGTTGTAGTGCACCTGAGCACTGTACACAATAATTTCATTATTATTATTATTATAATTCACCAGCACTTGGGAGGTAGTCATGTCCTTAACACAACTGAAGGGCCCTTCCAACCCATTCTTTGGCAAGCCTGCCACAACTTGGTGCCCTTCTTAACACATTTTTCTTCTAACTTTCTTGATTCTGCAGACAATTTATGGTGACCAACAACAGCTCCAAACCTCCAGAAGTCGAGGTCATAATTGAACAGATGAATAAGAACCAGTTGTCTGTTTTGAACAAATATAAAGAACGTTTGGGATCTCTCAAGTATTCTTTGATTCTTTTATTATGACAGCATCACATTAATAATTAAAGTCTTTACTCTAATATTACAAATTTTCATTACAATCTGTCCACTAGTAAAGATACTATAAACATTTGAATTAACAAACCTCATGAAACCACATTAGCACAGCATCATTGAACAGTGAAACATGATACTTTACTTAACATTTAAATTAACAAAACTATCTTAAATCAACATCATCATCATCATCATCATCACTCCTCAAACATTTCTTCCAGCAGGTCTTGTCAGAAGCAACCGTCTCCAGTTGGATCCTCCAATGGAGACCAGCCAAGTTCATGGATGTTAACCAACCATCTTGCTCAGGGTCTATCGCTTGGTCTCCTACCTGTTGGTTTTGCCTGTAAAATCTGATCAACAATTCTTTCCTGAGACATTCTAAATGTATGCCCGTAGTATTGGAGCTGTGATCTCTCAATTCGGAGAAGTAGCAGCTCTACCTGGGGTAACTCCCTGATCTACAAGCTACAAATCTGTCCAGCGATTCTTTCCCGAGACATTCTAACCACATACCCATAGTATCGGAGCTGCGATCTCTCAATTCGGAGAAGTAGCAGCTCTATCTGGAGTGACTCCCTGATCTCTGAGCTACAAATCTGTCCAGCGATTCTTTCCTGAGACATTCTAACCACATGCCCATAGTATCAGATCTGTGATCTCTCAATTCGGAGAAGTAGCAGCCCTACCTGGAGTGACTCTCTGATCTCCAAGCTACAAATCTGTCCAGTGATTCTTTCCCGAGACATTCTAACCACATACCAATAGTATCGGAGCTGTGATCTCTCAATTCGGAGAAGTAGCAGCTCTACCTGGAGTGACTCTCTGATCTCCAAGCTACAAATCTGTCCAGCGATTCTTTCCCGAGACATTCTAACCACATACCAATAGTATCGGAGCTGTGATCTCTCAATTCGGAGAAGTAGCAGCTCTACCTGGAGTGACTCTCTGATCTCCAAGCTACAAATCTGTCCAGCGATTCTTTCCTGAGACATTCTAACCACATGCCAATAGTAACAGAGCTGTGATATCTCAATTCGGAGAAGTAGCAGCTCTACCTGGAGTGACTCTCTGTTCTCTGAGCTACACACTCTATCGAGTAACATTACTTCAAATTAATACTTTAGAATTCACATTATTCTATATTTACTTTTGTATTTTCACTGTAAAGGCTTTATCTCACATAATATCTCACGTAATAATGAATCTATGAGATTTTGATATTTATTTTGAGAACAATATGTTAACATCAGTATGACTGGCAAGTTACGGTTGGTTTGAACAGAAAGAGATGAGAGAATTTTGGCCAGATACGGCCATTATAAATGCTAAAGAGTTAAATATTAAAATCATGTTTTTTGTCTTTGGTTCATATAGGTATTTTGTGCCACCGAAATGTACGAGGAGTCTTGTAAAAGAATGGTATGACAGCGTATGTGCCATCACCGACAAGCTGTGTGAGTAACATAGTATAAAGTTTCTGTTAAACTCACACTCACACACATATATATATTTATATGCATACATATATATGGTCGTGGAGGTGCCACGGCAAAAAAGCACCCAGCACTCACTGTAAAGTGGTCGTGTAGGCGCCATAGAAAAAAAGCACCCAGCACTCACTGTAAATGAGGTTGCTGTTAGGAAGGGCATCCAGCTGTAGAAATCAAGCCAGAATCAGTTCCCGTATGAGCAAGACAAGGTCAGCCGACCGGACACTGCCCACAACAGGACAACCCATCTAACCCATGCTAGCGTGGAAGAACGGACGTAAAACGGTGATGATGATGATATATATATGTATATATATGTGCATACATGGTGGCTGCCAACTCGTTTTCGAGTACGACCGCTACCTTATATCCATGTAGGAGAACCCCTACCGATGCGCTGAACGAGTGCGACTTTTTAGTCCAGCCAGCGACTTGAAAACTCTGGTACAAACACTACACTTGTGACAATTATTGACACATAGTGCTGGGCCCATGGTACCATGTGACGACAAGTGCAGAGAGATCTCCAGATATAAAGCAATGCCTGTGCTGTGAAGCTTTTATAGTGAGCAAAGGCACTGCACAAAGCCAGTCCCACTCTCTTAACCAAGATGATATTTACCAAAAAGAAGAACAAGTCAACATCATTGGATACCATCAGAGTTGCAGGTGTTATATCAGAGTTTTCCTTCTCCTAGAATTCTGCCTTGACAAAGGCTAAGGGGTCATCTCTCCCGGTGATTTTGGATGGCCATTGACTCTTAAGAGCTCATTTGCCCTTTGACAGGTTTTGTTTTTAGTCCTGCAGGATGTCTAAAGTCACCCTCCTCACCGTACCTGCATACATACACACACACACACACACAAACATATATATATATGTTAAGTATTTCTATAGAAAAGGTAGAGAAAAGAAGAGTGCTCCATGTATAGTACAGAGCTATTTAATTACATAATAAACAACACAATATAATTATTCCATTACCAAAGGTTTCAGGAAACTAGACGATCCTTACAGAAACGTCCAGCTTGTTCATTCATCAGATGAACGAGCTGGACATTTCTGTAAGGATCATCTAGTCTCCTGAAACCTTAAGTAATGGAATAATTATATTGTATTGTTTATTACATCATCATCATCATTTTACGTCCGCTCTTCCCTGCTTGCAAGGGTGGGACAATTACGTAATTATATATATATATATATATATATATATAGTTATGTAATAAACAACATAAGGCAATTATTCCATTTACCAGTGGTTTCTTAAAAGCAAAAAAATTTTGCTTTTAAGAAACCACTGGTAAATGGAATAATTGCCTTATGTTGTTTATTACATAACTATTAAGCTCTGTTACCTACATAGAGCACTCTTTTTTCCTGGACTTTTCCGACGGAATTACTTCATTTACACACACACATATATATATATATATGGTAGTGAGACATGGTAGTGAGACATGGGCAGCAACCGCAGAGGATATGCGACGGCTGGAGAGAAATGAGGCAAGCATGCTCCGTTGGATGTGCAGTGTAAATGTGCGTGAACGATCCAGCATAAATGTGTTGAGAGAGAAACTGTGTCTGAGAGGGATAGAATGTAGTGTACGGGAGAGGAGACTGAGGTGGTATGGACATGTGATGCGCATGGAGGATGACCGATGGGTGAAGAAGTGCCAGGAAATGCCAGTTGAAGGAAGACGTGGTAGAGGTAGACCACGAAAAACATGGGCGGAGGTGGTGAGAACAGACCTCAGATCATTGAAGCTCACGGTGGAGATGACGAGGGACCGTGACGAGTGGAGAGATGCTGTGCTGAATAAGACCCGTCCCACCCTTGCAAGCAGGGAAAAGCGGACGTAAAATGATGATATATATATATAAGTATGTTTTTGAACAGAGAGGGAGTTTGAAATTAGAAATAGAAGCTTTCGCCATATTTATTTTACTAAGGAAATTTTAGACTGATAGTGGGGTTTAGAACCCTCTAAGAAATGGGAAAAAATGAGTATTGATGTATTCATCTTTTTCCATTTCTTAGAGGGTTCTAAACTCCACTATCAGGCTAAAATTTCTTTAGTCCAAAAATACAGCAAAAGCTTCTAGTGAGCGATATGTCGGTATGACCCAGGACAGGTTTAAAACCAGATTTTACTCACATGTCGCTTCTTTTAAGCACTCCGATAAACGAACATCAACGGCCCTCGCAAGTAAGGTATGGGATCTCAAGGATAGTAACATCCCGTACTCTATTGATTGGTCTATATTAGACCATTCGAGGGACTACCAAAGGGGCACAAAGAATTGTTCTTTGTGTACCACAGAAAAGTATAGGATTTTGCTAAACTTGAGAGCCACTTCCGCTTGCCTTAACTCAAAGACTGAGATCTTCAGATGCTGTCCTCATCTGAAATCGCATCTGATCTGTAACTGGATTGACACTCCTATGATAAATCAACCGCCTATATATATATAGGAAAAGGTTCAGGACCCCGACGGCAGAGCTCAAGCCGTTTCGACAGCTTGACTACCCAAAGTATCGAGTACTCTGGTGCGTTATGGTCCACCTGGTTCCTTACCATACTTCCTTCATTATATATATATAGGCACACATACAAAGTACATAGGGATAGAAAATTTACTGTATTAGCTGACTTTTATTGTAGTACCATTTTACAGAGTGTACTGGGTGTATTTTATCATGGCTCCAGCACTACCACTTTGCAGAGTGTACTGGATGCATCATATTGTGGCTCAGCAATACTACTTTATAGAGTGTACTGGGTGTATTTTATCATGGCTCCAGTATTACCACTTTACAGAGTGTACTGGGTGTATTTTATTATGACACCAACACTACCATTTTACAGAGTGTACTGGGTGTATTTTATCATGGCTGCAGCACTACCACTTTACAGAGTGTACTGGGTGTATTTTATCATGGCTGCAGCACTACCACTTTACAGAGTGTACTGGGTGTATTTTATCATGACACCAACACTACCACTTTACAGAGTGTACTGGGTGTATTTTATCATGACACCAACATTACCACTTTACAGAGTGTACTGGGTGTATTTTATCATGACACCAACACTACCACTTTACAGAGTGTACTGGGTGTATTTTATCATGGCTGCAGCATTACCACTTTACAGAGTGTACTGGGTGTATTTTATCATGGCTGCAGCACTACCACTTCATAAACTATGTAAACCCAATAAATTCAATTTAAAACATTATGTTGCTATTACAATATTCAGTGTCTGACAAAAAGGAATACCTCAAAGAAATAAAGGATGCCTATGAGAAATGCCACCAAGCCTGTGTAACGAAGATGGAAGCTGAGGAGGTAATCCACTAATCTGTTATTCTTTTAATCTTTTATTATTTTACTGGTGGACTGGCAGAATTGGTAGAGGGTCGGACGCCATGTTTTGACGCATAGAGTTACGGCCCTTTCCATTCTGAGTTCAAATCCCGCCGAGGTCAACTTTGCCTTTCATCCTTACGGAGTCTATAAAATAAAGTACCAGTAATGTACTGGGTATTTGCTGGCCTTGGGCCAAAAGTAGAAACAATTATTTTACTGCTGGACTGGCAGAATCGGTAGAGCGTCGGACGCCATGTTTTGACGCATAGAGTTACGGCCCTTTCCATTCTGAGTTCAAATCCCGCCGAGGTCAACTTTGCCTTTCATCCTTACGGAGTCTATAAAATAAAGTACCAGTAATGTACTGGGTAATGGCTGGCCTTGTGCCAAAAGTAGAAACAATTATTTTACTGCTGGACTGGCAAAATCAGTAGAGCGTCGGACGCCATGTTTTGACGCATAGAATTATGGTCCTTTTACGGAGTCTATAAAATAAAGTACCAGTAATGTACTGGGTATTTGCTGGCCTTGTGCCAAAAGTAGAAACAATTATTTTACTGTTGGACTGGCAGAATCGGTAGAGCGTCAGACAGCATGTTTTATGACATAGGGTTACATAAACCGCTTTACGTTCTGAGTTCAAATCCTGCCGAGGTTAGCTTTGCCTTTCATCCTTATGTGGGTTGATGAAATAAAGTACCAGTAATGTACTGAGGTCGATAAAGTAAAGTACGAGTAATACACTGATGATGATGATAGTGATGATGATGTTTGTGATGATGATGATGATGATGATGATGTTTGTGAGGGTTAAGATGATGATGATGTTTGTAATGATGATGATAATGTATAATAATAATAATAATGATTTAAACTCTCACCCCCACCCATCAACCCCACCCCCTCTTCCTCCCCATCCTCACCTTTCCTACATTATTTCCCATCCCACCCTACACCCTGCTCTGCCCTACCTCCGGTTCTTTGCCTTACCCCCCGGTCCTTTGCCTTACCCCCCTACCCGGTCCTTTGCCTTACCCCCCCTACCCGGTTCTTTGCTCTACTCCTTGTCCTTTACCTTACCTCCGTTCCTTTGCCTTACCCCCCTGGTCCTTTGCCTTATCCCCGGTCCTTTGCCTTACCCCCGTCCTTTGCCTTACCCCTGGTCCTTTACCTTACCCTCGATCCTTTGCCTTACCCCCGGTCTTTTGCCTTACCCTCCCTGGTCCTTTGCCTTACTCCTGGTCCTTTGCCTTATCCCCGGTCCTTTGCCTTACCCCCCTGGTCCTTTGCCTTACCCCCGGTCTTTTGCCTTACCTCCCTGGTCCTTTGCCTTATCCCCGGTCCTTTGCCTTACCTCCCTGGTCCTTTGCCTTATCCCCGGTCCTTTGCCTTACCTCCCTGGTCCTTTGCCTTACCCTCGGTCCTTTACCTTCCTCTCCACAGACGGAGCTGGTTACCCGTGAAGCCTGCAGGGAGAACCAAGCTGACTACCTGCAGACCAAATATATGTTGCCCCTCATCCAGCTGCTGAAGAAGAGTTACGAATGTTCCCTGACTACACTAGATGTAAGTTGTGGTTGTTGTGGTTGTTGTTGTTGTTGTTGCTGTTGCTGTCGAGGTGGCTATGGTTGTAGTTGTTGTTGCTGCTGCTGCTGTTATTCCTCTTGTCAGATTTTTTCACACACACACAAACATATATATATATACACATATACATGTCTGCACCAGCTCAGTCTTCTCTCCTACACACTACATATGCTACAAATCTGTCATACATCATGCACACACACATCACATGTCTGCACCAGCTCAGTCTCCTCTCCTACACACTACATATGCTACAAATCTGTCATACATCATACATACATGTCTGCACCAGCTCAGTCTTCTCTCCTACACACTACATATGCTACAAATCTATCATACATCATGCACACATACATGTCTGCACCAGCTCAATCTTCTCTCCTACACACTACATATGCTACAAATCTGTCATACATCATGCATACATGTCTGCACCAGCTCAGTCTCCTCTCCTACACACTACATATGCTACAAATATGTCATACATCATGCACACACACACATGTCTGCACCAGCTCAGTCTTCTCTCCTACACACTACATATGCTACAAATCTGTCATACATCATACATACATGTCTGCACCAGCTCAGTCTTCTCTCCTACACACTACATATGCTACAAATCTGTCATACATCATGCATACATGTCTGCACCAGCTCAGTCTCCTCTCCTACACACTACATATGCTACAAATCTGTCATACATCATACATACATGTCTGCACCAGCTCAGTCTTCTCTCCTACACACTACATATGCTACAAATCTGTCATACATCATACATACATGTCTGCACCAGCTCAGTCTCCTCTCCTACACACTACATATGCTACAAATCTATCATACACACACACGTGTCTGCACCAGCTCAGCCTTCTCTCCTACACACTACATATGCTACAAATCTGTCACACATACATACATGTCTGCATCAGCTCAGTCTTCTCTCCTACACACTACATATGCTACAAATCTGTCATACATCATACATACATGTCTGCACCAGCTCAGTCTTCTCTCCTACACACTACATATGCTACAAATCTGTCATACATCATGCATACATGTCTGCACCAGCTCAGTCTCCTCTCCTACACACTACATATGCTACAAATCTGTCATACATCATACATACATGTCTGCACCAGCTCAGTCTTCTCTCCTACACACTACATATGCTACAAATCTGTCATACATCATACATACATGTCTGCACCAGCTCAGTCTCCTCTCCTACACACTACATATGCTACAAATCTATCATACACACACACATGTCTGCACCAGCTCAGCCTTCTCTCCTACACACTACATATGCTACAAATCTGTCATACATCATGCACACACACATGTCTGCACCAGCTCAGTCTTCTTTCCTACACACTACATATGCTACAAATCTATCATACACACACACATGTCTGCACCAGCTCAGCCTTCTCTCCTACACACTACATATGCTACAAATCTATCATACACACACACATGTCTGCACCAGCTCAGCCTTCTCTCCACACTACATATGCTACAAATCTGTCATACATCATGCACACACACATGTCTGCACCAGCTCAGTCTTCTTTCCTACACACTACATATGCTACAAATCTATCATACACACACACATGTCTGCACCAGCTCAGCCTTCTCTCCTACACACTACATATGCTACAAATCTATCATACACACACACATGTCTGCACCAGCTCAGCCTTCTCTCCTACACACTACATATGCTACAAATCTATCATACACACACACATGTCTGCACCAGCTCAGTCTCCTCTCCTACACACTACATATGCTACAAATCTGTCATACACACACACATGTCTGCACCAGCTCAGCCTTCTCTCCTACACACTACTTATGCTACAAATCTATCATACATCATGCACACACACATGTCTGCACCAGCTCAGCCGTCTCTCCTACACACTACATATGCTACAAATCTGTCATACATCATGCACACATACATGTCTGCACCAGCTCAATCTTCTCTCCTACACACTACATATGCTACAAATCTATCATACACACACACGTGTCTGCACCAGCTCAGCCTTCTCTCCTACACACTACATATGCTACAAATCTGTCACACATACATACATGTCTGCATCAGCTCAGTCTTCTCTCCTACACACTACATATGCTACAAATCTGTCATACATCATGCACACATACATGTCTGCACCAGCTCAGCCTTCTCTCCTACACACTACATAAGGTTCCTCTTATGCTAAATGCTAAAAATTTCTACCTCTATGTATAATACATTTTAGGAAGATCTCATAAAGGAGATAACCAACACCCAAAAAGTCCTTGAAAATGTAAACAACTACCTCATGGCCATAGCAGACATCTGGACAGAGCACGCCAATGAACTGGATGCTCAGGAAAAGAACCTGAATGATCTGTTGACAGATAGCCGAGACAAATATAATGAAGACAGCCGAGTAAGTTTCGGAGTTTCTTCTCTTCATAGTAGTCCCACTACATGAAACTGCCCCCACAGCTTCTATAATACAATAAATGTTTCTACTTTTGGCACAAGGCCAGCAAATACCCAGTACATTACTGGTACTTTATTTTATCAAAACCCCGTAAGGATGAAAGGCAAAGTTAACCTCAGACTGTAAAGGGATGTAACTATGCTATAATACAATAATACAATAATACACAACACTGTTTGTCTCACTGCTTGATATATATATATATATATATATGTATGTATACGTACATACATATATGTATACAGACGTACAGTAGTATGTATATATATACATACATTTTTCTATTCTAAGGCGGGTAAAATTCCCGAGATCCATGGACGAGTTCTCTCCAGCGGTCTCTGTCCCTCGTTATCGTTGCCATGTCCTGCGTCTCCAATAGACCAGTGTCTGTCCTCAGGGCATCAACATACGTTAACCTTGGTCTTCCTCTTCTAGTGTGTCCATGTAGGGGCTCCCAAAGGAGCACTGAGTGCAATGTCAACTCTGGATGTCGGTGAGCATGTCCAGCTAACCTCAGTCTCCTCTGTGTCACTTTTGAGCTGACTTTTGGGATGCTCCCATACAGCTCTGAGTTTTTCATCCTCAGTGTATACTGATTAATGTTCAGAGCCATTCTCAGCATTCTCGTGTAGCACCCATCCACCATCTGAGTGAGTTTCTTGGTCAGTGTCCAAGTCTCAGACCCATACAGCAGCACAGACTCCACTACAGCAATGAAGAGGCGGATTTTCAGGTCTCTATATATATGCACGTATCGGTTTACCGAACATTTATTATAATGCTCAGTTTGTTTGTTTGTAAACAAACAGCCCGAATTACGCCATACAGTGTTTAGGCAACCACATCCCCTTTTGGTTCAACACTGACACAGGAACGAGCTGTTTGTTTGTTTACAAACAAACCGAGCATTATAATAAATGTTCGGTAAACCGAGACGTGCATATATATATGTGTGCATGTATGTAGATATATATACATACTACTGTACGTCTGTATACATATATGTATGTGCGTATACATACATACGTACTTACATTTAAGTAAGTGCCGTACTAAGAGTGAGAAATGAAATTTCGTTTCATTCTATTCTATATATATATATATATACATGTATATATATATATATATATATACATGTATATATATATATATATATATATATATATATATACATGTATATATATATATATATATACATGTATATATATATATATATATATATATATATACATGTATATATATATATATATATATACATGTATATATATATATATATATACACATGTATATATATATATATATACACATGTATATATATATATATATATATATACACATGTGTATATATATATATATATATATATATACACACATGTATATTTATATATATATATATATATATACACACATGTATATTTATATATATATATATATATATACACACATGTATATATATATATATATATATATATATACATGTATATATATATATATATATATATATATATATATATATATATATACATACGTTAGCCATGGGGTGACGTTAGCCATGGGGTGACGTTAGCCATGGGGTGACATTAAGCCATGTGGTGACATCCATGTGGTGACGTTAGCCATGTGGTGACGTTAGCCATATGGTGACGTTAGCCATGTGGTGACATTAAGCCATGTGGGGATGTTAGCCATGTGGGGACGTTAAGCCATGTGGGGACGTTAGCCATGGGGTGATGTTAGCCATGTGGGGACGTTAGCCATGGGGTGATGTTAGCCATGTGGGGACGTTAGCCATGGGGTGATGTTAGCCATGTGGGGACGTTAGCCATGGGGTGACGTTAACCATGTGGGGACGTTAGCCATGGGGTGACATTATCCATGTGGTGACATTAAGCCATGTGGTAACGTTAACCATGTGGTGACGTTAGCCATGTGGTGACGTTAGCCATGTGGGGACGTTAGACATGTGGGGACGTTAGACATGTGGTGACATTAAGCCATGTGGTGACGTTACCCATGTGGTGACAATAAGCCATGTGGTGACATTAAGCCATGTGGTGACGATATCCATGTGGGGATGTTAGCCATGTGGGGACATTAGCCATGTGGGGACGTTAGCCATGGGGTGACGTTATCCATGTGGGGACGTTAGCCATGGGGTGACGTTAGCCATGTGGGGACGTTAGCCATGGGGTAACGTTAGCCATGGGGTGACGTTAGCCATGGGGTGACGTTAGCCATGTAGTGACATTATCCATGTGGTGACGTTAGCCATTTGGTGACATTAAGCCATGTGGTGACGTTAGCCATGTGGGGACGTTAACCATGTGGTGACGTTAGCCATGTGGTGACGTTAGCCGTGTGGTGACGTTAGCCATGTGGTGACGTTAGCCGTGTGGGGACGTTTGCCGTGTGGTGATGTAGGCCATGTGGTAACATCCATGTGGTGACGTTAGCCATGTGGGGACGTTAATCCATGTGGGGACGTTAAGCCATGTGGTGACGTTAGCCATGGGGGGACGTTAGCCATGGGGTGACATTAGCCATGTGGTGACATTAAGCCATGTGGTGATGTAGGCCATGTGGTGGCGTTAGCCATGTGGTGACGTTAGCCATGTGGAGACGTTAGCCATGGGGTGACGTTAGCCATGTGGGGACGTTAGCCATGTGGTGACATTAAGCCATGTGGGGACGTTAACCATGTGGTGGCGTTAGCCATGTGGTGATGTAGGCCATGTGGTGACGTTAATCCATGTGGGGACGTTAAGCCATGTGGGGACGTTAGCCATGTGGGGACATTAAGCCATGTGGTGACGTTAGCCATGTGGTGACGTTAGCCATGTGGGGACGTTAGCCATGTGGTGACATTAATCCATGTGGGGACGTTAAGCCATGTGGGGACGTTAGCCATGTGGGGACATTAAGCCATGTGGTGACGTTAAGCCATGTGGTGACGTTAAGCCATGTGGTGACGTTAAGCCATGTGGGGACCTTAAGCCTTGTGGTGACGTTAGCCATGGGGTGACGTTAACCATGTGGGGACGTTAAGCCATGTGGTGACGTTAGCCATGAGGGGACGTTAAGCCATGTGGTGACGTTAGCCATGTGGGGACGTTAAGCCATGTGGTGACGTTAAGCCATGTGGTGACTTTAGCCATGTGGAGACGTTAGCCATGGGGTGACGTTAGCCATGGGGTGATGTAGGCCATGTGGTAACATCCATGTGGGGACGTTAGCCATGTGGGGGACGTTAGCCATGTGGTGACGTTAATCCATGTGGGGACGTTAAGCCATGTGGGGACGTTAGCCATGTGGGGACGTTAGCCATGTGGGGACGTTAACCCATGTGGTGACGTTAACCCATGTGGTGACGTTAGCCATGTGGGGACGTTAAGCCATGTGGTGATGTTAGAATAAGAATTATCAACAAGCCTATTCGATATTTCCTTTGAAAGGTGGATGAAGTGAAACTGGACTCCATCATGGACGCGATCCGGGAAGCGGGCGACACAGGAACTATTGACACACTCTTCATGAGTGCCACTAATATACTGAATAAACTGAAGAACAGGTAAGATGATGCACCTTTTACCTGTCATCGTCATCATCATCATCATCATCATCATCATCATCATCATCAACAACATGCTATGAGGTACGACCTGCCAATATGCCACCCAAAACATCCTAGCCTGGCCGCAAGATCAGATTTTCCAGAAGAAAAAAATGTTACTAGAGAGACTAAGCTTCGCGATTACTATCAACAAAGTCCAGGGTCAAACCCTAAAAGTAGCTGGCCTTCATCTGGGAAAACCATGCTTCTCCCATGGTCAATTGTGTGTAGGATGCTCTAGGGTGAGCTCGCCAAACAATCTCTTCATCTTTGCTCCCGAGGGCTGAACAAAAAATATTGTATACTCTGAGGCTCTAACAATGTAATTTATATATTTTCTGTTACTCGGAATTTCCATTATGGTTGTACAAATTATTGTAAAGTTAGTTTAAAAAGTTGTTCTCTGTTCAGCCTTTATTGTTGTAACTATCAATTTTCTTTAACGTACTGGCTGCTGAACTGGGGAATCCTAAAAACTATTCAAACCCAACACCAGAGCACGTTTGCTAGACTTAATTTAAAAGAATAAATCAAAAAAAAGAAATACAAACCGATATTGGGGTAATTACCAGACAGATTTTGGTGATGCTGTTTCGCAATTTTAGTGAAGAGAATTACCAATTCTTTTGCTCATCAGTGGGTGTAAAATTAGTAAACTCTTCACTTCTAAGTATCTCAGAAAACTGAATCTGGTCCCTTACGATTTGAACACATATATATATATATATATATATATCTGTGTTTATCTCTCTTTTATATTCAATTATATAGATTGGAGGCACATGGCTTAGTGGTTAGAGCATTGGCCTTGCAATCGAAAGGTTGTGAGTTCAATTCTCAGACCGGGTGATGTGTTGTTTCCTTGAGCAAGACACTTTATTTCACATTGCTCCAGTTTACTCAGCTGTAGAAATGAGATGATAGGGACTGGGGTCCATATCATTCCACTGCAAAGTGGTCGTGGAGGTGCCACGGCAAAAAAGCACCCAGCACTCACTGTAAATGAGGTTGGTGTTAGGAAGGGCATCCAGCTGTAGAAATCAAGCCAGAATCAGTTCCCGCCCCACCCTTGCAAGCAGGGAAAAGCGGACGTAAAATGATGATGATGATGATGATGATAGGTTTTACAAAGGAAAAGCAAAGGAAAAAAGAGTGCTCTATGTATAGAACAGAGCTATTTAATTAGAAAGTAAACAACACAATATATAACTACGCCATTACCAAAGGTTTCTGGATCACAGACGATAATAATATATATGTCTGGCTCTATGTGACGACCGATCCAGACGTATATATTATTATCGTCTGTGATCCAGAAACCTTTGGTAATGGAGTAGTTATATTTTGTGTTCACTTTGTAATTATATATATATATATATATATATTTTTATTTTATAGAAGGAGCATCTACAGGACTAGTACTGTTTCATTCAGATGAAATCTTCAGGAAGCTGGGTGTCATATTAAGTTCTGGTATTTATACATTTAGGTAGTGGTAAGGGAGGGGTGGTGGAAGGAGGGGGGGGGTATTTAGGTACACAGGACCACTCCATGGCACAGGCCGTTTTTTCTTTGGGGAGTGGTCAATTAGCCAGAGTGCTTTTTTGAAATAAATAAGTAAGTAAATAAATAAATAAATGAATAAATAGATAAAACAGCACCTACGTACGTTTCGCCCAGCTGGGCTTCTCAAGGGCATAAATAATCAAAAGTGTTCCTTACATTGCTCGAAACGTACGTAGGAGGCTGTTTTAAATAAACATGTTTTAACGGTCTATTCTCCGATTTCTTACTTTCCCACGTGCTTACGCTCTGCTAACTCTCTAGCCCCCTAAATATTAACACTTTGAATATTTAATACTGCCGGGTGCTGTTTTAAATAAACATGTTTTAACGGTCTATTCTCCGATTTCTTACTTTCCCACGTGCTTACGCTCTGCTAACTCTCTAGCCCCCTAAATATTAACACTTCGAATATTTAATACTGCCGGGTGCTGTTTTAAATAAACATGTTTTAACGGTCTATTCTCCGATTTCTTACTTTCCCACGTGCTTACGCTCTGCTAACTCTCTAGCCCCCTAAATATTAACACTTCGAATATTTAATACTGCCGGGTGCTGTTTTAAATAAACATGTTTTAACGGTCTATTCTCCGATTTCTTACTTTCCCACGTGCTTACGCTCTGCTAACTCTCTAGCCCACTAAATATTAACACTTCGAATATTTAATACTGCCGGCACTAGTATCGAGCACCTTTGGCATACGCTACTTGGCAAATAACTATATGTATCACCTATCCACCCCTTTTTTTCTCTCTCTCTCGATACGTAAATACTGTATATATATATATATATATATATATATATGTAGGAGGTGAGTTGTAGTACAATAAAGCAATGCAGATATCGGATAAGAAGCACTCTACAGTTTGTAGGACTGGAGTATACATAATATATAAGAACAAAAGATGGTTAAAGGAGTTCCATGTATTTTATTATGCGCATTTCAAAAACAAATATCATCATGCAATAATATTTGTGTTTTCATCAGATAAAACGGGAGGACATGATATGAAGGCTAAAAAACACTTGTGGATAGTTCAGTTTTAAATCAACATATGAGAAGTAGTCCTCCTATCTCATCCTTCCTCACTATACTCCTCCCTCTCCACCTTCACTCTCATCTCCTCCTCTCCCCCCCCCCTCTAAATAAAATATTTTTCCCAATATCACACATCAATCTAAAACTACTTCTCATATGTTGATTTAAAACTGAACTGTCCACAAGTGTTTTTTAGCCTTCATATCATGTCCTCCTGTTTTATCTGATGAAAACACAAATATTATTGCATGATGATATTTGTTTTCGAAATGCGCATAATAAAATACATGGAACTCCTTTAACCATCTTTTGTTCTTATATATTATATATATATATATATATATATTATACGAGGATGGAATTAAGAGTATTCCGCAGTTCACAGTAATAATAATAATATTAGCTCAAAGAAGAATAGAGAATTTTCTTCTGAGCTCAAATGCAAATATCTTACACAAAGAGAAGTGTAATAATTCTTTGTAATAATTCTTTACACACATCTCACTGTGTAACACTCTTTGTGTAATATATTTGTGTGTATATATATATATATATATATGAACCAGTAAGACCCCCGACGGCTGAGCTCAAGCCGTTTCGACGGCTGGTTCCTATTACCCACTCTACTACCCTAAGTATTGAGTACTTTGGTGCGTTATGGTCCACCTGGTTCCTTACCACATTTCCTTCGTTATATATATATATACAATCCTTTCAACATATTGATCAAATGTTCCATGAAATTTTCTTCCCTAGTTACATCAATTTCCATTCAAAACAAATGGGGATAAATGCCATGTATCCTGCTATGGTCAAAGACAAATTAGCACAATATGAAAAAGATATCTGTAAATTCTTCAAGTTAAAGAAATGCAATGTAAGTCTGAGTCTTTCTATATTTTCTTTTCATTTTAACCCTTTTGAACTGGGTGCTTTTTGGGGTGTCACCAGCCCGACCACCGTACGAGGTGGACTGGGTGCTTTTGGGGGTGTCACCAGCTCGACCACCTTAAGAGGTGAACTGGGTGCTTTTTGGGGTGTCACCAGCCCGACCACCATACGAGGTGGACTGGGTGCTTTTGGGGGTGTCACCAGCTCGACCACCTTACGAGGTGGACTGGGTGCTTTTGGGGGTGTCACCAGCCCAACCAACTTACAAGGTGGACTGGGTGCTTATTGTCATGTCACCAGCCTGACCAGTTTACGAGGTGGACTGGGTGCTTTTTGTCGTGTCACCAACACGACCACCTTACGAGGTGGACTGGGTGCTTTTTGTCGTCTCACCAACACGACCACCTTACGAGGTGGACTGGGTGCTTTTTGTCGTGTCACCAACACGACCACCTTACGAGGTGGACTGGGTGCTTTCTGTCGTGTCACCAACACGACCACCTTACGAGGTGGACTGGGTGCTTTTTGTCGTGTCACCAACACGACCACCTTACGAGGTGGACTGGGTGCTTTTTGTCGTGTCACCAACACGACCACCTTACGAGGTGGACTGGCTGCTTTTTGTCGTGTCACACTGTTTAACCCTTTCGCATTTACAGTACTCTATATTTACTATTGTATTTTCATGGTAAAGGCTTTATCTCAAAATTGTCTCACATAATATCGAATCTATGAGATTTGATATTATCTATTTTGAAAACAATACCTTAATATACGTAAGAAACAGTAGACAGCTTCTGCTACCTAGGTGACCGAATTAGCAGCGGAGGTGGGTGTTCAGAAAGTACAATAACTAGGGTAACAACGGGATGGAAGAAGTTTAGGGAACTACTACCACTGCTAGCTGCAAAAGGCTTCTCCCTCAGAATGAAAGGCAGACTGTATGATGCGTGTATCTGAACAGCAATGTTGCATGGTAGTGAGACCTGGGCGCTGAAGGTGGAAGACTTACGTAGATTAGAGAGAAACGAAGCCTGCATGCTCCGATGGATGTGTAACAGTAATATACGTGAACGACAAAACAAAGGAATTGAGAGAGAGACTGAGCATAAGAGGAATCAAATGCTGTGTGCAGGAGAGGCGGTTGCGCTGGTATGGACATGTGATGCGTATGAAGGATGACAGCTGCATAAAAAGGTGCAGAGCACTAGAAGTCGATGGAAAGCGCGGAGTGGGGAGACCCAAGATGACCTGGGATGAGGTGATAAAAGCCGACCTTACCCAATTACACCTCTCAAAGTCAATGACACACGACCGTGACCTCTGGCGTCACGCAGTAATACAGAGTACCCGACCTCCCGTGGGTACAAGCTGAAGCATATAGACAATATGCCCCCACACCCCCCACTGCAAGGTGGTCGTGGAGGTGCCATGACAAAAAAGCACCCAGCCCACACTGTAAAGTGGACATGTGGGCGCCACGAAAAAGCACCCAGCACTCACTGTAAATGAGGTTGGTGTTAGGAAGGGCATCCAGCTGTAGAAATCAAGCCAAATCAGTTCCTGTATGAGCAAGGCATGGTCAGCCGACCAGACACTGCCCACAACAGGACAACCCGTCTAACCCATGCTAGCGTGGAAGAACGGACGTAAAACGGTGATGATAATGCTGATGATGAGCAGCCGGTTACAGCCGGTTTCAACAGAAAGAGGGGAGAGAACTCTGGCTGGTTACAGCTGGTTTGAACAGAAAGAGGCGATAGAATTCTGGTCGGATACGGCCGGTTTAAATGCTAAAGTGTGTATATATATATATTTTTATATAATTATATATATACGTCCTACCCATGTAAGCGTGAAAAATGGACGTTAAACGATGATGATGATGATGATGATATATATATATATATATATATATGAAAAATGGACGTTAAACAATGATGATGATATCATCATCATTTCATTTCACGTCCGCTTTTTCCCGGCTTGCAAGGGTGGGACGGGAACTGATTCTGGCTTGATTTCTACAGCTGGATGCCCTTCCTCACACCAACCTCATTTACAGTGAGTGCTGGGTGCTTTTTTGCCGTGGCACCTCCATGACCACTTTGCAGTGGAATGATAGGGACCCCAGT
>OZ024757.1:20129200-20139200 GCA_964016885.1 Eledone cirrhosa
GGGAGTGAAAGAAAGGAAGAAAAAGAGGGAGAAAGAAAGGAAGAAAAAGAGGGAGAGGGGGGAGGGAGAAAGAAAGAGAGAGAGAGAGAGAGAGAGAGAGAGAGAGAGAGAGAGAGAGAGAGAAAGAGCTGATGAAATGTTTAAATAGCCTAAAAGCAATGTACCAGATTAATCTTAAAAGGTATTCATAGACAAATACAGATCTATAGACAGGATGGTGGTGGTGATGGTGGTGATGGGGATGGTGGTGGTGGTGATGGTGGTGATGGGGATGGTGGTGGTGGTGGTGGTGGTGGTGGGGATGGGGATGGTGGTGGTGATGATGGGGATGGTGGTGGTGGGGTAGAGGGTTAGTGGCATAGTAGTTAGGATGGCTGGTTTACTATTTTAACCCTTTAGCATTCACATTATAATAAAGGATAAAAATTCTGTAACTCCTTGTGGAGTCATAGTGGCTCCATTATACAGCATGTCTAGGGCACTTTTAAACCTGACAGAGCCCCACCCTCTCCAGGTCTGAACACAGCAGATTTTTTTCTATAGAGGAAGAATTGACCCCCAGTACTGGACTGGTACTTTTTTTTTTTTATCGACCTTCAAAGGATGAAAGGCAAAGTTGACCTCGGCAGGATTTGAACTCTGAATATGCAATGAGGTGGGACAAATACCGTAAAGCATTCCATCCAATGTCTTAACAACTCTGTCAATTTACTATTATATTTTCACGGCAAAGGCTTTATCTCACCCAGAACATGATGCCAGTCCATTAAAGGGTTAAAGTCTGTCTCGAGACTGGAAGCTCATCAGTCCACTGCTTATCCCAGTTTCCGTGGTGTGAAATGACGGAGAGTACATGACTACCCCCTGGACAGGATACCAGTCCATTAAAGGGTTAAAGTCTGTCTCGAGACTGGAAGCTCATCAGTCCACTGCTTATCTCAGTTTCCGTGGTGTGAAACGACTGAGTACATGACTAGCCCCTGGACAGGATACCAGTCCATTAAAGGGTTAAAGTCTGTCTCGAGACTGGAAGCTCATCAGTCCACTGCTTATCTCAGTTTCCGTGGTGTGAAACGACTGAGTACATGACTAGCCCCTGGACAGGATACCAGTCCATTAAAGGGTTAAAGTCTGTCTCGAGACTGGAAGCTCATCAGTCCACTGCTTATCTCAGTTTCCGTGGTGTAAAACGACTGAGTACATGACTAGCCCCTGGACAGGATACCAGTCCATTAAAGGGTTAAAGTCTGTCTCGAGACTGGAAGCTCATCAGTCCACTGCTTATCTCGGTTTCCGTGGTGTGAAACGACTGAGAGTACATGACTGGCCCCTGGACAGGATACCAGTCCATTAAAGGGTTAAAGTCTGTCTTGAGACTGGAAGCTCATCAGTCCACTGCTTATCTCGGTTTCCGTGGTGTGAAACGACAGAGTACATGACTGGCAATCCATCACAAGGTTAAACCCCCATCTATTACTGGTACTCATTTTCAGCTGAGTATACTAGAGCAATGGGGAAATGAAGTGTTTTGCTCAAGGACACAACACACAACCCAGACCAGGAATGAAACCCACGACATTATGATCCAAAGTCCTACACCAGATGTTCACAAAATGGGCGGGCTCTACCACCCCGGGAGAGCATTGAGAAGGTCCAGGGGTCACTGGGGTCTAAGAAGGTGGTAGAAATGATATAATAGTATATTAAATATCAAATGATATATATTATATATATATAGTAAAATATAAAATATATAATATTTATTTATACATAGTATATACTATATTATTTATTATATATAAATTAACGATTTTATTTATTATATATTATTTACAATTTGCATATAGGTAGGTCTCTCTGGAAATAGGGTTGGGGGTCTGATTCTGGCTTGATTTCTACAGCTGGATGCCCTTCCTAACACCAACCTCATTTACAGTGAGTGCTGGGTGCTTGTTTGCCGTGGCACCTCCACGACCACTCTGCAGTGGAATGATAGGGACCCCAGTACCTATCATCTCATTTCTACAGCCGAGTAAACTGGAGCAATGTGAAATAAAGTGTCTTGCTCAAGGAAACAACACATCACCCAGTCTGAGAATTGAACTCACAACCTTTCGATTGCAAGGCCAATGCTCTAACCTCTAAGCCATGTGTATGCATATGTGTGAATCCTAGGTTAACTCGAGGTTAATCAGTGTGTGTCTTTATTCATAAAAATATATATACATATATACAATCACACACACATATGCATATATGATATCACATACACACGCACGTGTGTGTGTGTGTGTGTGTGTGTGTGTGTGTGTGTATTTCTTTTACACAGGTCTTTGTGTTTTTTTCTTTGTATTTTTTGTCCATTACTTGTTTTAGCTGAGTCATAACAAAGCTAGTGTACGTGTGTGTGTGTATGTGTGTACGTGTGTGTATGTGTGTATGGGTTTATGTGTGAGTATGTATGTTTATAAATGTGTGTATGTGTGTGAGTATGTATGTTTTTATATGTGTGTATGTTTGTGAGTATGTATGTTTATATATGTGTGTATGTTTGTGTATGTGTGTGTAAGAGAGAGAGAAAGGCACTCAGAACACATCCCTGTATGGGGTGGGGGTAGTCTTAGGTTGTCATATTTAAAATTCCTGCCCCAAAGGCAGGACTAAGGGGCCAGGGAAAGTTTCACAGCTTAAACAACATTATAGTATATGAAATGATGAAATGAAACAATAAAAATAAATGTGATCTACACCTCACACCTATGATGCTTTACCTGGCTGAGTTTGTATCTCGTAAGAGGGTTCTCAGGTGTTTTAACAACAGGGGGCCCCTGTCCTGTCATGCTATTGTTACAGCTCACACCTCTGTAGGTTTAGCTGGTCTCATATGAGATTGTTTGTCATAGAAGATTTCTCGGGTCTTTTAATGATAGGGGCCCCAGTCCTATCATGTTATTACAGCTCCAACCTATGAAGGTTTACCTGGCTGAGTTTGTATCTCTTAAGAGGTTTCCCAAGTGTTTTAATGATAGGCGCTCTTGTCCTATCATGTAAGTTTACCTGGCTGAGTTTGTATCTTATAAGAGGTTTCTCAGGTGTTTTAATGATAGGGGCCTCTGTCCTATTACGTAGGTTTGCCTGGCTGAGTTTGTATCTTGTAAGAGGTTTCCCAGGTGTTTTAATGACAGGGGACCCCCAGTCTATCATGTTATTACAGCTCCAACCTATGAAGGTTTACCTGGCTGAGTTTGTATCTCTTAAGAGGTTTCCAAGGTGTTTTAATGATAGGGGCCTCTGTAGGTTTACCTGGCTGAGTTTGTATCCTGTAAGAGGTTTCCCAGGTGTTTTAATGACAGGGGACCCCAGTCTATCATGTTATTACAGCTCCAACCTATGAAGGTTTACCTGGCTGAGTTTGTATCTCTTAAGAGGTTTCCAAGGTGTTTTAATGATAAGGGCCCCTGTCCTATCATGTAGGTTTACCTGACTGCGTTTGTATCTCGTAAGAGGATTGATAGGGGCCCCTGTCCTATCATGTAGGTTTACATGGCTGAGTTTGTATCTCGTAAGAGATTTCCCAGGTGTTTTAATGATAGGGGCCCCTGTTCTATCATGTAGGTTTACCTGGCTGAGTTTGTATCTCGTAAGAGGTTTCTCACGTGTTTTAATGATAGGGGCCTCTGTTCTATCATGTAGGTTTACCTGGCTGAGTTTGTATCTCGTAAGAGGTTTCTCACGTGTTTTAATGATAGGGGCCTCTGTTCTATCATGTAGGTTTACCTGGCTGAGTTTGTATCTCGTAAGAGGTTTCTCACGTGTTTTAATGATAGGGGCCTCTGTTCTATCATGTAGGTTTACCTGGCTGAGTTTGTATCTCTTAAGAGGTTTCTCAGGTGTTTTAATGATAGGGGCCCCTGTTCTATCATGTAGGTTTACCTGGCTGAGTTTGTATCTCGTAAGAGATTTCCCAGGTGTTTTAATGATAGGGGCCTCTGTCCTATCACGGAGGTTTGCCTGGCTGAGTTTTTATCTTGTAAGAGGTTTCTCAGGTGTTTTAATGATAGGGGCCCCCCCAGTCCTATCATGTTATTACAGTTCCAACCTATGAAGGTTTATCTGGCTAAGTTTGTATCCTGTGTTAATGACAGGGGACCCTTTCCTATCATGTTACAGCTCCAACTTCTGTAGGTTTACCTGGCTGAGTTTGTATCTTGTAAGAGTTTTATCAGGTGTTTTAATGACAGGGGACCCCACCAGTCCTATCATGTAGGTTTACCTGGCTGAATTTGTATCTTGTAAGAGTTTTCTCAGGTGTTTTAATGACAGGGGACCCCACCAGTCCTATCATGTAGGTTTACCTGGCTGAGTTTGTATCTTGTAAGAGTTTTCTCAGGTGTTTTAATGACAGGGGATCCCACCAGTCCCATCACCTGGCTGAGATTGTATCTTGTAAGAAGTGTTTCAGGTGATTTAATGATTGGGGGCCTTGTCCTATCATGTTGTTACAGCTCACACCTATGAAGATTTAGCCAGTCTCATTCGAGATTGTTTCTCATTGAAGATTTCTCAGGTATTTTAATAATAGGACCTCCAGTTCTATCATGTTGTTGTTACACCTCACATATATGCAAATTCAGCTAGCTTCCTACACACACACACATATGGGTGGTTTAGTGACAGGGCCCCCAGTCCTATCATGTTATTACAGCTCCAACTTATGTAGGTTTAGCTGGGCTCCTACGGGGTTGTCCTGTGTGTATGCGTGCACATGCTTCGGTGTGTACGTATGAATGTCTGTATGTGTGTATATGTGTACGTGTGTGTATAAATATGTAAGTGCTCTCCCACCCCATAAACATACATATGTTATATATATATATATATACATGTATATGTATATGTATGTAGGAGGTGAGTTTTATTGTAGTACAATAAAGCAATGCAGATATTGTATATGTATGTATATATGTATACATATATGTGTATATATATATATATATATATACATGTATATATACATGTATATATGTATGTATACATATGTATATATATATATATATATATATATATATATATATATGTATACATGTATATATATATGTATTTATATATGTATGTATACATATGTGTATATATATATGTATGTATACATATATGTGTGTATACATATATGTATATACATATATATGTATGTATACATATATATGTATATACATATATATATGTATGTATACATATATGTGTATATACATAAATATATGTATGTATACATATATGTGTATATACATATATATATGTATACATATATGTGTATATACATATATGTGTATATACATATATGTGTGTATATATATATATATATATATATATATATATATATATATATATATGTATACATATATATGTATACATATATATGTATATATATATATATGTGTGTGTATATATATATATATGCATACATATATATGTATATATATATGTGCGTATATATACTCATATGAAATAAGACAGCCAACTATCCACACAATACAACATAGTTAGCACCCCAAACGTTTAATTGGGATATACTCCGGTATTTCCTAATGTTTGTTGAGTGGGTTGGAATTTGGCCGGAGTATCGCTTTTAGCTTTCTCCAATTATATATATATATATATATATATACATACATATATATACATACATATATCATCATCATTATCATCATCATCGTTTAACGTCCATCTTCCACGCTTGCATGAGTTTGGACGGGAGTTTTCCCACTTGAGGCAAGAGTGGTTGTCTTGCTCGCATAGGATTGTCTGGCGGGTTTTCTACTGCTGGATGCCCTTCCTAACACCAACCACATTTACAGTGTGGGACTGGGAGGTTTTTACCGTGTTACCTACACGGCCACATTACAGCGTGGACTGTCTGGCGGGTTTTCTACGGCTGGATCCCCTTCCTAACACCAACCACGTTTACAGTGTGGGGCTGGGAGGTTTTTTCCGTTTTACCTACACGGCCACATTACAGCGTGGACTGTCTGGTGGGTTTTCTACGGCTGGATGCCCTTCCTAACACCAACCACGTTTACAGTGTTGACTGGGAGGTTTTTACCGTGTTACCTACACGGCCACATTACAGCGTGGACTGTCTGGTGGGTTTTCTATGGCTGGATGCCCTTCCTAACACCAACCACATTTACAGTGTGGACTGGGAGGTTTTTACCGTGTTACCTACACGGCCACATTACAGCGTTGACTGCGTGTTTTTTTTGTCGTGACACCTACATGACCTCATTTGTTTCGGACTCGATGTTGTGGTACCAACATAACTTTACATAGGAAAGGGTGGTGTGGATGTGGTGGGGGTGGTGGGACGGGGGTGTATTTTGTTAGAGGTGCCTACTGACTGTAGGTTTCGCTTTGTACTTAGACAAGGCGGGTCTTCTGTATTACTGTGTAGCGCCAAAGATCTCGGTCTAGTGACATTGTCTTGGAGAGGTGTAAGTGTGTGAGGTCTATATATATATATATATACATATAATTAAAAGTTTAACAAGGTTCAATGAATTCATCAATGAATAAAGTTTCACAATAGATTAGAAGCAATAGATTAGGTATGCATATATTATTATTATTTAAATTTTTAACAGTTATATAAGTTTATGTATTATATATTATTAGTTATTTATATATCTTTTTACACATTCTCATACGCACCCTCTGTATTATATGTAATTTTTCATGTTTAAACTTAAGGTATATAAATATCGAGTTTTGTCATAACTAATCACTGCCATGACTAAATTATAACCATCAATATAGTCAAGGTATGTCAAGCATCAACTTATTTTATCTGATGAGGACGTACTGTTGAAATAGCTCAGAACCTCTGAAATATGTATAATAAAATATATTTGATCACATGAATGTCTATATTTATTAATATTTTGAAGTAATATATATACATATATATATATATAGGAAAAAGTATGACCCCGACGGCAGAGCTCAAGCCGTTTCGACGGCTATTTCTGGACGAAATAGCCGTCGAAATGGCTTGAGCTCTGCCGTCGAGGTCATACTTTTTCCTATTTCCCACTCTACTACCCTAAGTATTGAGTACTCTGGTGCGTTATGGTCCATCTGGTTCCTTACCACAATTCCTTTGTTACACATATATATATATATATATGTATATATATATATATATATATATATATATATATATATATACATACACAGGTGTGTTGGTATGAAGACAACTGCCTATATATAGCAACAATCTACTTACATATCTTAACAATACATTGGAATTTCTACAGGCCAAACAATACCAGGCTCTTGAAAAGAACTTGAAAGACTGCAAAGAAACCAACCTGAAGGTGGGGGCGGGATAATCTTTCTTTTTCTCTCTAGGCTTTTTCTTCTTCTTCCTACTACTTTCAGTTAAAGTTAAAGCAATGTTGTCTCTGATCAAGCCTTTAACATTAGGAAGCACCTGGTTTAGTGGTTAGAGCATTGGCCTTGCAATCAAAAGGTTCTGAGTTCAATTCTCAGACCGGGTGATGTGTTGTTTCCTTGAGCAAGACATTTTATTTCACATTGCTCCAGTTTACTCAGCTGTAGAAATGAGATGATAGGGACTGGGGTCCCTATCATTCCACTGCAAAGTGGTCATTGAGGTGCCACTGCAAAAAAGCACCCAGCACTCACTGTAAAGTGGTCATCTAGGCACCACGAAAAAAAAAGCACCCAGCCCACACTGTAAATGAGGTTGGTGTTAGGAAGGGCATCCAGCTGTGGAAATCAAGGCAGAATCAGTTCCCGTCCCACCCTTGCAAGCAGGGAAAAGCTGATGTAAAATGATGATGATGATGATGATGATGATGATTACCATGCTAGCCTGTATAACCCATGCTAGCGTGGAAGATAGACGTTAAATGATGATAATGATTACTCTATATTTATTATTGTATTTTCACTGTAACCACTTCATCTCACATAATACAAATCTACGAGATTTTGATATTATTTATTTTGAGGGCAATACCTTAACATCAGTATGAGCAGCCGGTTTACTGCTGGTTTGAACAGAAAGAGGTGAGAGAATTATGGTGGGATACAGCCAGTTTACACTACTCTATTATATTTTCACATAATTATCTCACATAATATCGAATCTATGATATTTTGATGTTATTTACTTTGAGAACAATACCTTATCATAAGTATGAGTGGCCAGTTACGGCTGGTTTGAACAGGAAAAGGTGAGAGAATTCTGGCCAGATGTGAAAGGGTTAAAACAGCAAAATGCTGTCAAAGATAGCAATGGGCAAAAATGCCTCAGAGAACAGAGACCTGCAACCAGTGGTCAACAGAGAGATAAATCGTAGAGATAGCATAACTAAATGGTTAATAAGTTCGCTTTGCATTTCATCTTTAACCCTTTACTATTTACATTACTCTATATATACTATTGTATTTTCACGGTAAACACATTATTCCACATAATCATCTCCCATGATATTGAATCTACGCGATTTTGATATTATTTATTTTGAGAACAATACCATAACATTAGTATGAGTGGCCTGTTATGGTTGGTTTAAACAGAAAGAGGTGAGAGAATTCTGTCCGGATATGGCTGGTTTAAATGCTAAAGGTTTAACCTTTTAACATTTATAATACACTATATATACTATTGTATTTTCGTGGTAAACACTTTATCTCACGTAATATCGATCTATTATATTTTGATATTATTTATTTTGAGAACAATACCTTAACATTAGTATGAGTGGCTAGTTACGGTCAGTTTGAACAGAAAGAGGTGAGGGAATTATGGCCGGATATGGTTGGTTTAAATGCTAAAGAGTTAAACCAGTTGTAAACTAGTTAGACCATTATTCAACAGAGTACTCAATACTTGGGATAGTAGAGTGATAAATATAGAAATATATATTTAGTAATAATAAATGTGAAGACTAAAATTCAAAGAGGGCTCGATAAGTTTCAGAAGATCCCGATATATATATATCATCATCACTGTTTTACGTCCGTTTTTCCACGCTAGCATGGGTTAGACGTATTGTCCTGTTGTGGGCAGTGTTTGGTCAGCTGACCTTGTCTTGCTCATACTGGAACTGATTCTGGCTTGATTTCTACAGCTGGATGCCCATAAACTTGGGACGATTTGATAAATTCTGACCTCTTAAGACAATGTCACTGGACCGAGATCTTTGTGCCATGCAGTAATACAGAAGACCTGCCTTGCTTATGTACAAAGCGAAACCTACAGTCAGCAGGCCCCTCCAAACCAAATTTACACCCCAACCAACTACCCCCACTCCATCCTCCCACTCCCGCCAACACCACCCTTTCTCTGTAAAGTTATGTTGGTACCACAACATCCAGTCCAAACTAATGAGGTCGTGTAGGTGTCACAACAAAAAAAACACACAGCCCACACCGTAATGTGGTCGTGTAGGTAACATGGTAAAAAGCTCCCAGTTCCACACTGTAAATGTGGTTGGTGTTAGGAAGGGCATCCAGCCGTAGAAAACCTGCCAGACAGTCCTATATGAGCGAGACACGGTCACCCGACCAACCTTGCCTCAAGTGGGACAACTCCCGTCTAACCCATGCTAGCGTGGAAGATGGACGTTAAACGAAGATGATGATGATGATGATGATATCATAATCATCATTTAACATCTGTTATCCTTATTGGCAAGGGCTGGTCAGGTCTACAGGGACCAAGTCAGTATTGAAGTGGGGGCTACTGACCTCCCAGACTGTCTGAGGGGTTTGTAACTTGCTTACATATGTTCTTGTGTTCTACCGAATGCACAGGAGGGAAAAGTTGTCAGGTCTTTTGACACAGAGAGAGAGAGGATGAGGCGGGGTTAGATTGATAGATATATAGCTGGATAGATAGACAGATAGATATCTATCTTTATTTGCCACAGGGGCGTACAATAATGGGACATTACAAGACGTGACGGCGGGGGTTTTA
>OZ024757.1:20154445-20156945 GCA_964016885.1 Eledone cirrhosa
ATATATATAAATACATATGTTATATATACATATATGAATATAAATATATATATACACAAATTATACATATATATATATGTATATATATATATATATATTTATATATATATGTAAATATATATATATTCACATAAATTATACATATATGTATATATAAATATATATGTATATTCATATATACATATATATATGATGGCTGCCCCCTCGTTATCGAGTATGGCCATTGCACAATAAAAAATAAAAAAAATAATAATAATAATAATAATAATAATAATAATAATAATAATAATAATAATAATAATAATAATAATAATAGCAATAATAATAATAACGACAACAACAATAATATACATATTCATATATATATACACACACACGCACGCACATAAGCATATCTACACACACACACACACACACACACAAACACACGATAGCAACTAACAGTGCTGCGATCGAATGTGGCTTTTTAGCCCAGCCAATGATCCAAAATGTCTTGCACAGAGTCGGCAACCAAAACATTTACTGGGAATAGTCGGCTGTGGTTGGAGTTCGTGCACTTTTGCATGTCGCTTGAGTCCTCCTGCTGATTTACATTCTCTACCACATGTTTGGCAAGCATGATGAGTAGCATCTCCAACAGCAGCCTGGTAGTCAACCACTGGTCTTACTTTATGACTGCGAAGATGACTTTCGAGTCCAGCTTTGCTTAGGCAGAGTCTCGCACAGACGCTGCATGTCAGAAACATAGGAGGACCCTCGCCGTCTGGAAGTGCAACAGCAATACCCTTCCTCACGTCCCGCTTTACTTTCTCGTGTGCGATTCGAGATGCCTCAAAGGCAACTTTTCCCTCATATACAGTCTTTCTCCATTTATTACGATCAGCAGCAACATTTTCCCATGTATCAGCAGAGATGTTAGCGTCTCTCAGAGAGGCCTTCAAGGAATCCTTATACCTCTTTTTTGGTTTATGTGGCGGTCGTTTTCCTTTAACCAACTCTCCATAGAAGAGTTGTTTTGGTATTCTAGAATCCTTCATCCTGGCAAGGTGACCACTCCAACGGAGTCGCTGCTTAAGCACAAGAGCTTCTATACTGTCACACATAGAGCTTTCCAAAATCTCGACATCACTGATGTGGTCCCTCCAGCGAACGCCATGTATCCGTCTGAGACACATCTGATGGAAACGCTCCAATTGCTTAAGGTGGCGTCGATATGTGACCCAGGTCTCGCAGGCATAAAGAAGACAAGAGAGTACACATGCCCTGTACACCTTTACCTTTGTCCTCCTGCATATGTCTCGCCGACCCCAGAGTCGCCTTTCTAGCTTTCCGAAAGCATCACTTGCTTTCCTAATCCTAAGTGAGATTTCACTGTCAAGGTTGCCGTATCGATTGACAGTGCTTCCCAGGTAGACAAACTGATCAACCACTCCAAGTCGTTTGCCATACACATAGATGTTTGGTTCAGTGTACTGCCTACCAGGTGCAGGTTGGTACATGACGACGGTTTTCTTGAGACTGACAGTCAAACCCAGGGCAGTGCAAGCGTCAGAAAATACATTCAAAATGTGCTGCATATCACTCTCTGTGTGCGCTACAAGATCGCAATCATCTGCATACAAGAGGTCTCTTATGACTGATGTAAATACTTTTGTCTTCGCAGCAAAGCGCCTGATGTTAAATATGCTGCCTGAGGTTCGATATCGGATGTAAACACCATGCTCGCAATTCCTGAATGCAATACAGAAAACCATTGCAAAGTATATGGCAAACAGGGTCGGTGCTGGAATATCCCCCTGTTTCACTCCATTTTTTACTGAGATAGGCTCCGACATGTTACCTCCGACATTAACCCAAGCCTTCATGTCGTCATGGAAAGACCTAACTAAAGCAAGGAACTTATCAGGGCAACCAAGTTTCTGGAGAACCTTCCATAATGCATCTCTGTTGACAGTATCGAAAGCCTTTGTCAGATCGACAAAAACCTGATACAGATCCAAGCCCTGCTCAATGCACTTCTCCTGGAGCTGTCTAGCTGAGAAGATCATATCAGTAGTGCCGCGTCCAACACGAAAACCAGATTGACTTTCAGGAAGGACACAATCTGCAATGTGTGTCAGCAGACGGTCCAGAAGCACCCTACATAAAACTTTCCCCACGACAGAAAGCAATGATATACCTCTGTAGTTCCCACAATCATTCCTGTTACCCTTTCCCTTGTACAAGACCACCATTACCGCATCTCTCCAGTCCTCAGGCACGGATTCATTAGCCCATATCCTTCCAAACAGAGAGTGAAGATGTTGCAGGAGTCTCTCACCACCATATTGTAGGAGCTCAGCATGTATGCCATCCATACCTGGAGATCTTCCACTGTTCAGCTTCGAAATAGCCACTGCAACCTCCACAAGTGTCGGAGGCTCTGCGAGAGCTACTTTCACAGGACTTTCCGGAATGAGATTGAGGAAATCTTCACTGACGACAGACGGCTGATTCAAAA
>OZ024757.1:20161945-20164445 GCA_964016885.1 Eledone cirrhosa
TATATACAGGAAATTCCGTTATAACAAAATTCACAGGGTATAAGAAAAAATTTGTTGTAACAAAAATTTCTTTATAACCAAACTTAAATGAATATATATATGTGTGTGTGTGTAGGTATATATATATATATATATATATATATATATATGTGTGTGTGTAGGTGTATATATATATATATATATATATATATATATATATGTGTGTGTGTGTGTGTGTAGATATATATATATATATATATATAGTAATAATTATAATAATCATATATACATACATACACACATATATATATATACACATACACACACATATATGTATATATATATGTGAAGTGTGTATATATATATATATATATATATATATATATATATAATGTACTGCAGAAGGAGGAAGATCAAAGATGGTAGCTTTCCTTGTCAGACAAGTATAAGAGGTTCCCTTTGTTTTGTTTTTCACACCATGATTCATAAGTTGTAAATAAATAGACATATTGTTGTTCCCGTTCCAATGTAGTCGACCTTCCTATCAACTTCCATTCAAAGACAACACACACAGAGAGAAGTCTAGTGACTCTGTGGATAGTATAATAATAATTGTTTCTACTTTAGGCACAAGGCCAGCAAATTACCCAGTGCATTACTGGTACTTTATTTTTATCGACCCCGTAAGGATGAAAGGTAAAATGAAATTATTGTGTACAGTGCTCAGGTGCACTGTAACTCATCAAAGGTGCATGCATAGTACATAGAATAATGTACAAATGTCAGGAAAGTGAACAGTGTATGAGTTATGATATACATGTGCGCGTGTGTATGGAGGCGAAATATTAGGTGTAGTGTTGGCGTATCTTGGGGAGCATGGAGGTTTTAAAGGATGCAGTGTCTCGACAGCTAACAACTGATGCAGGTAGTTTGTTCCATGGAGGTTTTAAAGGATGCAATGTCTCGACAGCTAACAACTGATGCAGGTAGTTTGTTCCATGGAGGTGTGAAAGGATGCAGTGTCCCGACAGCTAACAACTGATGCAGGTAGTTTGTTCCATGGAGGTTTTAAAGGATGCAATGTCTCGACAGCTAACAACTGATGCAGGTAGTTTGTTCCATGGAGGTGTTAAAGGATGCAGTGTCCCGACAGCTAACAACTGATGCAGGTAGTTTGTTCCATGGAGGTTTTAAAGGATGCAATGTCTCGACAGCTAACAACTGATGCAGGTAGTTTGTTCCATGGAGGTGTGAAAGGATGCAGTGTCCCGACAGCTAACAACTGATGCAGGTAGTTTGTTCCATGGAGGTTTTAAAGGATGCAATGTCTCGACAGCTAACAACTGATGCAGGTAGTTTGTTCCATGTAGGTGTGAAAGGATGCAGTGTCCCGACAGCTAACAACTGATGCAGGTAGTTTGTTCCATGGAGGTTTTAAAGGATGCAGTGTCTCGACATCTAACAACTGATGCAGGTAGTTTGTTCCATGGATGGTTTAAAGGATGCAGTGTCTCGACAGCTAACAACTGATGCAGGTAGTTTGTTCCATGGAGGTTTTAAAGGATGCAATGTCTCGACAGCTAACAACTGATGCAGGTAGTTTGTTCCATGGAGGCCTTAAAGGATGCAGTGTCTCGACAGCTAACAACTGATGTAGGTAGTTTGTTCCATGGATGGTTTAAAGGATGCAGTGTCTCGACAGCTAACAACTGATGCAGGTAGTTTGTTCCATGGATGGTTTAAAGGATGCAGTGTCTCGACAGCTAACAACTGATGCAGGTAGTTTGTTCCATGGAGGTTTTAAAGGATGCAATGTCTCGACAGCTAACAACTGATGCAGGTAGTTTGTTCCATGGAGGCCTTAAAGGATGCAGTGTCTCGACAGCTAACAACTGATGTAGGTAGTTTGTTCCATGGATGGTTTAAAGGATGCAGTGTCTCGACAGCTAACAACTGATGCAGGTAGTTTGTTCCATGGATGGTTTAAAGGATGCAGTGTCTCGACAGCTAACAACTGATGTAGGTAGTTTGTTCCATGCTTCAGCAGCTCTGAGAATGAAAAAAATGTTTCCAAAAGTCATGGGAGCTGTGCTGTTTTCTGACTTTGTAGGCATGCCCACGTGTGTTAGACACATGGAGATCAAAAAGGTGCTCAGAGTTGTTGTTGGCAATGTTTGTTCTCAGTGAGTCTTGGTTTCCTCGGTGTGATGTTTGTTAGTTAGAGAAGTCTGGTGACTCTGTGGTTAGTATGTTCACTCTCGGTCAGTCTCGGTCAGTTCCCACCCCATAATCCTGTTTCAATCAACAGAAAAATGGGGTGTGAAAAATCTCAGCTCAATCGGACAACTGTTAGGTGACCCTCAAATGCCTTGAAGTTGGAACATAGTATAGACAATGATTAATTCAGTTGAAAAGTAGTATACTGTTCCCAATCTCAACCATTTTCTTTTTTCTTCTTAGAGAAATTTATGTGGACACATCCAGGCAACCGCAGCTAATGTATATATATATATATATATAT
>OZ024757.1:20169445-20219445 GCA_964016885.1 Eledone cirrhosa
TGGTAGTGTGTGGGTGGTAGAAAGGTTGTGGTAGTGTGTGGGTGGTAGAAAGGTTGTGGTAGTGTGTGGGTGGTAGAAAGGTTGTGGTAGTGTGTGGGTGGTAGAAAGGTTGTGGTAGTGTGTGAGTGGTAGAAAGGTTGTGGTAGTGTGTGGGTGGTAGAAAGGTTGTGGTAGTGTGTGGGTGGTAGAAAGGTTGTGGTAGTGTGTGGGTGGTAGAAAGGTTGTGGTAGTGTGTGGGTGGTAGAAAGGTTGTGGTAGTGTGTGGGTGGTAGAAAGGTTGTGGTAGTGTGTGGGTGGTAGAAAGGTTGTGGTAGTGTGTGAGTGGTAGAAAGGTTGTGGTAGTATGTGGGTGGTAGAAAGGTTGTGGTAGTGTGTGAGTGGTAGAAAGGTTGTGGTAGTATGTGGGTGGTAGAAAGGTTGTGGTAGTGTGTGTGTGGTAGAAAGGTTGTGGTAGTGTGTGGGTGGTAGAAAGGTTGTGGTAGTGTGTGGGTGGTAGAAAGGTTGTGGTAGTGTGTGGGTCATAGAAAGGTTGTGGTAGTGTGTGGGTGGTAGAAAGGTTGTGGTAGTGTGGGTGGTAGAAAGGTTGTGGTAGTGTGTGGGTGGTAGAAAGGTTGTGGTAGTGTGTGGGTGTTAGAAACGTTGTGGTAGTGTATGAGTGGTAGAAAGGTTGTGGTAGTGTGTGGGTGGTAGAAAGGTTGTGGTAGTGTGTGAGTGGTAGAAAGGTTGTGGTAGTGTGTGAGTGGTAGAAAGGTTGTGGTAGTGTGTGGGTGGTAGAAAGGTTGTGGTAGTGTGTGGGTGGTAGAAAGGTTGTGGTAGTGTGTGGGTGGTAGAAAGGTTGTGGTAGTGTGTGGGTGGTAGAAAGGTTGTGGTAGTGTGTGGGTGTTAGAAACGTTGTGGTAGTGTGTGGGTGGTAGAAAGGTTGTGGTAGTGTGTGGGTCATAGAAAGGTTGTGGTAGTGTGTGGGTGGTAGAAAGGTTGTGGTAGTGTGTGGGTGGTAGAAATGTTGTGGTAGTGTGTGGGTGGTAGAAAGGTTGTGGTAGTGTGTGGGTGGTAGAAAGGTTGTGGTAGTGTGTGGGTGGTAGAAAGGTTGTGGTAGTGTGTGGGTGGTAGAAAGGTTGTGGTAGTGTGTGGGTGGTAGAAAGGTTGTGGTAGTGTGTGTGTGGTAGAAAGGTTGTGGTAGTGTGTGGGTGGTAGAAAGGTTGTGGTAGTGTGTGTGTGGTAGAAAGGTTGTGGTAGTGTGTGGGTGTTAGAAACGTTGTGGTAGTGTGTGGGTGGTAGAAAGGTTGTGGTAGTGTGTGTGTGTGGTAGAAAGGTTGTGGTAGTGTGTGGGTGGTAGAAAGGTTGTGGTAGTGTGTGGGTGGTAGAAAGGTTGTGGTAGTGTGTGTGTGGTAGAAAGGTTGTGGTAGTGTGTGGGTGTTAGAAACGTTGTGGTAGTGTGTGGGTGGTAGAAAGGTTGTGGTAGTGTGTGGGTGTTAGAAACGTTGTGGTAGTGTGTGGGTGGTAGAAAGGTTGTGGTAGTGTGTGGGTGGTAGAAAGGTTGTGGTAGTGTGTGGGTCATAGAAAGGTTGTGGTAGTGTGTGGGTGGTAGAAAGGTTGTGGTAGTGTGTGGGTGGTAGAAAGGTTGTGGTAGTGTGTGGGTCATAGAAAGGTTGTGGTAGAAAGGTTGTGGTAGTGTGTGGGTGGTAGAAAGGTTGTGGTAGTGTGTGAGTGGTAGAAAGGTTGTGGTAGTGTGTGGGTGGTAGAAAGGTTGTGGTAGTGTGTGGGTGGTAGAAAGGTTGTGGTAGTGTGTGGGTGGTAGAAAGGTTGTGGTAGTGTGTGGGTGGTAGAAAGATTGTGGTAGTGTGTGACTGGTAGAAAGGTTGTGGTAGTGTGTGAGTGGTAGAAAGGTTGTGGTAGTGTGTGGGTGGTAGAAAGGTTGTGGTAGTATGTGGGTGGTAGAAAGGTTGTGGTAGTGTGTGGGTGGTAGAAAGGTTGTGGTAGTGTGTGAGTGGTAGAAAGGTTGTGGTAGTGTGTGGGTGGTAGAAAGGTTGTGGTAGTGTGTGGGTGGTAGAAAGGTTGTGGTAGTGTGTGGGTGGTAGAAAGGTTGTGGTAGTGTGTGGGTGGTAGAAAGGTTGTGGTAGTGTGTGGGTGGTAGAAAGATTGTGGTAGTGTGTGACTGGTAGAAAGGTTGTGGTAGTGTGTGAGTGGTAGAAAGGTTGTGGTAGTGTGTGGCTGGTAGAAAGGTTGTGGTAGTGTGTGGGTGGTAGAAAGGTTGTGGTAGTGTGTGGGTAGTAGAAAGGTTGTGGTAGTGTGTGACTGGTAGAAAGGTTGTGGTGGTGTGTGGGTGGTAGAAAGGTTGTGGTAGTGTGTGGGTGGTTGTGAGTTGGAAGTTTTATTCCCTTATCCCATTCTCAAGGACCTTCATCTCTTTTCCATTTTCAGCCCACAGAGCAGTTATTAATAACGCGACAAAATACTCAATACACATACGAGACAGACAGCTTTGAAACCAATATTGCAAGTGAAGAAGTGGATCTCTCTACGCAACAGATCCATATACCCGAAGACTATATTACTAAAATTAAAACTAAGTAAGTGAAGTTCTTCAAATTCGGTTTCTGTTGTCTGTTCAATGTATAGTATATTGTCTACTTGCACATACGGGGTTGGCGCAAACAACATAGGGCACAGACCTCAGAGAGGTGAATTACTGGACTTTAAAGGGTCTCAGTTTTATACAGAGTTGGTGTTACCATGATGGCCAACTAGGGCAGCCAACTAGGGCAGCCAACTAGGGTACAGACCTCAGAGAGGTGAATTTCTGGACTTTAAAGGGTCACAGTTTTATACAGAGTTGGTGTTACCATGATGGCCAACTAGGGCAGCCAACTAGGGTACAGACCTCAGAGGTGAATTACTGGACTTTAAAGGGTCACAGTTTTATACAGAGTTGGTGCTACCATGATGGCCAACTAGGGCAGCCAACTAGGGCAGCCAACTAGGGCACAGACCTGAGAGAGGTGAATTACTGGACTTTAAAGGGTCACAGTTTTATACCGAGTTGGTGCTACCATGATGACCAACTAGGGCAGCCAACTAGGGTACAGACCTCAGAGAGGTGAATTACTGGACTTTAAAGGGTCACAGTTTTATACCGAGTTGGTGTTACCATGATGGCCAACTAGGGCAGCCAACTAGGGTACAGGCCTCAGAGAGGTGAATTACTGGACTTTAAAGGGTCACAGTTTTATACAGAGTTGGTGCTACCATGATGGCCAACTAGGGCAGCCAACTAGGGTACAGACCTCAGAGAGGTGAATTACTGGACTTTAAAGGGTCACAGTTTTATACAGAGTTGGTGCTACCATGATGGCCAACTAGGGCAGCCAACTAGGGTACAGACCTCAGAGAGGTGAATTACTGGACTTTAAAGGGTCACAGTTTTATACAGAGTTGGTGTTACCATGATGGCCAACTAGGGCAGCCAACTAGGGCAGCCAACTAGGGCACAGACCTGAGAGAGGTGAATTACTGGACTTTAAAGGGTCACAGTTTTATACAGAGTTGGTGCTACCATGAGGGCCAACTAGGGCAGCCAACTAGGGTACAGACCTCAGAGAGGTGAATTACTGGACTTTAAAGGGTCACAGTTTTATACAGAGTTGGTGCTACCATGATGGCCAACTAGGGCAGCCAACTAGGGCACAGACCTGAGAGAGGTGAATTACTGGACTTTAAAGGGTCACAGTTTTATACAGAGTTGGTGTTACCATGATGGCCAACTAGGGCAGCCAACTAGGGCAGCCAACTGGGGTACAGACCTCAGAGAGGTGAATTACTGGACTTTAAAGGGTCACAGTTTTATACAGAGTTGGTGCTACCATGATGGTCAACTAGGGCACAGACCTGAGAGGTGCATTCCTGGACCTTAAAAGGTCATAGTTTTACACAGGGTTGGTGCTACCATTAAGGCCAACTAGGGCAGCCAACTAGGGTACAGGCCTCAGAGAGGTGAATTACTGGACTTTAAAGGGTCTCAGTTTTACACAGGGTTGGTGCTACCATTAAGGCCAACTAGGGCAGCCAACTAGGGCACAGACCTCTGAGAGGTACATTACTGGGTCATAACAAATCTTTTTGTTTTCTGCAGCATATGCATGAATATATTGAACCACCTGGATCTGTGGTCTGTAGAAGCTGTCAAGAAAAGTAAACAATTAGTAGAATACAAGGTAGGACACACACTAAAATATGTTTTGTTATATTACTAATCGGACCGAGGAAACAATGTTTCCGTTGGTCTTTCCAATTGCTAATAGTCTCTATCATCATCATCACCGTTTTACGTCCGTTCTTCCACGCTAGCATGGGTTAGACGGGTTGTCCTGTTGTGGGCAGTGTCTGGTCGGCTGACCATGCCTTGCTCATACAGGAACTGATCTGGCTTGATTTCTACTACAGCTGGATGCCCTTCCTAACACCAACCTCATTTACAGTGAGTGCTGGGTGCTTTTTCGTGGCGCCTACACGTCCACTTTACAGTGTGGGCTGGGTGCTTTTATACCGGGCTCTCTATATCGGGCGCAACTCCAGGTAGAAGGAACAACGTGATAATATGGAATCTATGAGATTTTGATAGAATTTATTTTGAGAACAATACCTTAACATAAGTATGAGCGGCTGGTTACAGCCAGTTTCAACAGAAAGAGGTAGAGAATTCTGGCTGGTTTTGGGCGGTTTGAACATTAAAGGGTTAATGCGAAGAAATGGCCAGTAGATCACTGATGATGGATAGTCCCGGCTTCTCTTTCTAATTTTGACTCCATATATATATATATATATTGTATTTTCGGGGTAAAGGCTTTACTTCACATAATTACCTCACATAATATCGAATTTGAGATTTATATATTATTTATTTTGAGAATAATACCTTAACATCAGTATGAGCGGCTGGTTACAGCCGGTTTGAACAGAAAGAGGTGAGAGAATTCTGGCCAGATATGGCCAGTTTAAATGCTAACGGGTTAAGGTATTGTTCTGAAAAGAAATAATTGTTTCTACTTTAGGCACAAGGCCAGCAATTACCCAGTACATTACTGGTACTTTATTTTATCGACCCTGTAAGGATGAAAGGCAAAGTTAACCTCGGCGGGATTTGAACTCGGACTGTAAAGGGACGTAACTGTGTGCTGCAAAGTATGGTTTCTGATGCTCTACCAATACTGCCATAAATAATAACATCATTAAACTCTCAGATTCCATATCAGATGAGATAATTATATCCAGCCAGAATTCTCTCACCCCTTTCTGTTCAAACCAGTCATAACGGGCCACTCATACTGGTGTTAAGGTATTGTTCTCAAAATATATAATATCAAAATCTGGTAGATTTGATATTATGTGAGATAAAGCCTTTACCATGAAAATACAATAGTATATATAGAGTAATGTGAATGTTATGCGAGATATTATGTGAGGTAAAGCCTTTACTGTGAAACTACAATAGTATATATAGAGTAATGTGAATGTTATGTGAGATATTATGTGAGGTAAAGCCTTTACCATGAAAATATAATAGTATATATAGAGTAATGTGAATGTTATGCGAGATATTATGTGAGGTAAAGCCTTTACTGTGAAACTACAATAGTATATATAGAGTAATGTAAATGTTATGTGAGATATTATGTGAGATAAAGCCTTTACCATGAAAATATAATAGTATATATAGAGTAATGTAAATGTTATGTGAGATATTATGTGAGATAAATCCTTTACCGTGAAAATACAATAGTATATATAGAGTAATGTGAATGTTATGTGAGATAAAGACTTTACCATGAAAATACAATAGTATATATAGAGTAATGTGAATGTTATGTGAGATATTATGTGAGATAAAGACTTTACCATGAAAATATAATAGTATATATAGAGTAATGTAAATGTTATGTGAGATATTATGTGAGATAAATCCCTTACCGTGAAAATACAATAGTATATATAGAGTAATGTGAATATTATGTGAGATATTATGTGAGGTAAAGCCTTTACTGTGAAACTACAATAGTATATATAGAGTAATGTGAATGTCATGTGAGATATTATGTGAGGTAAAGACTTTACCATGAAAATATAATAGTATATATAGAGTAATGTAAATGTTATGTGAGATATTAGGTGGGGTAAAGCCTTTACCATGAAAATACAATAGTATATATAGAGTAATGTAAATGTTATGTGAGATATTATGTGAGGTAAAGACTTTACCATGAAAATATAATAGTATATATAGAGTAATGTGAATGTCATGTGAGATATTATGTGAGGTAAAGCCTTTACCATGAAAATATAATAGTATATATAGAGTAATGTAAATGCTAAAGGGTTAAAACCATGGGGCAGTTAGTTTTATTTTTAAATCCCTCAAGATACCTGATTATTTTCAAAATAATTTTAAAGCCATGGGGCAGTTTGTTTTATTAGAAATTTGGTTAGGAAAGGGTTAAAGTGATGTATTCATTCCTTACAGAACGAAGAACTGGACGCTGAGCTTAGTCTACATACACATCTTCACCAACCTCGTAGCATACGGATTGAGGCAGACATTTGTGATGTGAGAAAAGGTTAGCAGTTCAACAACCTTCATCATCATCACCACCGTCATTGTCACCACCACCATCACCACAACCACCACCTCCACCATCATCATCATCATCACTACTACTACCACCACCAACACCATCTCCAATACCACAACCACCACCACCATCATCACCATCACCACCACCATCACCATCGTTGTCACCACCACCACCACCATCGTCACCACGATCACCACCGCCACCACCATCGTCACCACGATCACCACCATCGTCACCACCACCACCACCACCAATACTACAACCACAACCATCACCAATACCACAACCACCACCACCACCATCATCACTACTACCACCACCACCAACCATCATCACCAATACCACAACCACCACAACCACCACCATCATCACCAATACCACAACCACCACCACCACTACCACCACCATCGTCACCACCACCACCATCTTCATCACAACCACCACCACCACCATCATCACTACTACCACCACCATCATCACTACTACCACCACCACCACCATCATCACCAATACCACAACCACCACAACCACCACCATCATCACCAATACCACAACCACCACCACCACTACCACAACCACCACCACCACCATCGTCACCACCACCACCACCACCACCACCACCAATACTACAACCACCACCACCATCATCCCCAATACTACCACCACCACCACCACCACCACATTAACTTTGGGCAGTGGCTTTTTCATAGAACTGACATCATTTTTTTTGTTGTTTTTTTTTGTTTTCTTTTCTATTTAAAAAAAAAAAATCTTTTTGCTACACTAGAGGAATTGACATCGCACATGAAACGAATCGCAGATCATTGTCAGGGCCTGGATGATACCCTGAATCAAATGAAGCAGAGATTCAATAGAATCAGAGACAACCAAGAAATTTTGTTAAGCGATTTTGAGTCACAAATTGAGAGCTTGGAACCCACTTTTCTGAATATATCGAAATCTGACAAGTAAGTAACTATTTAGAAGAGAGGAAAGAGTTTAGGAAAGTTAATGTGGTATGGTAAATAAATAAATAAATCATTGTCATCATCATCCCTTAATTTACATGTTTTTCATCAATTTACATCTGTTTTTCCCTAAATTTACTTCTTTTTCATCAATTTACATCTGTTTTTCCCTAAAGTTACATGTTTTTCCCTCATTTTACATTTTTTCCTAATTTTACATGTTTTTCCCTAAATTTACATTTGCTTTTCCTTAATTTTATATCTGTTTTTCCCCTCAATATACATTTGTTTTTCCTTAATTTTATATCTATTTTTCCCCTCAATTTACCTCTATTTTTCCATCAATTTACATCTGTTTTTCCCTCAATTTACATCTGTTTTTCCCCTCAATTAACATCTGTTTTCCCCCACTTTACATGTTTTTCCCTAAATTTACCTCTATTTTTCCATCAATTTACATCTGTTTTTCCCCTCAATTAACATCTGTTTTCCCTCACTTTACATATTTTTCCCTAAATTTACATCTATTTTTCCATCAATTTACATCTGTTTTCCCTCATATTACATCTTTTTCCCTAAATTTACATCTGTTTTTCCCTCATTTTACACCCCACTCCCTCATTTGTGTCTATGTGGTGAAGACGTGTGGCTGATTGGTTAGAGAATTGGATTCACAATCTTGAGGTTGTGAGTTCGATTCCTGGACCGGGCAATGCATTATGTCCTTGAGCAAGACACTTTATTTCACATTGCTCCTTCTACCTGGAGTTATGACCGATAGATAGTATTAGCAACTGGAAAGACCAACGGAAACATTGTTTCCTCGGTCCGATTTGACGAAAGTTGATCGATCCTTTTTGTGTCTATGTATATTTACATGAAATTTTATTTCTTCCCCTCTCCAGGCTTGTACACTTAAGAAACAAGCTGTCCTTAAAGATCAATAAATTAATGTCCAACATCCGGAAGGTTCTCCGAGAATATCGATCAGATATCGACCAGGAATTCCAAAAACTAAGGGATTCCAACTCAAATTTAGTAAAGACTTTCAGGTAAGTAAAACCTTTTATATTCTAGCACCATTCCACGGTTGTCATCACCATCACCATTGTTGTCATGGTCACCTCTGTCAATAGCATCAGCATCATCATCATTGTCAACATCATTGTCATCATCATCAGCAGCATCATCATTATCATCACTACCCTTATCATCATCATCATCATCACCCCCATCATCATCACCACTGTCAAATCATCATCAACATCATCATCATCACCATCATCCCTACCACCATCAGCATCATCATGATCACCATCATTGTCACCGGTCAATATCATCAACATCATCACTACCCCCGTCATCATCACCGTCATTAGCATCATCATCAATGTCACCACCGTCAACATCACCACCACCATCATCACCACCACTGTCAAATCATCATCAACATCATCATCATCACCACCATCATCCCTACCACCATCAGCATCATCATCATCATCACCATCATTGTCACCGCTGTCAATATCATCATCACCGTCATTAGCATCATCATCAATGTCACCACCGTCAACATCACCACCATCATCATCACCACTCTCAAACCATCATCATCATCATCATCTTTGTCACCACCATAAGATATTCAGGACATATCGGAGGGTTCTTGCTGTTCCCAGCAAGCATGCCTTTTGAAGTGTCCCCCCCCCCCCCAAAAAAGGGGGCTAGACTAATGTCCCCAAAAAGGGGGCTAGACTAATGTTCTTTAACCCTCCTTGAAAACCCTTCCAGATAGAACCTAGTCGGGACCAATTATTAGTCATGGTCCGTGTGAAATGGGTCTGACTTGAGCAGACTGGAGTAGATTGGAGTAGAAAGACTGGGAGGGGGAAGTTTGCCCTAACGGACAGAGTGACCATGGCTTTGTGGCATTTCTACACAAGTGACCCTTAGAGTCTCCCCACCTTTGGGGAAGTTCTGTTTGTTTTAAATGTTTATTTTCTTAGTCTCTTTTATGGATTTTATTTTACACAATCTGGACAACCTTGATCTCATGACGGTCCCATAATATTATTATTATTATTATTTGGTAGAGGGTCGGACGCCATGCTTAGACGCATAGAGTTACGGCCCTTTCCATTCTGAGTTCAAATCCCGCCGAAGTTAACTTTGCCTTTCATCCTTACGGGGGTCGATAAAATAAAGTACCAGTAATGTACTGGGGGTAATTGCTGGCCTTGTGCCAAAAGTAGAAACAACTATTATTTGGTAGAGGGTCGGACGCCATGCTTAGACGCATAGATTTACGGTCCTTTCCATTCTGAGTTCAAATCCCGGCGAAGTTAACTTTGCCTTTCATCCTTACAGGGTCGATAAAATAAAGTACCAGTAATGCACTGGGGTAATTGCTGGCCTTGTGCCAAAAGTAGAAACAATTATTATTTGGTAGAGGGTCGGACGCCATGCTTAGACGCATAGAGTTACGGCCCCTTCCATTCTGAGTTCAAATCCCGCCGAAGTTAACTTTGCCTTTCATCCTTACGGGGGGTCGATAAAATAAAGTACCAGTAACACACTGGGATAATTGCTGGCCTTGTGCCAAAAGTAGAAACAATTATATTAGGTTGTCAAGGTCAAGTATGAAATTTATAGAAATTTGTTATTTTTTCTACAAATTTCTACAAATTTCTAGAAAAGTAGAGAATTATTATTATTATTATTATTATTACTTTCCAGGCTCTTCTCTGAGAGGGGCAACTTCTGTGCCGAAGAGATCAATCAATTCCAAAAGGTCATTGAAAGGGCCAACATCCGAATTGACCAGGCTGAAGGAAGAATACTCTCAGAAATGGAAGGGATGGAAGCTTTTCGCTTCGAACAAGCCAATAAAATCACTTTGACGTTTGAAGATAGGTAATTCTAACATTAACACCACCACCTCTACCACTACTACCACTACGACCACCTCTACCACTACTAATACTACCACCTCTACCACCACCACCTCTACCACTACTACCACCTCTACCGCTACTACCACCTCTACCACCACCACCACCACCACTATCTCCACTACAACAACCACCACCACAACCACCATCAAACCACCACTATCTCCACTACAACAACCACCACCACAACCACCACCACCACTACCACCACCACCACCACCTATACCACCTCTACCACCACCACCACAACTATCTCCACTACAGCAACCACCACCACTACTACCACCACCAACACTACAACCACCACCACCACCACCACCACTACAACAACCACCACCACTACTACCACCACCAATGCTACCATCATCACAACCATCACCAAACCACCACTACTTCTACCATCACTACCTCTACCACCACCACCACTACAACCATCACCAGCACTACTCTACCATCATCACAACCACCACCAAACAACCCCCACCACCACTACCACCACAACCACCACTATCTCCACTACAACAACCACCCCCAACACTACCATCATCACAGCCACCTACTCTACCACCACCCCCACCACCTCTACTACCACCATACCAACAACAGCACCATCTCCACTACCACCACCACCACCACTACTACACTACCACCACCACCACACCACTACCACCATTCAGTCACGCTGGTATCAGAAGTGTTTAGATGTCCAGTAGTTATTGACACCACCACCACTACTACTACCACCATCACCACTACTACCACCACCACCACTACTACACTACCACCACCACCACCACACCACTACCACCATTCAGTCACGCTGGTATCAGAAGTGTTTAGATGTCCAGTAGTTATTGACACCACCACCACCACTACCACCACCACCACCACCACCACTACTACCACCACCACCACACCATCTCCACCACCACTACTACTACCACCAACACCACATCACAACACTACACTACCACCACCAACACCACACCATCTCCACCACCACCACCACTTCCACCACTACCATCTCCACCACCACTACTACTACCACCAACACCACACCATCTCCACCACCACTACTACTACCACCACCACTACACTCCCACCACTACACTACCACCACCACTACCACCACCACCAACTACCACCACTACACTACCACCACTACACTACCACTACTACACTACCACCACCTACTACCACCACCACTACCACCAACTACTACCACCATCACCACCAGTAGTTATTGTTTCACTATTATTTCAGATTCAAGAATCACATCTTTGACCTTCAGTTCATAGAAACGATAGCTCGATGGTTGACCAATGTCCAGGTGAAGATTAAATCGGAAGTCGCCAAAAGCAATAACCAGGCAAAGGAGATTTCCTCCATTTTAGAAGCCCTTGAGACGAAAGTTGATACCTTCAAAGAAAAACAATCTAAGAAATTGGTAAACTTTATTTGGGGGTGGGGGTATCATCATTTCATTCAACGTCCACTTTTCCCTGCTTGCAAGGGTGGGACGGGAACTGATTCTGGCTTGATTTCTACAGCTGGATGCCCTTCCTAACACCAACCTCATTTACAGTGAGTGCTGGGTGCTTTTTTGCTGTGGCACCTCCACGACCACTTTGCAGTGGAATGATAGGGACCCCAGTCCCTATCATCTGATTTCTACAGCTGAGTAAACTGGAGCAATGTGAAATAAAGTGTCTTGCTCAAGGAAACAACACATCACCCGGTCTGAGAATTGAACTCACAACCTTTCGATTGCAAGGCCAATGCTCTAACCACTAAGCCATGTGCCTCCATATATATATATATAAAATATAAGATCAAAAGATGGTTAAAAGAGTTCCAAGTATTTTATTATGCGTATTTCAAAAACAAATATCATCATGGGATGATATCTGCGTTCTCATCAGATAAAATAGGGATACATGATATGAAGGTTAAAAAACACTTGTGAATAGTGAAGTTTTAAATCAACATATGTTGATTTGTGAAGTTTTAAATCAACATATGTTGATTTAACACTTCACTATTCACAAGTGTTTTTTAACCTTCATCTCATGTATCCCTATTTTATCTGATGAGAACGCAAATATCATCCCATGATGATATTTGTTTTTGAAATGCGCATAATAAAATACTTGGAACTCTTTTAACCATCTTTTGATCTTATATTATTTATACTCCAGTCATACAAACTGTAGAGTGCTACTTATCCGATATTTGCATTGCTTTATTGTGTTACAATAAAACTCACCTCCTACATATATATATATATATATATATGTATGTAGGAGGTGAGTTTTATTGTTACCACAAAAATACAATAGTACATAGAGAATAATTGTTTCTACTTTTGGCACAAGGCCAGCAATTACTCCAGTGCATTACTGGTACTTTATTTTATCGACCCCCCCCCCCCGTAAGGATGAAAGGCAAAGTTAAACCCCTGGCGGGATTTGAACTCAGAATGGCAAATCCTGCCGAGATTAACTTTGCCTTTCATTCTTACGGGGGGTCGATAAAATAAAGTACCAGTAATACACTGGGATAATTGCTGGCCTTGTGCCAAAAGTAGAAACAATTATTGTGGATTGGCAGTATCGGTAGAGAGTCGGACGCCATGCTTTGCAGCATAGAGTTACGGCCCTTTATGATCTGAGGTCAAATCCCGCCGAGGGTTAACTTTGCCTTTCATCCTTACGGGGGGGTCGATAAAATAAAGTACCAGTAATGCACTGGGGTAATTTGCTAGCCTTGTGCCAAAAGTAGAAACATACTGTAGAAATATACTGTTGTATATATAGGGAATAATTGTTTCTATTTTAGGCACAAGGCCAGCAATTACCCAGTGCATTACTGGTACTTTATTTTATCGAACACCCGTAAGGATGACAGGCAAAGTCAACCTCGGCCGGATTCGAACTCAGATCGCAAAGGGACGTAACTATGCTGGAAAGCATGGCGTCCGACCCTCTACCGATACTGCCAATCCACCGCCCTAGCATGGCGTCCGACCCTCTACCGATACTGCCAATCCACCGCCCTAGCATGGTGTCCGACCCTCTACCGATACTGCCAATCCACCGCCCTAGCATGGCGTCCGACCCTCTACCGATACTGCCAATCCACCGCCCTAGCATGGCGTCCGACCCTCTACCGATACTGCCAATCCACCGCCCTAGCATGGCGTCCGACCCTCTACCGATACTGCCAATCCACCGCCCTAGCATGGCGTCCGACCCTCTACCGATACTGCCAATCCACCGCCCTTTAAATAATTGTTTCTACTTTAGGCACAAGGCCAGCAATTACCCAGTGCATTACTGGTACTTTATTTTATCGACCCCGTATAGGGAATAATGTAAATGCTAAAGGGTTAAACATGTTTTTTTTTTTTAGAAATATATTCAATTTGAACCAACTACGGATTTGTCAAACATAATAACACAACTGTGTTCTAGAACTTTATATTTATCAAATGTGAAGACTTTTAAAGAGCCAAGTAAGTGTCATCATCATCATCATCATAGTTATTATCATTATCATCATCATCGTTATCAACAATATCATCATCATCATCATCACTATCATCGTTGTCATCAATATTGTCAGCATCAGCATCATAAACATCACCATTATTGTCATCACCATCATCATCATCATCGCCACCGCCATCACCATCATCATCACAATCGTCATCACCATCACCATCACAATCGTCATCACCACCATCATCATCACCATCACAATCATCACCACAACCACCACCATCATCATCACAATCATCATTAACACCACCACCACCAGCATCATCATCATCATCATCATCACAATCATCATCATCATCACAATCAGCATCATCATCATCATCACAATCATCATCAACACCACCATCGTCACCATTGTCATCACCACCACCACCACAATCATCATCAACATCGCCACCACCATCACAATCAACATCACTACACCATCACCACCACCATCACCACCACAATCATCACCATCATCACTACCACCATCACAATCACCACCACCACCACCACCAGCACCACCATCACCATCACCATCACAATCATTATCATCATTTAATGTTCACTTTCCCTGTTAGCAATTATTCAACAGGTCAACATAGACCAGGTCAGTACTGAAGCAGGGGCCTACTGACATCCCAGACAGGCTGAGGAGGTCTGTATTCCATTTATGAATGGTCCTTGTCGAGGACAAAGGAGAAGTTGTATCTTTTGACACAAACTGAAAGGTTCCTCCCGACCCTTTGTCTGGCAAGCTTTGGATGTCCTACACTTGGATGTCCTTCCTATCACTAACCAGTTTACTGCATGTACTGGGTGTGTTTATCATATAGATCACCAAACACTAAGGAGGGTGTAATATCCTTGACATGATTGAAAGGTGCTCCCAAACCCTTCTTTTGCAAGCTTTCTATGGCTGGATGCCCTTCTTATCACCAACACTAGGGGGGTTGACTGTGGGGTCCTCCCAAACCCTTCTTTTTCAAGCTTTCTATGGCTGGATGCCCTTCTTATCACCAACACTAGGGGGTTGACTGTGGGGTCCTCCCAAACCCTTCTTTTGCAAGCTTTCTATGGCTGGATGCCCTTCTTATCACCAACACTAGGGGGTTGACTGTGGGGTCCTCCCAAACCCTTCTTTTGCAAGCTTTCTATGGCTGGATGCCCTTCTTATCACCAACACTAGGGGGTTGACTGTGGGGTCCTCCCAAACCCTTCTTTTGCAAGCTTTCTATGGCTGGATGCCCTTCTTATCACCAACACTAGGGGGTTGACTGTGGGGTCCTCCCAAACTCTTCTTTTGCAAGCTTTCTATGGCTGGATGCCCTTCTTATCACCAACACTAGGGGGTTGACTGTGGGGTCCTCCCAAACCCTTCTTTTGCAAGCTTTCTATGGCTGGATGCCCTTCTTATCACCAACACTAGGGGGTTGACTGTGGGGTCCTCCCAAACCCTTCTTTTGCAAGCTTTCTATGGCTGCATGACCTTCCTAACACCAACTACTTTACAGCGTGTTCTGAGTGCTTTTACTGTGTAAATACTAGAGAGGCTGTCATGTCCTTGACACAACTGAAGGGTCCACCCAACCCTTTGTCTGGCAAGCTTTCTATGGCTGGATGCCCTTCCTAACACCAACCATTTCACAGTGTTTCCTGCATGTGTTTATCATGTATATCACTGACACTAGAGGGGTTGTTTTGTCCTTGACATAAAGGGTCCCTTCAACCCTTTGTTTTGCAAGCTTTCTATCACCAACTACTTTACAATGTGTACTGGGTGCTTTTATTATGTCGATCACCAACACTAGAGGGGTTGTTATGCCCTTGACATAACTAAAGGGCACTCTCAACCATTTTAGGTATAATCAGGAATTACTTTCATTTTATTTTTCTTCTCTTTGTTTTGCTCTCTTTATCAGTCATTACCAAGGCAAATTCTATAAACATTGTAAGTGAAGTACCATCTGTATGTAAAGCAGGAAGGACAGGCCTTGACGATCCTTCGGTGGTTACCGTTAAAAGCCTTCTTCGGTAAAATTTTGTTTTATTTCATATTATTAACTCTCTCAACACTTTTTAGCAGAAAATATCTAAGGAAAAAAAAGGTGGTTGTTAATTCAAATGTTTATAGTAGCTTTACTAGTGGACATATCAACTGGGTAGTTTTATTTCATAGAACCGGAGCCAGTTTGGGCCAGGCTGGTAAGATAGTAACTCTGTAAGGTTCTTATATAAAATTATGTTGGAAGATTTTAATTTAAATTGGAAACCTTTAAAATGTGGTTTTATTTCATAGAACCAGAGCTGGTTTTTGATGAGTTGGTTACTAAAGGGTTTAGGGAAACAACATTCAACTATGCTTATTTCTAAATAACAAATACTGCCAATATATCAAACACCATTTTTAATCAATTGTTATCATTGGAAATCAGTAAAAATTTCTGAAAACAGGTCCTTGTGTATAAGACCAGGGGTGTAACTAAGGTATAGCAAGTATGGCATGTACCATGGGCTCCACTTGAAGGGAGCACCATTTGAACTAACAGCAATTTTTATTAAGGGCTGATAAGCTATCATCAGAAAGTGAAAAAAAAGACTTCTTCAGATGTATGATTCTGATCATGACTATGACGAGTGTGGCGTTAAACCAATTATATAAAATATGTTTGGGCAAGGGGTGCAATTTCACTGTTGCCATAGGTGCTGTTTTCCCTAGATATGTGTATAAGAGGGATAAGTTGTAGTGTGCGGGAGAGAAGACTCTGTTGGTATGGACATGTGATGCACATGGAGGATGACCGCTGGGTAAAGAAGTGCCAAGAAATCCAAGTAGAAGAAGATGCAGTAGAGGAAGACCACGAAAAACATAGGCGGGGGTGGTGAGAGCAGACCTCAGATTGCTGAAACTCATGGAGGCGATGACGAATGGAGAGATGCTGTGCTGAATAGGACCCGTCCAACCCTTGCAAGCAGGAAAAAGCGGACATAAAATGATGATGATGATATGCCTCTGTATAAGACATAATATATACTCAAATATAAGCCGAACCCCACCCCCTCTTTTTCATGTCGACACATTGTTTAGATGGTGTATATAAGTCGACCACTCCCTCTATTTTACCATTTATTTTTTGGTCACATATTCCTCGGTTTATATTCAAGTGTATACAGTATATATCTCAGTATCATTTGTAATCAATTGTTATTAAAACATATTTGCAATCTTCTATTTGAAATTAGTCTTTTTAAACTAAAAAAATATCTGAAATTGTGTACTTGTGTATAAGCAACTTTTTTTTTCATCCATAATTTTAGTTAGAAATATCTAGTTTTATACACGAGACTCTGAACTCCTTGCTTCCCTGGGCATGGATTCAATGAAGCTCCGACGTCTGGCAATGGACTTGGTAAACACCCACAAAGTTATTAACCATCTCGCCAACAACAACCCTGAGCACCTTTTTGATCTCCATGTGTCTAACACACGTGGACATGCCTACAAAATCAGAAAACAGCACAGCTCCCATGACTTTCGGAAACATTTTTTCACGCTCAGAGTTGCTGAAGCATGGAACAAACTGCCTGCGTCAGTTGTTAGCTGTCGAGACACTGCATCCTTTAAAACCTCCGTGGAACAAACTACCTGCGTCAGTTGTTAGCTGTCGAGACACTGCATCCTTTAAAACCTCCATGGAACAAACTACTTGCATCAGTTGTTAGCTGTCGAGACACTGTATCCTTTAAAACCTCCATGGAACAAACTGCCTGCATCAGTTGTTAGCTGCCGAGACACTGCTTCCTTTAAAACCTCCATGGAACAAACTCCCTGCATCAGTTGTTAGCTGCCAAGACACTGTATCCTTTAAAACCTCCATGGAACAAACTACCTGCATCAGTTGTTAGCTGTCGAGACACTGCATCCTTTAAAACCTCCATGGAACAAACTGCCTGCGTCAGTTGTTAGCTGCCGAGACACTGCATCCTTTAAAACCTCCATGGAACAAACTACTTGCATCAGTTGTTAGCTGTCGAGACACTGCACCCTTTAAAACCTCCATGGAACAAACTACCTGCATCAGTTGTTAGTTGTCGAGACACTGCACCCTTTAAAACCTCCATGGAACAAACTGCCTACGTCAGTTGTTAGCTGCCGAGACACTGCATCCTTTAAAGCCCTCATGCTTCCCAAAATTCGCCAAAACTACACCTGATGTCCCCCTTCCATACACATGCACACACGTGTATATCATGATTCTCATGCACTGTTCATTTTCCTGATGTTTGTACATTACACCTTTTGATGAGTTGTAGTGCACCTGAGCACTGTACACAATATGTCATTATTATTATTATTATTATTATTAATATCATATATATATGTTTGTTTTTACAGAAGCATGAAGGTTCTGGAATACAGACAAGGTAATGAGCCAGTCCAACCTAGAAACACTCCTATACTATATATTGAGGGTTTTTACAACAATCTATTCAGAAATTTTCTGAATAAATTGTTGCGAAACCCCATTGTGCACACTTATTCTTCACCATATATAGAAATATATATGTATATATATATATATATATATATATATATATATATATATATATATATATATAGAAACCAGTAAGACCCCGACGGCTGAGCTCAAGCCGTTTCGACGGCTAATTCTAGATGTCTAGAATTCTAATGTCTAGAATTAGCCGTCGAAACGGCTTGAGCTCAGCCGTCGGGGTCTTACTGGTTCCTATTACCCACTCTACTACCCCAAGTATTGAGTACTTTGGTGCGTTATGGTCCACCTGGTTCCTTACCACATTTCCTTCGTTATATATATATATATATATATATATATATATACACACACAAAGTTTAACCTACAGTCAGTAGGCACTTCTTAACCAAATATACACCCCAACCCACTACCCCTATTCCATCCTCCCACTCCCACCAACACCACCCTTTCTCTGTAAATTTATATTGGTACCACAGAACATCCAGTCCAAACTAACGAGCTTGTGTAGGTGTCACTACAAAAAGAAAGGACCCAGTCCACGCTGTAAAGTGGTCATGTAGGAGACACGGTAAAAAGGCTCCCAGTCAACACTGTAAATCTGGTTGGTGTTAAGAAGGGCATCCAGCTGTAGAAAACCAGCCAGATGCAATCCTATACGAGCAAAATATGGTCACCCGATCAATCTTGCCTCAAGTGGGACAATTCCTGTCTAACCCATGCTAGCGTGGAAGATGGACGTTAAACAATGATGATGATATATACACAATCTTAACTATAATAAAGGAAGGTCTGCGGGATTGCACCCAGAATATATTTTTTTACCCCGTTTGTAAAATAAGTTGGATTACTTTGAATAAATAATTGTTTCTACTTTTGGCACAAGGCCAGCAATTACCCAGTACATTACTGGTACTTTATTTTATCGACCCCGTAAGGATGAAAAGCAAAGTTAACCTCGGCAGGATTTGAACTCAGAATGGCAAGGGCCGTAACTAGGCGTCAAAGCATGGCGTCCGACTCTCTACCGCAGTATTCATTATTTGAATAAATAATTAATGAATATTACATAATTTATGTGCTAAATTTCGTGGCTGTTGATAAAATATATTTTATAGCTTAATCTTTAAAATTATCAAATGTCAACACTTCCGGTTAGCGGCCATTATATTATAACACTTATAGGGCGGTGGATTGGCAGTATCGGTAGAGGGTCGGACGCCATGCTTTCCAGCATAGTTATGTCCCTTTACGATCTGAGTTCAAATCCCGCCGAGGTTGACTTTGCCTTTCATCCTTACGGGGTCAATAAAATAAAGTACCAGTAATGCACTGGGTAATTGCTGGCCTTGTGCCTAAAGTAGAAACAATTATATTATAACACTTATAATCCCATATATTTCCGTCGCTAATTTTCTCCTAATGCAGTTTATATATAATGTCGTCTTTTTTTTAATATATCATGGATTACTGATTACAGAAGACAGTGTAATACAGTCTTTGTTCAATTTCTGTGTATATTGTCAATTACGATTTTATTTGATGTATCATATTTACATGCATATATATTTGTGTATAATATCAATATACACACTACACATGCTAGCAGAAAACCATCCGTAGGGTGGTTTTTCTGCTAGTACATATAAAATGAGAAACCTCAATGCTAGAACAGCCATTAAATAATATACACACTACACATGCTAGCAGAAAACCATCCGTAGGGTGGTTTTTCTGCTAGTACATATAAAATGAGAAACCTCAATGCTAGAACAGCCATTAAAACAGCTAAAAGCTGTCAAAGACAGTGATGGGTAAAAATGTGCGAAACCTCTTTACTGGTCTGAGAGCTGATGAGGGTGAAGATGTGTGTGTGTGTAAACTTGTCTTGTACATCACCTTTATTTCCTTGTTCCAGTCACTTCTATGCACCAGCGCACCACTTGTCCTCCTCCTCCTTTTTCAATCTTTACTATATTTCTTCTGATGATGTTGGTGTTATATTCCAACAGAGAGGATTGATAGTCTTGCCTTGGACCCCCCCTTAGCAAGTGCATCGACCATCATGGCGGACAAAGTGAGACTTTTCCCAAAAAGAAGTCAAACACAACTAAGGAAACATCAAACACAGTACGTAAAAAAGATCTTAACTCTTTCCATTATTCATTCTTAACCTCACATACACTTATTCTCCTTTTTCTTTGCCCACAAGCATACGTTAAACAAGTTACTCACAACAGGACAACTCGTCTAACCCATGCTAGCCTGGAAAAATGGGCTAAAAACGGTAATAATGATGATTACATATATATATATATATATATAGACTGTTGATCGACTTTCGTCAAATTGGACCAAGGAAACAATGTTTCCATTGCTATTTCTAATTGCTCATACTTTCTGTTGGTTCCAACTCCAGGTAGGAGTAATGTGAAATAAAGTGTCTTGCTAAGGATGAGTCCTGGGTTCAATCTGGAGTAACCACAGTAAGTAAGGTACTCAATACATTAATAAGGCTTTCCTGATGACTTCCTTTGAATGAAACACTTCTAGTCGTGTAGAAGCCATTTCTATATTAAATTTTATATATCAATCTATATATGTACATATATATTTATTAAAATAACAGATTAAAGTTTAAGCAAAGAATCGCTGCTTTCACCTTTAACGGGATCTTATATATATATATGTAAAAGGTAAACAGAAATAACAACACAATCGGTGCAGTATATGGTAGGAGTATATTAGGTTAATGCTGAAATAGCAGGAAGAAGATCTTAACGTTTCGGATGCTAGTCCTTCATCAGAAGAAAGAATGAGAAATAAAATAGATTGAGGGGACATGCGGGATGGAATTGGAAAAAATGTCTTTAGATAAGAATAACATGTCCATTCATATATATATATATATATATATATATATATATATATATGTGTGTGTGTGTGTGTGTGTGTGTCCACTGCGATGATAAAAAGGTAGGGAGCCAATGTATCTCCCTGGAGCACTCCAGCCAGTGTCTCAAAGAACTCTGTCATCCCATCAGGTGTAATGCATGGATACACTGGAAGAGGAAGACCGAGGTTAACGTATGTTGATGCCCTAAGGACAGACACTGGTCTCTTGGAGACGCAGGACATGGCAGCGATAATGAGGGACAGAGACCACTGGAGAGAACTTGACCATGGATCTCAGGAATTTTACCCGCCCTAGATAGATATATATATGTATATATATATATAATATAATATAATTGTATATCAATTGTATCATTGTATTATAGGAATTTTACGAAAGGCAAGCAAAGACTGTTCACAGGAGAACTGGAGGTGAGGGAAACAGATGATGTAGAATTGGAGATATCTCATGATTTTCTTGGAAATATTAGGAGACACCTTCAATATACTTTTGAAAATATTATCACCATTGCAGATGTAAGTATCATATTCAGCATCGTTTAACATCCTCTCGTGAAGGCACATGGCTTAGTGGTTAGACCATTGAGCTTGCAATCCACCTCCACCAATAACAACAACACCTCCACCAATAAAAACTACACCGCTACCACCACCTCCATCAATAACAACAACACCATCACCTCCTCCACAAATAACAACAACACACTACCACCACCTCCAATAACACCACCATTACCATCTCCAATAAAAACAACACCTCCACCACCTCCACCAATAACAACAACACCACCTCCATCAATAACAACAACACCATCACCTCCTCCACCAATAACAACAACACACTACCACCACCTCCAATAACACCACCATTACCATCTCCAATAAAAACAACACCTCCACCACCTCCACCAATAACAACACCACCTCCATCAATAACAACAACACCATCACCTCCTCCACCAATAACAACAACACACTACCACCACCTCCAATAACACCACCATTACCATCTCCAATAAAAACAACACCTCCACCACCTCCACCAATAAAAACTACACCACTACCACCACCTCCACCAATAACAACAACACCACCTCCACCAATAACAACAACACCACCTCCACCATTAACAACAACACCGCCTCCACCATTAACAACAACACCATCACCACCTCCACCAATAACAACACAACCACCACCACCTCCACCAATAACAACACAACCACCACCACCACCAATAACAACAACACCATCACCACCTCCACCAATAACAACACAACCACCACCACCACCAGGTGCATGGCTTAGTGGTTAGAGCATTGGGCTTGCAATCGAAAGATTGTGAGTTCAATTCTCGGACCGGGTGATGTGTTGTTTCCTTGAGCAAGACACTTTATTTCACGTTGCTCCAGTTTAATCAGCTGTAGAAATGAGATGATAGGACTGAGGTCCCTTTCATTTTAATCACCCAAGACACCTCCAACGAGATATACCTTGGAGGAGGCCAGCTAAACCTGGATAGGTGTGAGCTGTCACACACACACATAGGTGTGAGCTGTCACACACACACATATAGGTGTGAGCTGTCACACACACACATATAGGTGTGAGCTGTCACACAAACACACACACATAGGTGTGAGCTATCACACACACATAGGTGTGAGCTATCACACACACATAGGTGTGAGCTGTCACACACACATAGGTGTGAGCTGTCACACACACATAGGTGTGAGCTGTCACACACACACACACATAGGTGTGAGCTGTCACACACACACACATATAGGTGTGAGCTGTCACACACACATAGGTGTGAGCTGTCACACACACACACACATAGGTGTGAGCTGTCACACACACACACACACATAGGTGTGAGCTGTCACACACACACACACATAGGTGTGAGCTGTCACACACACACACATAGGTGTGAGCTGTCACACACACACACATATAGGTGTGAGCTGTCACACACACATAGGTGTGAGCTGTCACACACACACATATAGGTGTGAGCTGTCACACACACACATATAGGTGTGAGCTGTCACACACACACACACATAGGTGTGAGCTGTCACACACACACATAGGTGTGAGCTGTCACACACACACACATATAGGTGTGAGCTGTCACACACACACATATAGGTGTGAGCTGTCACACACACATATAGGTGTGAGCTGTCACACACACACATATAGGTGTGAGCTGTCACACACACACATAGGTGTGAGCTGTCACACACACACACATAGGTGTGAGCTGTCACACACACACACATATAGGTGTGAGCTGTCACACACACACACATATAGGTGTGAGCTGTCACACACACACACATATAGGTGTGAGCTGTCACACACACACACACACATAGGTGTGAGCTGTCACACACACACACATAGGTGTGAGCTGTCACACACACACATATAGGTGTGAGCTGTCACACACACATAGGTGTGAGCTGTCACACACACACATAGGTGTGAGCTGTCACACACACACACATATAGGTGTGAGCTGTCACACACACACACATAGGTGTGAGCTGTCACACACACACATATAGGTGTGAGCTGTCACACACACACACATAGGTGTGAGCTGTCACACACACACACACATAGGTGTGAGCTGTCACACACACACACATATAGGTGTGAGCTGTCACACACACATAGGTGTGAGCTGTCACACACACACACACATAGGTGTGAGCTGTCACACACACACACATAGGTGTGAGCTGTCACACACACACACATATAGGTGTGAGCTGTCACACACACATAGGTGTGAGCTGTCACACACACATAGGTGTGAGCTGTCACACACACACATATAGGTGTGAGCTGTCACACACACACATAGGTGTGAGCTGTCACACACACACATATAGGTGTGAGCTGTCACACACACACATATAGGTGTGAGCTGTCACACACACATAGGTGTGAGCTGTCACACACACACACACACATAGATGTGAGCTGTCACACACACACATATAGGTGTGAGCTGTCACACACACACATATAGGTGTGAGCTGTCACACACACACATATAGGTGTGAGCTGTCACACACACACATAGGTGTGAGCTGTCACACACACACATAGGTGTGAGCTGTCACACACACACACATATAGGTGTGAGCTGTCACACACACATAGGTGTGAGCTGTCACACACACACATATAGGTGTGAGCTGTCACACACACACATAGGTGTGAGCTGTCACACACACACATATAGGTGTGAGCTGTCACACACACACATATAGGTGTGAGCTGTCACACACACACATAGGTGTGAGCTGTCACACACACACACATATAGGTGTGAGCTGTCACACACACATAGGTGTGAGCTGTCACACACACACATATAGGTGTGAGCTGTCACACACACACATATAGGTGTGAGCTGTCACACACACACATAGGTGTGAGCTGTCACACACACACACATATAGGTGTGAGCTGTCACACACACATAGATGTGAGCTGTCACACACACACATATAGGTGTGAGCTGTCACACACACACACATAGATGTGAGCTGTCACACACACACATAGATGTGAGCTGTCACACACACACATATAGGTGTGAGCTGTCACACACACACATATAGGTGTGAGCTGTCACACACACACATATAGGTGTGAGCTGTCACACACACATAGGTGTGAGCTGTCACACACACACACATAGGTGTGAGCTGTCACACACACACACATAGGTGTGAGCTGTCACACACACATATAGGTGTGAGCTGTCACACACACATAGGTGTGAGCTGTCACACACACATATAGATGTGAGCTGTCACACACACACATATAGGTGTGAGCTGTCACACACACACACATAGGTGTGAGCTGTCACACACACATAGGTGTGAGCTGTCACACACACATATAGGTGTGAGCTGTCACACACACACATAGATGTGAGCTGTCACACACACATAGGTGTGAGCTGTCACACACACACATATAGGTGTGAGCTGTCACACACACACACACATAGGTGTGAGCTGTCACACACACACATAGGTGTGAGCTGTCACACACACACATATAGGTGTGAGCTGTCACACACACACATAGGTGTGAGCTGTCACACACACACATAGGTGTGAGCTGTCACACACACACATATAGGTGTGAGCTGTCACACACACACATAGGTGTGAGCTGTCACACACACATAGGTGTGAGCTATCACACACACATAGGTGTGAGCTGTCACACACACACATATAGGTGTGAGCTGTCACACACACACATAGGTGTGAGCTGTCACACACACACACACACATAGGTGTGAGCTGTCACACACACACACATAGGTGTGAGCTGTCACACACACACATAGATGTGAGCTGTCACACACACACATATAGGTGTGAGCTGTCACACACACACATATAGGTGTGAGCTGTCACACACACACATATAGGTGTGAGCTGTCACACACACATAGGTGTGAGCTGTCACACACACACAGGTGTGAGCTGTCACACACACACACATATAGGTGTGAGCTGTCACACACACATATATAGGTGTGAGCTGTCACACACACACACATAGGTGTGAGCTGTCACACACACACACATAGGTGTGAGCTGTCACACACACACACATAGGTGTGAGCTGTCACACACACACATATAGGTGTGAGCTGTCACACACACACATATAGGTGTGAGCTGTCACACACACACATAGGTGTGAGCTGTCACACACACACATATAGGTGTGAGCTGTCACACACACACACATAGGTGTGAGCTGTCACACACACACACACACATAGATGTGAGCTGTCACACACACACATATAGGTGTGAGCTGTCACACACACATAGGTGTGAGCTGTCACACACACACATATAGGTGTGAGCTGTCACACACACACATAGGTGTGAGCTGTCACACACACACACATATAGGTGTGAGCTGTCACACACACACACATAGGTGTGAGCTGTCACACACACACACATATGTGTGAGCTGTCACACACACACACATATAGGTGTGAGCTGTCACACACACACATATAGGTGTGAGCTGTCACACACACACACATAGGTGTGAGCTGTCACACACACACACATATGTGTGAGCTGTCACACACACACATATAGGTGTGAGCTGTCACACACACACACATATAGGTGTGAGCTGTCACACACACACATATAGGTGTGAGCTGTCACACACACACATAGGTGTGTGAGCTGTCACACACACATAGGTGTGAGCTGTCACACACACACATAGGTGTGAGCTGTCACACACACACACATATAGGTGTGAGCTGTCACACACACACACATAGGTGTGAGCTGTCACACACACACATATAGGTGTGAGCTGTCACACACACACACATAGGTGTGAGCTGTCACACACACACACACATAGGTGTGAGCTGTCACACACACACACATATAGGTGTGAGCTGTCACACACACATAGGTGTGAGCTGTCACACACACACACACATATGTGTGAGCTGTCACACACACACACACATAGGTGTGAGCTGTCACACACACACACACATAGGTGTGAGCTGTCACACACACACACATAGGTGTGAGCTGTCACACACACACACATATAGGTGTGAGCTGTCACACACACACACATATAGGTGTGAGCTGTCACACACACACATAGATGTGAGCTGTCACACACACACATATAGGTGTGAGCTGTCACACACACACATAGGTGTGAGCTGTCACACACACACATATAGGTGTGAGCTGTCACACACACACATAGGTGTGAGCTGTCACACACACACATATAGGTGTGAGCTGTCACACACACACATATAGGTGTGAGCTGTCACACACACACATATAGGTGTGAGCTGTCACACACACATAGGTGTGAGCTGTCACACACACACACACACATAGGTGTGAGCTGTCACACACACACATAGATGTGAGCTGTCACACACACACATATAGGTGTGAGCTGTCACACACACACATATAGGTGTGAGCTGTCACACACACACATATAGGTGTGAGCTGTCACACACACACATAGGTGTGAGCTGTCACACACACACACATATAGGTGTGAGCTGTCACACACACATAGGTGTGAGCTGTCACACACACACATATAGGTGTGAGCTGTCACACACACACATAGGTGTGAGCTGTCACACACACACATATAGGTGTGAGCTGTCACACACACACATATAGGTGTGAGCTGTCACACACACACATATAGGTGTGAGCTGTCACACACACACATAGGTGTGAGCTGTCACACACACACACATATAGGTGTGAGCTGTCACACACACATAGGTGTGAGCTGTCACACACACACATATAGGTGTGAGCTGTCACACACACACATAGGTGTGAGCTATCACACACACACATATAGGTGTGAGCTGTCACACACACACATATAGGTGTGAGCTGTCACACACACACATATAGGTGTGAGCTGTCACACACACATAGGTGTGAGCTGTCACACACACACACACACATAGGTGTGAGCTGTCACACACACACATAGATGTGAGCTGTCACACACACACATATAGGTGTGAGCTGTCACACACACACATATAGGTGTGAGCTGTCACACACACATATATAGGTGTGAGCTGTCACACACACACACATAGGTGTGAGCTGTCACACACACACACATATAGGTGTGAGCTGTCACACACACACACATAGATGTGAGCTGTCACACACACACATATAGGTGTGAGCTGTCACACACACACATATAGGTGTGAGCTGTCACACACACACATATAGGTGTGAGCTGTCACACACACACATAGGTGTGAGCTGTCACACACACACATATAGGTGTGAGCTGTCACACACACACACACATAGGTGTGAGCTGTCACACACACACACACATAGGTGTGAGCTGTCACACACACATATATAGGTGTGAGCTGTCACACACACATAGGTGTGAGCTGTCACACACACACACATAGGTGTGAGCTGTCACACACACACACATATAGGTGTGAGCTGTCATACACACACACACATAGGTGTGAGCTGTCACACACACACACACACATCACCATAGTCTGAGGTCGAAGACAGGCCAAGGAGGTCTGTTTCCTAATTACATACAGCATTTAACCTGTTGACTGCTGTATATATTTTACACAGCTACAGTTGCTGTGCCGGTTGGGTTTTTTTTTTATTGGCAATCGTCACATCAATAAATCAGTAACCCAATCTAGCTTTGAAGTTATGAACTATTGGATGGGGGTGTATATTTGGTTAAGCGGTGCCTACTGACTGTAGAAAAAAATACAACTATACTTAGAAAAACAACAACAACAGAAACATTGGTTGGTCTAATTTCAGGATTTCTACCGCCAAAAAGGCGGTCGACATCTAACACGACCCCAGGTCATACAGGAAAATTTTGAAATATGTGGCAGCACCCTTAGAAAGAAGATGAAGACTTACTATGGCCAAGCAGTGGATTATGTCACACGGTGCCAAGATGGTAAGTTCCAATAAACTCATCTCTTTTTTTTTTTTCATTTTGGATAATTTTTTTTTTTTTCAAGGTTATCTTCACAAGGTTATCTTCACCCCAAAACCATTCTGCCTAGATCTTCTCCTCCATCCACCACCCATCATATATCTTTATCCCCACCCTATCGGTCTGACTATCTCCCCCCCCCCCCCTATCTCTCTATATGTCGTCTCCCTGCTATCTGTCTGTCTATCAGGAAAGACAAACAGAGGAAAGGTGAGAACACCTACAAAACGTGCTCCCGGTGTTGAGGGTTGTTCTATCCACGGGGTGTAAAACAACCCCGCAGTTACGTTCCCCCCTATTAGGGATTTTCGATTGTTTTATTTCATATATAATTCATTGTCATTGATTATTGTTAAAGATTTTATGTAAAAACCCTGCCGTCACGTCTTGCAATGTCCCATTTTTGTACGCCCCTGTGGCAAATAAAGAAAGATATCTATCTATACACCCTCTCCTTGCTTTCTGTCTATCTATCTGTCTATTTATGTCTATACGTCCTCTCCCTACAAGGGTCGGCTGAAAAAGTTCATAGGCTGACCAAGATACTCTCATGGATAGACCAAATGAGGTTTATTTTTCAACTTAGTCCCTGTGGTTTCTATATATCATCATCATCATCATCATCATCATCACCGTTTAATGTCTATTTTCCATGCTTGAATGGGTTAGATGGGTGCCATCATTAGATTAACTTTGAGCAAGGTATGGTGTAGCCTGCTGCCCAAACAGAACTGTGTTTTGGCTGGAATTTTTACAACTGGAAGCCCTTCTTAACACCAACCACATTTACAGTGTGGATATGGGTGGTCCCATTTATGGGGGGAGGTCTAGCCAGTTGGCTGTTCCATGCCTTGCACATGTAGTGCTGGAACTGGGTGGCACTGTTGTGAAGCAAGCCTGGCCAATTTGCCACATCGAACATTGCTCAAAACGAGATTGTATTCTGACTGGAGATTTTTTTAAATCTGGATGTCCTTCCTAACACCAACCACATCCACGGTGAGGAGCTTGGTGGTCCTTTTATGAGGCAAGTCTGATTAGATGGCCACACTGTACCTTGCTCAAATAAACTGTATTTCGGCTGGGATTTTTACAGCTGGATGACCTTCCTAACACCAACCATGTATACTGATTTATTCCTATATTCTAGAGTACAATATCCAAATACAACGGTTTGAGAATATAATCTGGAAAATTCCAGAAGTTATAATAGGGAATATGTACAAGGAACAAACTGATTTGTTAAAGTCCAAGTGTGAAGAAAAACGAAAAGATTTTGAGACCAAACTTCAAACAATTAAAGAACAGCAGGTAAGAATGTTTAACCCTTTAGCATTTAAACCGGCTATATCCGGCCAGAATTCTCTCACCTCTTTCTGTTAAAACCAGCTATAACTGGCCGCTCAAACCTACATCAACCCTTTAGCATTTACATTGCTCTATATTTACTATTGTATTTTCACAGTAAACAGTTTATTTCACATAAATTATCTCACATAGTATCGAATCTGATCACCTAGGTATCAAATGCTATCAACCATCTCTATAGATCCTACCTGCATTTGAAAAGTGTGTCTATCATTGCAACTTCTACTGTCAAATTTCCCTGAACATCTACTGCATATGTAGTTTTCCCTACCAGTGAACTAAATTATACTTGTAACCCAATCTTGGTCACATTCACGATCGTATTCTTTCTATTAGACGAACCCTTTAGCATTTAAAGTGACCGTATCCGCCCAGAATTCTCTCACCTCTTTCTGTTCAAACCAGCTGTAACCAGCCACTCATACTGATGTTAAGGTATTGTTCTCAAAATAAATAATATATAAATCTCAAATTCGATATTATGTGAGGTAATTATGTGAAGTAAAGCCTTTACCCAGAAAATACAATAGTAAATATAGAATAATGTAAATGCTAAAGGGTTAAGCTGTTTATTTTTCCTCACTAGGCTTTAAACAGAAAACAATTAGAGCCCAATCATGGTCACCCACAGATGAAAGAAAAACTGAAAACCTTAAACGAAAGTGAATTGAAGCTGCACAATGATCTATTGACCCTTTTGACCACACATTTCGATGAGATGAAGGTAAACATTCATCTTTTTATCTACTAAGCTAAGCTAAGGCCTCCTTCGATCAAGCCTGACTATGGGTAGTGTCCTATTATCAGCTCGGCTGGAGCAGTGACTCCGGTGGCTAGACAGACCTATGCGTGAGTGTCAGTCTCTGTCACATTCAACACATCTGTATATGGTCACTACTCTGTTGGATTTATTGAGCTCTTAAGGCCTCCTTCGGTCAAGGCTGACCTTGCATAGTGTCCTATTATCAGCTCGGTGTCTAAACAGATCTATACGTGAGTGACAGTCTCTGTCACATTCAACACATCTGTATATGGTCACTACTCTGTTGGATTTATTGAGCTCTCAAGGCCTCCTTCGGTCAAGGCTGACCATGCGTAGTGTCCTATTATCAGCTCGGTTGGAGCAGCATCTCCGGTGTCTAAACAGACCTATACCTGAGTGACAGTCTCTGTCACATTCAACACATCTGTATATGGTCACTACTCTGTTGGATTTATTGAGCTCTTAAGGCCTCCTTCGGTCAAGGCTGACCATGTGTAGTGTCCTATTATCAGCTCGGTTGGAGCAGCATCTCCGGTGTCTAAACAGACCTATGCGTGAGTGTCAGTCTCTGTCACATTCAACACATCTGTATATGGTCACTACTCTGTTGGATTTATTGAGCTCTTAAGGCCTCCTTCGGTCAAGGCTGACCATGCGTAGTGTCCTATTATCAGCTCGGCTGGAGCAGCATCTTCGGTGGCTAGACAGACCTATACCTGAGTGACAGTCTCTGTCACATTCAACACATCTGTATATGGTCACTACTCTGTTGGATTTATTGAGCTCTCAAGGCCTCCTTCGGTCAAGGCTGACCATGCGTAGTGTCCTATTACCAGCTCGGCTGGAGCAGCATCTTTGGTGTCAGTCTCTGTCACATTCAACACATCTATATATGGTCTCTGGTCTGTTGGATTTATTGCCCTCCTTTCACCAGGCTTTCCTTAAAGTTTAGCTTTGCTTTTCATCCTTACAGGGTCAATAAAATTAAGTACCAGTTATGCACGGCGGGGGAGGGGTTAATTTAATTGACCTTTCCCTATCCTCAAAATTGTTGGCCTTGTCCACCCCACCCACCCCCACACACACACACACTCTCCAATGTAGAAACAATTCTAAAATGTTTTATTTTATATTACCCTTTACAGAGTGATTTGGTAAAACACAGTATAAGTTTTTTGAAGGAGCTGTTCACCATCAGTGAATCTCATCTACAATTCTATGACAATCTGTTGAAAGAATCTCTGATGAAAAGTAAGAAACTATATTATATCATCATCATCATCACCATTTTACGTCTGTTCTTCCACGTTTGCATGGGTTAGACGAGTCCTATTTTAAGGCAAGTTGTGACGGGTGACCATGTCTCGCTCAAATAGGGGTGTTTCTGGCTGGTTTTCTATGGCTGGATGCCCTTCCTAATGACCACCACATTTACAATGTGGGCTGGGTGCATTTTGCTGTGTCTTTTACATGTCTACTTTACAGTGTGGGCTGGGTGCTTTATATTAAACTATATTATACTATATTAAACTATATTATACTATATTAAACTATATTAAACTATATTATACTATATTATATTATACTATATTATACTATATTATACTATATTAAACTATACTATATTATACTATATTAAACTATATTATACTATATTAAACTATATTATACTATATTATACTATATTATACTATATTAAACTATATTATACTATATTAAACTATATTATACTATATTATACTATATTAAACTATATTATACTATATTAAACTATATTATACTATATTAAACTATATTATACTATATTATACTATATTAAACTATATTATACTATATTAGGGCAGTGAATTGGCAGTATCGGTAGAGGGTCGGACATGCTTTCCAGCATAGTTACGTCCCTTTCCGATTTGAGTTCATATCCCGCCGAGGTTAACTTTGCCTTTAATCCTTACGAGGTCAATAAAATAAAGTACCAGTAATGTACTGGGTAATTGCTGGCCTTGTGCCAAAAGTAGAAACAATTATTTTATGTTATATTTAACTATATAAAACTATATTAAATTACATTATACTATATAAAACTAATTGGATTGGATCAGATCAAGGTCACAACACTCCGCTGGGAATCAAACTCACAAGCTTAACTCTCTAACCACTAAGCCATGCACCTTTGCATATCATCATCATCATCGTTTAATGTCCATCTTCCACGCTAGCATGGGTTAAAAACTGTTTCTTTTTTTCTTATCTAGAAGATGGTAATAAACCAAAGGTGAACCCTACAGAGATATTTAGTTTCAGCCAGAACAGTTCTACAAATGAACGAATAACATGGCCAGGTGAGTCTTTCAGTTTTTACTTCTCTTTGTATAGAAGTTATGGTCACCAATGTAACTTGTGTTTCATTATTGGATCTCTTAGTTAATCATCATCATTGTCATCATCATTATTGTCAACAATTCAACAATTCATCAACATCATCATCATCACCATCGTCATCACCATCATTGTCATCACCATCATCATCATCATCATCATCATCCTTAATATCATCATGATGATGCTGTTGATAATGATGGTGGTGTTGTTGTTGAAGTTGATGGAGGTGGTGGAGGTGATACTGATGATGATGGCAATACTGGTGATGATGATGATGATGATGACAGTAGAGGTAGCAGTGGTGGTGGTGGTGGTGATGATAGCAGCAGTAGAGGTAGCAGCAGCAGCAGTAGTAGTAGTAGTGTCAATGAGAGTTATTCCTCCTTATTTTATATTTATACCAGGTTTACCACTAAAAGAATTTTATACCCAGTTGTCCCTGGAGTGTCCATTCGCTAAACCGACTTCAGTCGCTGTAACCACTCCCAAGTCTATTTTTCCGCATGAATCAACAATTACAGTCCGGAACAATACTTTCCAGGTAAAAAAAAAATATTTCATTGAATCAAACTATTAATATTCAACTTCTACATATGTATCCCAATAGACTATATATATATATATATATATATATATATATATATATTATATATGTATATTTATAATATATATATATATATATATATTTATATTTATAATATATATATTATATATGTATATTTATAATATATATATTATATATGTATATTTATAATATATATATTATATATGTATATTTATAATATATATATTATATATGTATATTTATAATATATATATTATATATGTATATTTATAATATATATATTATATATGTATATTTATAATATATATATTATAATATATATATATATGTATATTTATAATATATATATATATATATTTATATTTATAATATATATATATATTTATAATATATATATATATATATTTATAATATATATATATATATTTATAATATATATATATATTTATAATATATATATATATATATATATATATATATATATATATATATATGTGTGTGTATATTTATAATATACATATATTATATATATATGTATATTTATAATATACATATATATATATGTATATTTATAATATATATATATATATATATAATATATGTATATTTATAATATACATATATAACATAATATATAATATACATATATATATATAATATAATATATGTATATTTATAATATATATATAATATATATATATAATATATTAATATTTACAATAAATATATATATATATATATATATGTAATATATGTGTATTTCTTATATATATATATATATATATATATATATATATAAATAACCAAAGATTAATATGGTTCATTGATGAGTCAATGAATATAGTTTTACAATAGATTAAAAGCACTCTACAGTAAGTTTTCTCTCCTCCTCTCTTCTCTTCTATCTATCTCTCTCTCTCTCTTTTTCTTCCCTAACACGGATATTTACGCATTTAAATATTTATGTACGTATGTGTTTATTTATTTATTCTTACATTTCCTCATACTCACCCCCCTCCTTATACTTATATCTCGCTCCACATCCTCTTCATCATATTTAAGTTTATCAAGTTATTATTTGTGGTATATAAATATTGAGATTTGTTGTAATAAATCACTGCCAAGACTGGAATTCAACCACCAAGACAGTTGAGGTATGTCATACATCAATTCATGTATTTCATCTGATGAGGACGTACTGAAAAAACAGCACAGTACCTCCGAAATATATATAATAAAACATATATTTTGATTATGTGAACGTCTTCATTTATTAATATTTAAAGTAAGACACTTTATTTCACATTGCTCCAGTTTACTCAGCTGTAGAAATGAGATGATAGGGACTGCGGTCCCTATCATTCCACTGTAAAGTGGACGTGTAGGCGCCACGGCAAAAAAGCACCCAGCACTCACTGTAAATGAGGTTGGTGTCAGGAAGGGCATCCAGCTGTAGAAATCAAGCCAGAATCAGTTCCCGTCTCACCCTTGCAAGCAGGGAAAAAGCGGACGTAAAATGAAATGATGATGATGATGATGATGATATATTTATAATATATGTATATATGTTATATATGTATATTATATGACAAGGGCGGTGCCCCAGCATGGCCTCAGCCGGATGGCTGAAACAGGTAAAAGAGTAAATATTTATCATATATATATATATATATATGTGTGTGTATATAATATATATATATATTTATCATATATAAATATATATATATATATATATATAATAATGAAATATTGTGTACAGTGCTCAGGTGCACTACAATTCATCAAAAAGTGTATGTATAGTACATAGGGTAATGTACAAACGTCAGGAAAATGAACAGTGTATGAGTCATGATATACACATGTGTGCATGTGTATGGAAGGGGTACATCAGGTGCAGTTTTGGCGTATTTCGGGAAGCATGAGTGTCTTAAAGGATGCAGTGTCTCGGCAGCTAACAACTGACGCAGGCAGTTTGTTCCATGCTTCAGCAACTCTGAGCGTGAAAAAATGTTTACGAAAGTCATGGGAGCTGTGCTGTTTTCTGATTTTGTGTTAGACACATGGAGATCAAAAAGGTGCTCAGGTTTGTTGTTGGCGAGATGGTTAATAACTTTGTGGGTGTTTACCAAGTCCATTGCCAGACGTCGGAGCTTCAATGAATCCATGCCCAAAGAAGCAAGGCGTTCAGAGTATGGTAGGTGTCTGATGGAGGGTATGCGCTTGGTTGCACGTCTCTGAACAGTTTCCAGGAGGTCAATGTTCTGAGCAAGATAGGGGTTCCAGACTGATGATGCGAATTCCAAGTGTGGTCGTACCATAGCTGTATACAGTTTTAAATGTGTGTGTATATAATATATATTTGTATATTCCAGAAATATAAGGAGCTCATAAAAGACAAACTGATAAGGTTACAAAAAGAGAAGGAGGATCGGTATGGACTTGAACAAAAGATGTGGATCTATTGGGAAACAAGTATTAAACATATACAAGACTTATACAAATAAACCTTTTTACTGTCCCTGATATCACCATTGTTTAGTTTTCTTATTCCTTCCTTCCCACTCAAGGATAAATATAGATTGTTTTCATGTATTATTGCACATTGGTATGGTATGGAATCATATGGTATGGTATGGTGTGGTATGGTATGGTGGTGTGGTATGGTGGTGTGGTATGGTATAGTATGGTATGGTGTGGTGTGGTATAGTATGGTATGGTGTGGTATGGTATGGTATGATGTGGTAAGGTGTGGTGTGGTATGGTATGGTATGGTATAGTATGGTATGGTGTGGTGTGGTATAGTATGGTATGGTGTGGTATGGTATGGTATGGCATGATGTGGTAAGGTGTGGTGTGGTATGGTATGGTATGGTGCCGTAACTCCCAAGGAATCATAGGAGGTGCCATATTGCATACCATGTTTCCAGGGCATTTTTTTAACCTGGTAGAGCCCAACACCTCTCCTGGTCTAAATAGTTAACCTGGTGGAGCCCAACACCCCTCCTGGTCTAAATAGTTAACCTGGTGGAGCCCAACACCTGTCCTGGTCTAAATATTTAACCTGGTAGAGCCCAACACCTGTCCTGGTCTAAATAGTTAACCTGGTGGAGCCCAACACCTCTCCTGGTCTAAATATTTAACCTGGTGGAGCCCAACACCTCTCCTGGTCTAAATAGTTAACCTGGTGGAGCCCAACACCTGTCCTGGTCTAAATATTTAACCTGGTGGAGCCCAACACCTCTCCTGGTCTAAATAGTTAACCTGGTAGAGCCCAACACCTCTCCTGGTCTAAATAGTTAACCTGGTAGAGCCCAACACCTCTCCTGGTCTAAATAGTTAACCTGATGGAGCCCAACACCTCTCCTGGTCTAAATATTTAACCTGGTAGAGCCCAACACCTGTCCTGGTCTAAATAGTTAACCTGGTGGAGCCCAACACCTCTCCTGGTCTAAATAGTTAACCTGGTAGAGCCCAACACCTGTCCTGGTCTAAATAGTTAACCTGGTGGAGCCCAACACCTCTCCTAGTCTAATATTTAAGCTGGTAGAGCCCAACACCCCTCCTGGTCTAAATATTTAACCTGGTGGAGCCCAACACCTCTCCTGGTCTAAATATTTAACCTGGTAGAGCCCAACACCTCTCCTGGTCTAAATAGTTAACCTGGTAGAGCCAAACACCTGTCCTGGTCTAAATAGTTAACCTGGTGGAGCCCAACACCTCTCCTGGTCTAAATATTTAACCTGGTAGAGCCCAACACCTCTCCTGGTCTAAATAGTTAACCTGGTAGAGCCCAACACCTGTCCTGGTCTAAATATTTAACCTGGTAGAGCCCAACACCTGTCCTGGTCTAAATATTTAACCTGGTAGAGCCAAACACCTGTCCTGGTCTAAATAGTTAACCTGGTGGAGCCCAACACCTCTCCTGGTCTAAATATTTAACCTGGTAGAGCCCAACACCTGTCCTGGTCTAAATAGTTAACCTGGTGGAGCCCAACACCTCTCCTGGTCTAAATAGTTAACCTGGTAGAGCCCAACACCTGTCCTGGTCTAAATAGTTAACCTGGTAGAGCCCAACACCTGTCCTGGTCTAAATAGTTAACCTGGTGGATCCCAACACCTCTCCTGGTCTAAATATTTAACCTGGTGGAGCCCAACACCTCTCCTGGTCTAAATAGTTAACCTGGTGGAGCCCAACCTCTCCTGGTCTAAATATTTAACCTGGTAGAGCGCAGCACCTCTCCTGGTCTAAATATTTAACCTGGTAGAGCCCAACACCTGTCCTGGTTTAAATATTTAACCTGGTAGAGTCCAACACATCTCCTGGTCTACATATTTAACCTGCTAGAGCCCAACACCTGTCCTGGTCTAAATATTTAACCTGGTAGAGCCCAACACCTCTCCTGGTCTAAATATTTAACCTGGTAGAGCCCAACACCTCTCCTGGTCTAAATAGTTAACCTGGTAGAGCCCAACACCTGTCCTGGTCTAAATATTTAACCTGGTAGAGCCCAACACCTCTCCTGGTCTAAATAGTTAACCTGGTAGAGCCCAACACCTTTCCTGGTCTAAATATTTAACCTGATAGAGCCCAACTCCTGTCCTGGTCTAAATCGTTAACCTGGTGGAGCACAAGACCTCTCCTGGTCTAAATAGTTAACCTGGTAGAGCCCAACACCTCTCCTGGTCTAAATAGTTAACCTGGTAGAGCCCAACACCTCTCCTGGTCTAAATATTTAACCTGATAGAGCCCAACACATCTCCTGGTCTAAATAGTTAACCTGATAGAGCCCAACACCTCTCCTGGTCTAAATAGTTAACCTGGTAGAGCCCAACACATCTCCTGGTCTAAATAGTTAACCTGGTGGAGCACAACACCTCTCCTGGTCTAAATATTTAACCTGGTAGAGCCCAACACCTCTCCTGGTCTAAATAGTTAACCTGGTAGAGCCCAACACATCTCCTGGTCTAAATAGTTAACCTGGTGGAGCACAACACCTCTCCTGGTCTAAATATTTAACCTGGTAGAGCCCAACACCTCTCCTGGTCTAAATATTTAACCTGGTAGAGCCCAACACCTCTCCTGGTCTAAATAGTTAACCTGGTAGAGCCCAACACCTCTCCTGGTTTAAATAGTTAACCTGGTAGATCCCAACACCTCTCCTGGTCTAAATATTTAACCTGGTAGAGCCCAACACCTGTCCTGGTCTAAATAGTTAACCTGGTGGAGCACAACACCTCTCCTGGTCTAAATAGTTAACCTGGTAGAGCCCAACACCTCTCCTGGTCTAAATAGTTAACCTGGTAGAGCCCAACACCTCTCCTGGTCTAAATAGTTAACCTGGTAGAGCCCAACACCTCTCCTGGTCTAAATATTTAACCTGGTAGAGCCCAACACATCTCCTGGTCTAAATAGTTAACCTGGTAGAGCCCAACACATCTCCTGGTCTAAATAGTTAACCTGGTAGAGCCCAACACCTCTCCTGGTCTAAATAGTTAACCTGGTAGAGCCCAACACCTCTCCTGGTCTAAATAGTTAACCTGGTAGAGCCCAACACATCTCCTGGTCTAAATAGTTAACCTGGTGGAGCACAACACCTCTCCTGGTCTAAATATTTAACCTGGTAGAGCCCAACACCTCTCCTGGTCTAAATAGTTAACCTGGTAGAGCCCAACACCTGTCCTGGTCTAAATATTTAACCTGGTAGAGCCCAATACCTGTCCTGGTCTAAATAGTTAACCTAGTAGAGCCCAACACCTCTCCTGGTCTAAATATTTAACCCGGTGGAGCCCAACACCTCTCCTGGTCTAAATACAGTAGATTTCTTCCAGCGAAGGAGAGAGAGAGAGAGAATGGAATTAAGAAAAAGATATAGAGGAAGAATCGACCCCAGTATTTGACTGGTACTTTTTTTTATATCAAACCTTGAATGTATTAACAGCAAAATTAACCTCAGCAAAGAACAGTGAGAGGAAGGAAATGAGAAAGAGTTATAGAGGAGAAATTGACCCCAATACGAAACTGGTACTTTATATCAACCTTGAATGTATTAACAGCAAAACTGACCTCAGCAAAGTACAGCGAGAAAAAGGAAGTGAAATAGAGATATAGAAGAGGAATCGATCTCAATAGTTGCCTGGTACTTTTTATCAACCTTGAATGTATTAACAGCAAAGGTCTGAATACAGCAGATTTCTTCCAGAGAATGTGTGAGAGAATGAGAGAAAGGATACCATTTCTTTCAAAAATATACACAAAAAGATCCACTTACCTGCCAGGTGATCAAGGGGTAATTTGAAACCTTGATCATGGTGTTGAGCTGTCATCCTCCTCACGATGATGTTATAGGAAAATATATACATATATTTATACATACCGTATAAAGGTTGGATGGTCATGGCTGGCTTTCTGGATCTTGTAAAAGAAAATTTTTTTTTTTTTTTTTTGCATAAAAATGTGATTGGCGTTAGGAAGGGCATCCAGCCATAGAAACAAAGCTAGAAACAGTTCTGTTCTGTATGATCAAGATATGGTCATCTGATTTGACTTGTCTCACAAGAGGACAACCCATTTAACCCATGCTATATATATATATATATATATATAAACGTATCCAGCCATAGAAAACCTGCCAAACAGTCCTATACGAGCAAGACAACCAATCTTGCCTCAAGTGGGACAATTCCCGTCTAAACCCATGCTAGCATGGAAGATAGACGTTAAATGATGACGATGATATGTATGTATGTATGTATGTATGTAAAAGGTAAACAGAAATAACAACACAATCAGTATAGTATATAAAAGGAATTTAACACTCGAAATAACAAGATGGTCTTAACCGTTTTGAACACTAGTCCATCATCAGAAGAAATAATGAGAAATTAGAAATATATATATATATATATATATATATATATATATATATATATATATGCTCTCAGGTCTTGAATAATCGTCCTCTACCCCACTTGTTAATTTTTCAGATAAAAAACGAAATTATTTTGTCATTAAGAGCGTCAGATAAAATGCTTTGCAGCATAGAGTTGTGTCCCTTTTCTGTCTGAGTTAAAATCCTGCCGAGTTTAGCTTTGCTTTGCCTTTCATCCTTCCGAGGTCGATAGAATAAAGTACCAGTAATGCATTGGGTATTTGCTGGCCTTGTGCCAAATTGCTGGCCTTGTGCCAAAAGTAGAAACCATTATTATGAAAGCAGGTATTATTAAAAATTGCAACAGACAAATTTAACACAAGTTTATTTATTTTCACCACCAATTCTGTCTACCGGGGTCGTGGGGCGGCCAGCGCGTGAGACCCCATTTGTTCATAATAGTGAGAGGTGGTGAGGGCGAGAGAGACGGAGGTGATGACAGTGGGAGTTTGGTTCCTCTGTGTTTGGACATGGTGCACATGAGAGATGGGGGAGGCGAGAGAGACGGAGGCGATGACAGTGGGAGTTTGGTTCCTGTGTTTGGACATGGTGTACATGAGAGATGGGGGGAGGCGAGAGAGACGGAGGCGATGACAGGGGCAACTATCAAGTATACATCCCTTATGATTTGAACACATATGTATATATATATATATATATATGTGTATATATATATATATATATACAAGAGATGTCAACATGAATGGACCTGTTATTTTTATCTAAAGACATTTTTTCCAATTCCATCCCGCCCGTCCCCTCAATCTATTTTATTTCTCATTCTTTCTGCTGACGAAGGACTAGCGTCCGAAACGTTAAGACCTTCCTGCTATATCAAGCGTTAACCTAATATATACCTTCCATATACAGTACCAGTTGTGTTGTTATTTCTGCTTACCTTTTACATATGTGTGCGTGTGCGCGCGCGTCGAACACGCTCCACCTGATGTGTTACATAAATGTAAATAAACGACGAAGTCCGGCTGAGCTGAGAGAAAAAAGTTGTCATTAGAAAATAAATTACGTGTGTGTGTGCAGGTATTTTAAAATACTGTTAAAGGGAGCTAACCAGAGTAGGTTGTATGTAGTCTAACAACTGTTTAGAGGGACACCACCAGCTTAAGTCTCCTTAAATCTAATAAAAACATGCATTAACAGTAATTGTATGAATTAGAAAATGTAGAGTATTAATAATTGTTTCTACTTTTGGCACAAGGCCAGCAATTATCCCAGTGTATTACTGGTTAATAATTGTTTCTACTTTTGGCACAAGGCCGGCTATTACCCAGTGTATTACTAGTACTTTATTTTATCGACCCCGTAAGGATGAAAGGCAAAGTTAACCTCAGCGGGATTTGAACTCAGATCGTAAAGGGACGTAACTACGTTAGAAACTATGGCGTCCGACCCTCTACCGATACTGCCATAATTGTTTCTACTATTGGCACAAGGCCAGCAATTATCCCAGTGTATTACTGGTACTTTATTTTATCGACTCAGTAAGGATGAAAGACAAAGTTAACCTCGGCGGGATTTGAACTCAGATCATAAAGGGCTGTAACTCTTTGCTACAAAAGCCATAATAGTCGATGGTTAGTAACTTGATGGTCTTACCATTTACGATTGGGTTCGTGGTCGAGGCCTGAAACAAGATAGCGCTGTCAGTGAATGTTGTTACTTCTCGCACATCGGAGATGAATGAAATAAATGATTAAAATAAAAGTGTTTTATAAAATATCATAGTATTTGTTATATTTGTGGAGGGTTATTTTGTTCTAATATTACCAGAAAAATCATTGTTTGGTTCGGTTTTCGCTTCAGTATATCTTTATATTTCTATAAATAATTTAGCTGGCAATTAATGTTTATCATTGATTGAACAACAGTTAAATATATAAATATAGTTTCTTTCGTCACATATTAGTTTAAGCCAGGGTTAGTGTTACTGTAGCAGAACTCTTATGGAAGACGACCCACTGTTGATCAACCCATCTCGCTGCTCTTTTGTGTACTAAAGACGACAATATCCAGTGTCTCCGTCGTTTGTTTTTAGTGGAGAGATTTGGTTGTTATTTCTAATCGGTTGAGCAATTGGATAACTACTGTTGATTTATTCATACATGCACACCAATGTGTGGACCTGTTATTTTTATCTAAAGACATTTTTTCTAATTCCACCCCGCCCGTCCCTTCAATCTATCTTATTTCTCATTCTTTCTTCTGATGAAGGACTAGCGTCCGAAACGTTAAGACCCTCTTCCTGCTATATCAAGCGTGAACCTAATATATTCCTTCCATATACTGTCCTGTTTGTGTTGTTATTTCTGTTTACCTTTCACACACACACGCACACATATATAATATATATATATATATATAATATATATATATATATAGGTTTTAATATAGATGAGATTCTCATCTATATTAAAACCTTTATACTTTGCTATGTATTGAGTACCTTACTTACTGTGGTTACCTCCGATTCAACCCGGAATAACGTATATATATATATATATATATAGATATCAAGTAAGAATATTTTCGAAACAGCGAGTGGGTTTGAAATTATTAGAAATGTAAGCTACGCCGTATTTTGACTAAAGAAATTAAAGAAATTATTTAGCCTGATAGTGGGGTTAAGAACCCTCGGAGAAATGGAAAAAGATGAGTATTGACGTACATATATGAAGGTAGATAAGGTTTTGTTTATTTATATTGGGAATAAATGTTTAAACAAGAAAACTGCTTACCCGAAAGTTTGACTCGACGGTATCCTTTAAATTGTATAAAATAAATATCCAAGCAAATAAATCCATAATCTCTTCACGCCGATATATATATATATATATATATATATATAACGAAGGAGTTGTGGTAAGCAACCAGACTAAAAATTCTAATTTAGTCCAGAAATAGTCGTCGAAACGGCTTGAGCTCTGCCGTCGGGGGTCATACTTTTTCATATATATATACACACACACACACAATATATATATATATATATACACACACACACACACACAGAAGCCGGCCGTCGAAGAAACAACACAACACCACACCACTTGTTCGGCCGGACTCTGTATCAAGAAAAGAAAATCTCTTTCAGAGAAATTATTGGATTCTTCCAAATTGAAAGTTTATTTTAGGTTTTACCATCTGAAGAGCTCAGGCTATTTTAACTGATAGTCCTCAGTGAAATATGTATAATAGAGTTTTAAATAAAACTGAATATGGCCTCCGATCTTATATATACATATATATATTGCGTGTGTGTATAAATATATATATATATTGTGATATTGAATTTTTATTTTGTACTAATAAAAAAATATATATATATATATACACACGCACAATATATATTAGACGAATTAGTGGTTAGAGCGTTGGGTTTGCAATTGAGAGGTTGTAAGTTCGATTCTCAGTCTGGGTGATGGCGTTCTGTCACACGCTATACACTCACACAACCCTGGTTACCTCCCCTCGACTATATTTTAATGAAAATATCTGCACAAACACAAGTTATTTTCTAATGCCAATGCTTCGTTGTTGCCGCAGTCACAAACATCGTCCCCATCCTTTAAATATCCCCATTTTGCATATCCAACACCAGATCTCAGTCTGTTGGGGGTATTTCCACACTGCATAGTTTGTATCTTCTCCAGGGGGTCAGCGTCTCGCTCGCCTTTAGCTCCAGTGTTGTTACAGATGGGAGGTTGTTAAGTATTTTCTTACCAGTGAATGACTTATGAGAATACCAACTGCTACCTGTGCAGTCATTTCTGGCACCACACCTGAATAGTGGAGTTCCCATCCTTTGAGCATGTCAATTACCTACACACAGTAGCATCAAATTTAATCAGAAGTTCACTTCCAATGACAACGTATATTTTTAAGAAAATAAAAAAAAAATTAATCACAGTGGAATTGTAACCTAAGTAAACATGAAAGAACAGCCGAACTCCCACTGTCATCGCTTCCATCTCTCTGGCCCTCCCCATCTCTCCATATGGTGAGCAATTGGGGTCCCACGTGCTGGCCTCCCCACAGCCCCGCTGGACAGAATGGAGAAGGCATTTCCCCGGAGGACGCTAGCATCTGGCTTCCTCTAGTAGTTTCTGCTACTTACCTGTAAGAAGTCAATCAGACTGGTGTGTTCACCTGGCTGCTAGGTGATCAGGCAGCTAACCAGTTTCCTGAGGTTTTCCTGAAGTTTTTCTCACAGAACTCCACGTGTCTTATCTGCTCTTAGTTTCTCCAACCATAGCCACCGTGTACACCTGTGGAGACGTCCTTATGCTGTCCAACATATAATATATTTGAATACCTAAATGCTGTCAAAGACAGTGATAGGCAAAGATGTGTTAGAGGACAGAGACCAGCAACTAGTGGTCAACAGAGACACACACTCACCTTGTAGATTGTCTCTCTGTTGACCACTGGCCACTGCTCTCTCAGGCATTTTTGCCCATCGCAGTCTTCGACAGCATTTAGTTATTTTAACGACTGTTCTAGGGATGAGTTTTCTCATTTTCATATATATTTGCACTTCGTCTTGATCAGAGACAACATTGTTTCAAATATGATATAATATATATAGGAGTAATAGGTAGGTAAAAATATCCAAGTTTTAGAGCAACTCAAGTCAGTAGGGCGAGTTTGAATATAATTATTAAGGCCAGTTACTACAACAGCGCCAAACCAGGTACATATGTTTCATTAGCTCTGAGGACCAACTTGTTCAACCTTTGCCGCCTCATGGCCCCGGCGGAGAGAATAGAGGTGTTTCCCTGGAGGATGGTGAAGGAGATGCGCTGGAAGAGCCATTCTATCTTGTGAGGCTCACACCTGTAGTTCACCAGCTTAGTGCCTATGGTGGTAAGTAGGGATGTAGCCCTAGGGGCAAGGACACCAGAAGTCTCCACTGCTAGGGGTAGCTAGCTCAGTGCCTATGGTGGTAAGTAGGGAGGTAGCTCTAGGGCCAAGGACACCAGAAGTCTCTACTGCTAGGGGTAGCTAGCTTAGTGTCTATGGTAGTGAATAGGGAGGTAGCCCTAGGGGCAAGGACACCAGAAGTCTCCACTGCTAGGGGTAGCAAGCTCGGCACCTAGGGTGTTGAGTAGGGAGGTAGCTAACTCAGTGCCTATGGTGGTAAGTAGGGAGGTAGCCCTAGGGGCAAGGACACCAGAAGTCTCCACTGCTAGGGGTAGCTAGCTCAGTGCCTATGGTGGTAAGTAGGGAGGTAGCCCTAGGGCCAAGGACACCAGAGGTCTCCACTTCTACAGGTAGACAGCTCAGAGTGTGTGTGTGTGTGTGTGTGTGTGTGCGTGTGTGTGAGTACGTGCGTGCCAGAAATATGTGTGGAAAGTTCGTATTTCTCTGGTCTTTCATGTCCAAACTGTAGCCGCCCCCGCTCACTACCTGTCAACAACAGCCGATCCTAAGTATGACTTATAACCTAATGAACGCTTCGAGCAAGTCTGGCAATGGAAGACAAATTGACCTGGTGAGAGATAGACATTATTTAGGATAAACTGATGAGTGGACTCAAAATACCACGTGTAAATATTAATGGAGAAATTCGCACAGAGAATCGGAGGCGAGCTTACGAACCGAGGAATATCTGAAGATCTTTCGATTCCAATGTCAGGTTCGATCAATAATAGATCGTTCCTCGGACTGATCGACATATTTAATGACATATGTAATCATCATCATCATCACCGTTTTACGTCCGTTCTTCCACGCTAGCATGGGTCAGACGGGTTGTCCTGTTGTGGGCAGTGTCGGGTCGGCTGACCATGCCTTGCTCATACAGGAACTGATCTGGCTTGATTTCTACAGCTGGATGCCCTTCCTAACACCAACCTCATTTACAGTGAGTGCTGGGTGCTTTTTCGTGGCGCCTACACGTCCACTTTCCAGTGTGGGCTGGGTGCTTTTTTGCCGTGGCACCTCCACGACCACTTTGCAGTGGGGGTGGCATATTGTCTATATGCTTCAGCTTGTACCCATGGGAGGCCGGGTACTCTGTATTACTGCGTGACGCCAGAGGTTACGGTCGTGTGTCATTGCCTTTGAGAGGTGTAATTGGGTAATATGTTATTAAATATGTTATGATGCAACACTGAATCTTTGTCCCTTTATTCTTATACTCTGTCCTGCGTGAACATCGAGTGCTCACTTGGCATACCGCCTACGGACGCAATTTTCTTGCACCTATATATATATTAGTAAAAGGAAAAGAAAATGGTGACAAATTTTTCCCAGTGAAAAATAGTTTAATTAGGAATAAGTATAAATTAGTAATAAGTATTGGTTAGTATTCAGTTTTAGTTTTAAGTTTTTACCGGTTGCGCATTTCTAATGCTTTTCAAAAATAATTTTGAGATAGAGCGTTCGTGATTTTTGCTCTAATCTCTCTCTCTATTATATATATATATATATATATATATATATATATATATATATATATATATATATATATATATACATATATATATATATATATATACATATATATATATATATATATATATATAGTTGTTATTAATGTGTCAATAAATTTTTGTTAGTAGCAATATTAAGTTCTCCACGCTTTTGTATATCTCCAATTCCATTTATGGGAACAGTTAGATGATGTAAAACGGAGTATTTGCATCAAATAGTTTTATGACCCTAACTGAGGACAATAGCAGTCGCCTGTTTTGACTGCTTGATCTTCATATGAGGGACTAAACTCTGTTAGTGAACATCTCTAATTTTCTCCCTCATATCAAGGATTTGAAGACAATTCATTTTCACCTGACGAGATCAGTGATAATCGATCATGGCTACACGATCGATTTATCTCTTATTGAAACATGTGTCGTGATTAAAATGATTGGAAATTTATACCTTGCCTTCGGATCTTTATTTTGATATATATATATATATGTATACAATGATATTAAATAAATGGAAACTATATTTATAAAACCATATTTATTCTATTATATATACTTCAAGGGTACCAAAACTTCGCTACGCACTCATCAGATAAAATTCAAAGTTTGTTTTATAAATTTTGACACATCCAGAAAGAAGATCTTACGGTTCAAAGATCTTCTTCCTGGGTATGTCACTATTTATAAAACAAACTTTGTATTTTATCTGATGAGAGCGTACTAAAGTTTTGGTACCCTTGAAATATATATAATAGAATAAATATGGTTTTATAAATATAGTTTCCATTTATTTAATATCATTGAATATTATACTCCAGAAAAAACTGTTGAGTGCTTCGAATCAGTTATAAACATATATATTTGTTGAATTGCCAACAAATTAAATATCCCTTTTGCTTATATATACGTATACATATATGTAACGTCCTATGTTTGCAATGTTCATAATTTGTAAAATATAAAATGTTTTATCTATATTCGATTGAAGAAGAAAAGTATTCAATGTTCATAATTTGTAAAAAATAAAATGTTTAATCTATATTCGATTAAAGAAGAAAAGAAGTTCTTTAAATATATAGTTTCATTACGTAAATAGACTAACAGTTTTGTTCAATCAAAGACGTTTACTATGGAAAGAATTAGATTACCTTTATGAAATATGGCTACAGATACAGTAAACCATACCATACACATATATATATACACAATAATACAATGCTTACATAACGAAAGCACAAACAAATATAATGTAAAGGAAAGGGAAAACAGAAGAAAAAAAAGAATACACACATCTGGGACCACATACAACAAAATGCAGGTGAAAGGGGGTGGACAACGCAGTCGCTACCAGAATAAAAGATACCAGTATCGAGAGGAGACGTCCCTCCTCCTTCTCTCCTGCTGACGTCAAGTACCCCCAGAGCATTTGGGATGCCATCCAGTGCTGCCTGGCCTCAGACAGGCTCACGTACCAGCTCGACCAGCACTGCTTTGCCTGGCTCCATGGCTTGCTCTCTTTCTTCACTGGCACGAAGCTGGATAACGATAGCCTGCGCATCAGCCTTTCCTTGAGGCTTGGCCTCTGGATCTGTGAGCCACACAAATGTTGCTGTGGATCCACCGTGGACTCTTTCGGCCTCCACCCGCTTTCCTGTCGCCTTCCACGAGGTCATAAAGCATGGCTTGGACGCTGCAAACTTCCCCTCCCAGCTCGATATGGTGCGGTTGGACTGAGGGGACGGCAAAAGGCCAGACGGCATGACCGTCTTCCCGTTCCGTGGTGGCAAACCCCTCGTCTGCGATGCTACTTGCAGCGACACTTTCTCCAGCCGCAACCTGGTGCAGTCTGTGACTAACCCAGGTTCTGCTGCACGTCAGGCTGAGGAGGCCAAACTCTCCAAGTACTGGTCGCTCGCCGACAGGTTCGCGGTTGTGCCCTTGGCAATGGAGACTTCTGGTGTCCTTGGCCCTAGGGCTACCTCCCTACTCACCACCATAACCACTGAGCTGGCAAGCCGCAGGTTTGAGCCTCGTGAGTTGGAATGGCTCTTCCAGCGCATCTCCCTTACCATTCTCCTGGGAAACGCCTTCTCCATTCTGTCAGCCGGGGCTGTGGGGAGGCCAGCACGCGGGACCCCATTTACTCACCATACAGAGAGATGGCAGCATTGACAGTGGGAGTTCAGCTCTTCCACGTTCGGACCATATCTTTGTGGTTGTGTCCATCAAGCCCTAGTGCAGTAATGAAATATATGTAAAAGTAATTAACCCCATGAACAAGTTTGTATAACATATTCACCTATTTTTAATGCAAGCCAGCATGCTCGTAGCAATACCTTTGGTGATGGCGAGGCTGAAACGCTGGAACAACCAAGCGCCCTCATTACCCAGTTACTTCTGTGAGGCGAGCCGGCAGCTAAGA
>OZ024757.1:20221945-20231945 GCA_964016885.1 Eledone cirrhosa
AAGAACTTGCGAATCTGATCTTTAACCCTTTAGCATTCACATTACTCTATATATACTATTATATTTTCATGGTAAAGGCTTTATCTCATATAACATTCACATTACTCTATATATACTATTATATTTTCATGGTAAAGGCTTTATCTCACATAACATTCACATTAATCTATATATACTATTATATTTTCATGGTAAAGGCTTTACCTCACATAATATCGAATCTATGAGATTTTGCAAGTATTTATTTTGAGAACAATACCTTAACATCAGTTTGAGCGACCAGTTACAGCCAGTTTCAACAGAAAGAGGTAGAGAATTCTGGCTGGTTGTGGGCGGTTTGAACATTAAAGGGTTAATGCGAAGAAATGGCCAGTAGATCACTGATGATGGATAGTCCCGGCTTCTCTTTCTAATTTTGACTCCATATATATATATATATATATATATAATTAGTTACAAGAGTGACATACAGTTTCGTTGGGTTATATACCCCAACTCATTCAGTCTTTCATAGCATTTAAAAGATAAAACAGGCTGGGGTGTATGACCTAACAAAACTTTAGTACCTGTTGTACTAAATATACTTAACTTGTCCTATGGACTAAAGGCTCTTATCCTTGGATATTTCTAAACTTAAACAACTATATATATATATATATATGTGTGTGTGTGTGTAGGTAGTACGGTGAAGTATTTAAACAAAACTTCCTCATTTTTTTCTATATATATATCATCATTTCATTTTACGTCCACTTTTCCCTGCTTGCTAGGGTGGGACGGGAACTGATTCTGGCTTGATTTCTACAGCTGGATGCCCTTCCTAACACCAACCTCATTTACAGTGAGTGCTGGGTGCTTTTTTGCCGTGGCACCTCCACGACCACTTTGCAGTGGAATGATAGGGACCCCAGTCCCTATCATCTCATTTCTACAGCTGAGTGAACTGGAGCAATGTGAAATAAAGTGTCTTGCTCAAGGAAACAACACATCACCCGGTCTGAGAATTGAACTCACAACCTTTCGATTGCAAGGCCAATGCTCTAACCACTAAGCCATGTGCCTCTATTATATATATATATATATAATATAGAAATGATTTCTACAGGACTAGAACTGTTTCATTCGGGAGCAATCATCTAGTGCTGTAGAAGCCATTTCTATATTAAATATTTATACTCTGCTATGTATTGAGTACCTTCCTTACTGCGGTTACCCCCCGATTGAACCCAGGATAAACTTATATATATATATATATATATATATGTGTGTGTGTGTGTGTGTGAAAACAATGTCTCTGATTGAATTCATATAAAAAACCCACCATGTGGATTGTGTCTCCATTGAGCACTGGCCACAGGTCCCTGTCCTCTGAAGCGTTGTTGCCCATGGCTGTCTTTGACAGCATTTAGCTGTTTTAACAGTGGTTCTAGAGATGAGTTTCCTCATTTTTATATGTATGTGTGTGTGTATATATATATATATATATATATAAGAAAATCAGTTTTCTCTTAGAAAAAAAAAGCAAAAGAAAGAGAAATCGTAAAATATATATATTTATATCATCGTTTAACGTCCATCTTCCACGCTAGCATGGGTTGGATGGGTTTGTTGCAATTGAGGCAAGATTGGTCAGGTGACCCTGTCTCGCTCGTACAGAACTGTTTCTTGCAGGTTTTCTACGGATGGATGCCCTTCCCAACACCACCCACATTTACATATATATATATATATATATATTATATATCATATGTCCCTTTATGAGTTCAAATTCCGCCGAGGTTAACTTTGCCTTTCATCCTTACGGGGTCGATAAAATAATGTACCAGTAATGTACAGGGTGATTGCTGACCTTGTGCCAAAAGTAGAAACAATTATATATAATATATATATATTATATATATAATATATATATATTATATATATAATATATATATATAATTGTTTCTACCTTTGGCACAAAGCCAGCAATTATCCCAGTGAATTACTGGTACTTTATTTTATCGACCCCGTAAGGATGAAAGGCAACGTTAAACTTGGCGAGATTTGAACTCAAATATATATATATAATATATATATAGATAATATATATATATATTATATATAATATATATATATATTATATATAATATATATATATATATATTATATATAATATATATATATTATATATATGTTCCGTATAACCATGTCCATTACAAGCTGAGGATCCGCTAAGGTGAAACAATTGTTCTCGGTATGGCAAACTAACTGTTGTGTAACCACTTCTATATTATATATATATATAGCTTAATCTATGGTAGAACTAGAGAAGCAGGGACTAGATAGAAAGGGTCTCAAAGTCAACCTGACAAAGACTAAGTTTCTTGTAAGTAGACGAGAAAACAGAACCCAAATCCCCTCAGCGAAATGGCCTTGCTCAGTATGTAGGAAAGGTGTAGGTAGGAAGTCCATTCTCTTCCCCAAATGCAAACAATGGGTACACAAGAGAAGTAGCGGGATCTCAGGAAGCTTAACTAAGAATGTAGGCTTCACATGTAGCAGCTGTGCTGGGACAGCAGGCAGCAAACAGCCACAGGAAACAAGTACCACCAATCTCTGGGAGGGCTCTGTAGAGACAGTAGACAGCTTCTGTTAGCAGCGGAGGTGGGTGTTCGGAAAGTATGATAACTAGGGTAAGAACAGGATAGAAGTTCAGGGAGCTACTGCCACTGCTAGCTGCAAAAGGCTTTTCCCTCAAAATGAAAGGCAGACTGTCTGATGACACACGACCGTGACCTCTGGCGTTACGCAGTAATACAGAAGATATATACATTACTATATTATATATATATAATATAGTAATAATAATAAATGTGAAGACTAAAATCCAAAGAGGGCTCGATAAGGATAAATATATATCAAATATATAAGAACCCTAGAGCAAATATTTATTAAAATACCAGATTAAAGTTTAAGCAAAGAATCGCTGCTTTAACCCTTAATGGGATCTTCTGAAACTAAATATATATACAATATATATATATATATATAATATAATATAGGAACAAGTAAGACCCCGACGGCTGAGCTCAAGCCGTTTCGACGGCTAATTCTGTGTATTCAGAATTAGCCGTCGAAACGGCTTGAGCTCAGCCGTCGGGGTCTTACTTGTTCCTATTACCCACTCTACTACCCTAAGTATTGAGTACTTTGATGCGTTATGGTCCACCTGGTTCCTTACCACATTTCCTTCGTTATAATATAATATATATATATAACATAAAATATATATATTATATGTATTATATTATATCATATAATGTTATATTATACATATATAATATAATATATAAATAAATGGTTATGTTGGAGACATGACAAAAAGCACCCAGTCCTCATTGTACATGGGTCGTGTTAGGAAGGGCATCCAACCGTAGAAAAACTGCCAGAAACAGTTCTGTACAACCAAGACATGGTCACCTGACCAATCTTGCTCCTCAAGTGGGAGAAAACCGTCCAACCCATGCTAGCGTGGATGATGGACATTAAACGATGATGATGATATATATACACACACCTCTATGTATTTATATATAAATATGTGTATACATACATATATATACACGCGCACAGATATATATATATATAATTGTTTCTACTTTTTGACACAAGGCCAGCAATTATCCCAGTACGTTACTGGTACTTTATTTTATCGACTCCGTAAGGATGAAAGGCAAAGTTAACTTCGGCGGGATTTGAACTCAGATCATACAGGGAGGTAACTCTATACTTCAAATATATATATTACACACATGCACATATATATATATATATAAATATATATATTACACACATGCACATATATATATATATATATAACATATTACACACATATACATATACTTCGTTTTTGACCCTCCAGAAGTATAACATTATTATATATATAACATACATATATATATATATATACTATATTTGCCACCAGGTGGAGCTATTAAGTTAGACAAAGCCTGGGCCAATACTGGCTGAAACCTATCAAAGTTATAATATCTATATTATATAATTGGAAAAATAATATTTTGCTTTGCCAGTTTGCAATTCAAATATACTTCCCTATCCACACACACACACACACACATATATATATATATATATATAAGAAGCAAAGAAAATGTCAATGATATAAAAGATTTCCTGGTGGAAGTTCAGGTGTACTCCGGGGTGGGATCCAGTTTCAGGGTGAAAATCCAATTAGTATCTGTGGTGCTGAGACCAGGAAAACCACAAATCAGGAGAGTACCCATGAAAAGGTTTGCTGAATATAAGCCAAAACCATTATATATTTATATATATTTGTTTGTGTGTGTGTGTGTGTGAGTTTGTGAGTTTGTGTGTATAATTAAGCGACGTAGCAAGTCGAATAGAACGAACATAGCTTCGGTCGTTTGCTCACCCACACATCAATCAAGTTCGTATTATTAAAAAAATTTGAACTCAACTGGCCAGAGCATACACTTTTGTTAATCAGTGAGGAAGACAACTTCATGTAAGATGTTAGATATATATGCATATACATACACACATGCAATATATACACTGGTTTATTGAAAAACATTTTTTACTGACAGAGTCCATTTTTTTTTTTTTTTGTGGTGGGAGGTGGTGATGGTAGTTGTGGGGGAGGAATTTCCATTAACCCATAGCTTTCCCATCAAAGCCTTCAGAAATATTTGTTCACGTATGAATCACATTTATACACAATACAATATTTACACATATATTTTGTTTATATACACACACTCACACATATAATAAGTTAAATAATTTTAAAACCAACTATCATATTTCCATTTACAGAAAACAAAATAATTAATTATATACTGTACAGTAATAGACTGTCAAAAACTCATTACAGTCTTCTGGTTAATATATGAATTAGTGTTTTAATATCTTAGGGCTGATATTATAATTTGGATCATTCAATCAAGTTTAAAAAATGAATTGTTTATCATTTAAATTGTGACAGGAAGACTAAATATTGTGTATTTAGGGTTTTAATATTGTAATCTTAAAAGTCTAAAGTCTTTCTCACGGCCATCAGGCTGGTGCTTATCCTGGTTACCGGTCCATCGCAAGGTTAAAGTCTGTTGCAATCCCAGAGGCTTATCAGATCAGAGCATATCCCGGTTTCAGTGATGTTAAGTGACTGAGAGTATAAGACTTCCCCTGGACAGAACACCAGTCCATTGCAGGGTTAAACCTCCAGCTGTTGTTGGTACTCATTTTCAGCTGAGAAAACTGGAGCAATGTGAAATAAAGTGTTTTGCTCTAGAACACAACACACAACCCAGCCCAGGTATCTAACCCACAACAATTATATTGTAAGTCCAACACCCTTACCACCAGGCCATGCTCTAATATAATTTTGATCATTCTATCAATTGTTTATCATCTAAATTAAAACTAACAAAGGATTAAAAGTAATTTTTCAGTTTTTCATTCAATTGTCACTACTGAAATAACAATCTGGAAGTCATGTCAGGTCTTCCCGTCTGCTGCTATGATGGCTAAAACGTGAATACGAACACTAATCGAAAATATGATATTAATTATATTTGCAAAAATAAGGGGTGTACAAAATGTGTGTTAGAAACCTTGTTTTTATCATATAGATCCTTGATTAAGTATACTAGAACATGTTCCTTCCCTGATGGTTCAACACCACTAAACTTTGCGAACCTTTGCGAACTTTTGCTTCTTCTTCACTCTTTGAGGGCAGAGTCCTCAAACACTCCTTCTAGAGGGTCCTGTCAGAAGCAACTGACTCCAACTGATTTGGCTGTCAATGGATGTTATCCAACTATCTTGCATGGGGTCTACTCCTGGGTCACCAGCCTGTTGGTTTTGCCCGGAAAAACTGTCCAGCGACCTCTTTCCTGAGACATTCTAACCCCATGCCATAGTATTGCAGTTGTGATTTCTCGATTTGGAGACATATTGGCGCTAGCTGAATCTCTGATCTTTAAGCTATGCACTCTATCGAGTAACATTACTCCAAAGACCCTTCAGAGGAACCCAGTTTTGTCCGCTTGTATTTGCAATCGTATTCTTTCGGTTATTACCCAAGATTCATGATCATCGGTAAGGGTTGTCACGAATACAGAATTCAAATACCACTGCACTGATCCTTCCCAAATGGTTAAATATTCCAACTTCTTTGCTATCATTACTTTTAACATTTAATGTCCAATTTCCATTGGTGTGCCCACTATTTTCAATACTTCACACAATCCTTCAAGCAAACTACACGATGCTCTTATAACAATTGCTACTGATACACAAGAAAGGTTTTTATTAACAAATGCCCTAACATGACCCCATATTTGTTTAATATGAATTATGTATACCCCCAACATTTGCGTCAGTTTTAGCCACACAGTTTACAACAGTCGAAAAGCACCAGCCATGAACATTCCTGTATAAAATAATTGTTTCTACTTTTGGCACAAGGCCAGCAATTACCCAGTGCATTACTGGTACTTTATTTTATCGACCCCGTAAGGATGAAAGGCAAAGTTAACCTCGGCGGGATTCGAACTCAGAATGGCAAGGGCCGTAACTCTATGCTTCAAAGCATGGTGTCCAACCCTCTACTGATACTGCCAATCCACCGCCTTGTATAAAATAATAAAACATATTTAATAATGAAAGATCACCATCATATTAGATAATGATCTTAAATTTTATAATAAATATATGTATGTGAGTGTGTGTATGTATGTATATATATATATATATATATATATATATATATATATATATATATATATATAGGTCAGTGTTACAACACCAAACCAAGTACGTATGTTTCGTTGATCATATGACGACCAACTTGTTCCTCCATATATACATCTGTACTTACATATCCATTTATACATATATATATATATATATATATAAATAAATAAATATATATATACACACAGACACACACTTATATACATACACAGATTCATATATATATATATATAAGTATGTACACGTACATACATATATGTATACAGACGTACAATAGTATGTATATATATATACATACATGCACACATATATATATATATGTGTGTGCATGTATGTATATATATATACATACTACTGTACGTCTGTATACATATATGTATGTACGTGTACATACTTATATTTAAGTAACAGCCGTACTAAGAGTGGGAAATGAAATTTCGTTTCATTTTTTCCGTTTATATATATATATATATATATATATATATATATATATATATATATATATAGGAATGCCGTTGATGTCTTAGCTAAAATTCAGTAGGAGAAATGTTTGTTTAGATGGAAAATGAGGGTGGGAAATGGATTGCATTCTATAAATCATACAAAGAGAAAATTACAATTTCAGAATAAATATTAACCAGAATAAAGATTATAAAGTTCTAGAGAAACATTTAAAATTGTCACTATGCAATGCATGTACATGCGTAAACTGTTCAACTGTTAAGTTTCTCTTAAATGTCTCTTTTCCTCTTTCTATCATCTTATTTGAGTCATGTTGTTTCTTTATCTAATAAAGAATTAATTAATTAATTGTTCCAAATTGTTCAAGATACCTTTCCAGCTTCATTTCTTTGAAGATCAACATAAATATATTTCTGTTTTGTCTCATATTTTTTCATGAAGAGTGTATCCGATAAGTATTGTATTAAATTTTAATTACAATATTTTTTTTTGTGTGTGTATTTTTTAAATAATTTATTACTCTTCTCAAATTATATATATATATATACATATATATATATATATATATATATATATATATATATATATACACACACACACACATACATACATACATACATATGCATATACACACACACACATATATATATATATATATATATATATTTAAAAATTGTTTTCATTTTTTTGTTGTACACCCAGAGTTGAATATGCGTGCGTGTGTGTGTGTGTCAAATGTTATTGTCATGTCAATTAATTAAATTTTGTTGATTTTTAAATAAAACACAAACAATCGTGTAAATCAGCAACAATGCTGAATGTATTTTTGGTGTTGTTTCTTTTCCTTTTTTACAATGTTTTTTTTTTAAATGAAGATAAAATCCACTGAATCAGTTTTTATTTTGCATCTGGGGATAAACATTTCTGTATGACAGATGATGGAGTGGTTCCAGATTTCCATTTTCACTGGCTTCTTCAATTATAAGTAGATAGTAGTATAAATCTTTCACTTTCAACTACACACACACACACACACACATATAGCAAACTCTAAGAATTTTTTTTTCCCATTTCTTCCTCTTCTCATTCTATCTTCTGATTAAAGACTAATGTTTGAAATGTTAACATTCTTTTCCTACTATATCAAACCATGAACTAACATCTATCTTCATTTTATTGTATCATTTGTTGTGTTGTTTTCTATTTACTATTCGCATACATATATATATATACGAACATTTGGATTTACAAACACGAGGAAAAAGGGATCAATACCAAAGTAGAGATTCTTATATATATATTTATTATAGTACTGGGATTTCTCACTGTGAGTTTTGTAGAATTTTCATCAGCAGCAATCAATGAAACTCAGAGTAGCAACAGAGAAATTCCAGTAATATATATATTATTAAATTCCATACTATAATGGAGACATAACACAGAGAAACACGACATGTGTTTTGTTGAAAGAACTCAACTTATTCAACTATATATATATATATATATATATATCTCTGTCAGCATTGAAATAATAAATAATCGTCAATAAAGGTGGATGCAGAAGTAAAATGCTGAGTTTAATATAATTTCCTCTTCCTAGTAGAAGTTGCAGTTAAAGTAACTAACTGTCGTATCATTATAAACACTGCAAACTGTCTCCCTGTAGGATTATCATCTGTAGGCTGGCTGATTTGAAATATAATTGTTTCTATTTTAAGCACAAGGCCAGCAATTACCCAGAGTGCATTACTGGTACTTTATTTTATCGACCCCGTAAGGGTGAAAGGCAAAGTCAACCTCGGCGGGATTTGAACTCAGATCGTAAAGGGACGTAACTATGCTGCAAAGCATGGTGTCCGACCCTCTACCAATACTGCCAATCCACCAATGATTTGAAATATAATTTTCTTTCATCGGAGTTTAGTGAAATATCCCTAAATTTCATGATGGTGAAATACCACTGAACTTTGTGGTAATTCCCAGATAAGCTCTGAATTTCATGATTATCAATACATTGTTAAATATTGATGGTTAAAACGTTTGTGATCCTTCCCAGATGGTGAAATACCACTAAACTTTTGTCGTCATCACAGAATGGTGAAATACCACTAGATGTCTGTGATCCTTGCCAGATGGTGAAATACCACTAAACTTTTGTGGCCATCACTGAATGGGGAAATACCACTAGATGTCTGTGATCCTTCCCAGATGGTGAAATACCACTAAACTTTTGTGGTCATCACCAAATGGTGAAATACCACTGTATTTCATGATCACCAATAGACTGCTAATTACTGATGGTTATTGATAAATATCAATGGTTAACTATTGATAGTTAAATATCACTGAACTTTGTGACCCTTCTGAGATGGTAAAAATACCACTAAATTTTGTGGTATCGCTAAATATCACTAAATTTTGTGATTTGTCCAAAATGGCTAAAAATCAATAGTTAAATACCTATAAATACCTCTGAATTTTGCGATGCTTCCAAAATGAAATAAATCAGTTAACCACTCCATCATATTCATCAAAGAAATGGGTACTTCTTCTGCAACGAATATTTTATACACACACAGAAAAATCATTCTTTTTGTTTTCGCGCTTCATTGACTTGACTTCAGTTTTAGATGCATATTCTTGGCAGGAGCCTCATCAGAAGATCCAATAGTTGAATAGTTTTGCATATTATGTTATGCCAGAGCAACACAAACAAACAACTTGTCTTTCATTGTTTTGTTTCATTCTTTTGTTTGTTATT
>OZ024757.1:20234445-20306945 GCA_964016885.1 Eledone cirrhosa
ATGCATAGATGGTTGTCCCCCTTGCTTCTGCTGGTCACCACCAGAGGGCGTTAGCACCTGTGTTTGCATAGCTATGGCTTCCTAAAACCGTGTTTCTTTAGAAATACGAAATTTCTATACATATTTGTATAAAGCTATGCTTGAAGTGAAATACAATTTCTCTATATATGTATATGTATATTTTTATGTATATATATATATATATATATCTGTGTGTGTATGGGAATGTGTGTGTGTGTGTATTGTTCTCAAAATAAATACTTTCAAAATCGCATAGATTCGATACTATGTGAGATAATTATGTGAGGTAAAGCCTTTACCATGAAAATATAATATTATATATAGAGTAATGTGAATGGTAAAGGGTTAAAGGTCCATCAAACAGCTAGAGGTTTACAGACACGCTAGATTAAGCCCTCAACATGGAGCATAAGAAACAAGAGATGTATGACATAGAGGGCAACTGGAAACTCCTGTGAGACAACCTATAGGTTACAGATGAGACTTGTAGCTGAAGCAAAGTACCAGCCAGAAGGAAGGTGATACGCTGTGGAACAGTATGGTAGATAGAGCCATAAGACCTAAAAGGCAGGGGTCAGCAGGGCACAATGTAGCTAGAATAGAGGTTAGCAAGAGGAAAAGCAGAATGTAAGAAGTTTGTCAATGTTTTGTGGCATGAGGGTTAGAACAGTGAAGTGTTCAAGATTGCAAGACAGTGTACAAAAGAGATTCAAGATGTCATGGGAGAGATGTGTGTATGGAATGAAAGTGTTTCACCTTTCATTATTGATATTGAGAAGAAAAATGTGCTACAAAGAGAAGTTGTTGAATGAGGAGAATGTTTGGACAAGTGAGGATCTACCAAAAGTTGACCCAACGTGGTAGATTGTGCGATCTATATCTATAGAAGTTAACTGGTCAGAAAAGTCACATTATAGTTAGTGTTAGCAATATAAAAAAAAAATCTAATTATAAATATTTATGCAGTGACTAACACTGTTTTATTCATATTCACAAGAATGGGATTCAACTCTGGACATGTTTCAGTTATATCAGACCTCATCAGTCAAATATACCGAAGTATTGATGAAAGTAGAATATATACAATATTGTACATAACAAGGCATGAAAAACAACAACAGCAATAACTGGGGTTAATTACTCAGAGACAGCATCTGCATGAAAAAGAATAATTAAATTAGATTAAAATTGGATTTTTTTTTTTACAATCTCTCTAGTGTTAGTGCTTTACATGATAAATTCACCCAGTAGATTCTGTAAAGTGGTTAGTGATAGGATAAGCATCCAACCATAGAAAACTTGCCAAACAAAGGGTTGAGAGGACGCTTCAGCTATGCCGAAGAAGACACAACAACTTCCCTAAAATGTTGGGGATTTATGCAATAAACCATGATAAATGCACCTAGCATGCTCTGGTTGGTGATAGGATAGGAAAAGCATCCAACTATATAAAACATTCAAGCAGATGATTAGGAAGACTCTTCAGCTGTGCTAAAGACATGACAACTAGTATTGGTGCCACAATAAAATGCAATCAGTAGAGTGCTGGGTCATATGTAAGGCCACCCAGAGGTCAGAAGCTCTGCTTGAGTACTTATTGGTCTGTGATGACGTGTTCAACCCTTGCAGAGAAAAACAGATGCTGATGCTGATTATGATTATGAAGATGAAGAAGATGATGATAATGATAATGATGATGAAGAAAAAGGTGAAGATGATAGTGATGATGATGATGATGATGATGATGATGAAATTAATACCTGTTTTAATAATAAGTTGTTGCTAGGAGACAATTTTTATCATCTGAACCTGTGAAACAATTACTACCTCATGGTGGGGTGGAGGTGAAATGAGACGGGGCAGGAGATGTTAATGACAGACATATAAATATACAGATATAACTTTATCATACACTTTGGCTGAATTATATGCAAATTAGTACGTCCAATTCAGAATAATACTAAGATCGAATGAGTATGTACACCCATCAAATACACGTTTCTTTGTAAGTTGATTGAATGATATACATACTAATTACCTGTCCAATTAGATCCTAAAATTGATTAAAGGTGTTAATCATTTTTTCAAAATTATTTGATGTGTCTGAATAAATGAAGCAATTTAAGTAAAAATCAGTTTTAAAATAATAGAGTGCTCAGAAAGCAGGTACAATGTGGATAGAAATATAAAGATGATACTGGGATAAAAGGATGGCAAAACAAAATGATGGTTTTAGCCAATATATTTCATCCTGATCATCGCTTTTGCATCCGTTTTCCCCCGTTTGCATGGGTTGGACAGATCCTTTTCAGCTGCATTCCTTCATTATTGCCTCCATGAGCCTCAGTGATATGAGGTCAGCTCTCACCACCTCTGCCCAAGTCTTTCTTGGTTTATCTCTACAGCAGCTTCCTTTCACTGGAATTTCCTGGCATTTCTTCACACCCAGCAATCATCATCCATGCACAATGCTTCAGATTCCTCTGAGTTCATTCAAGCTCTGCCTTTCTCTCACATTTACATTGCACACCCAACGAAGCACGGTGGCTTCATTTCTCTCCAATCTCCGCATGTCCTCTGCAGTCACAGCCCATGTTTCACTATCATATGATATTTCATCTTTATATTTCTATCTGCACTGTACCAGCTTTCTAATACATATCTTACAATGCTTCACATAAACCATGCCATTTTTTATTCTGTGTTTTAAAATCATTTGATTAAAAATTGAGGGGAGAGGTTAATTAGTTAGTCATGCTAGTTATAATAGGAAAATAAGACTTAAGTTAGTGTAAAAAAACTATAATTAGTCTCTTTACTTTCCTTACAAGAGACAATATTAGGAAATTAGAGGCAAAGCAAAAAGATCTTCAAAAAATAGTTCATTATAATTAGCAGAACCCCACCCACTCCAATCCCCCCAAAAATTCTAATAATTTCACTGCCTATGAGTATTAATTAATTTTTTAACTAATCTTTGGAGTTTAATAAAAGTCAATACTGAAGCAGGGCTACTGAACTTTCAGACAGGCCAGGCGGTCTGCATCTCGCTTACGTAAGGTCTCAAGTTTTGCTAAGTGCACAGGAGAGATTGTCATGTCTTTGACGCAACTGAAGTGTCTTCCTCCCAACTCTTTATTTTACAAGCTTGCTACAGCTGGATACCCTTCCTAACACCAACCACTTTACAGTGTGTACTTGGTGCGTTTATCGCAATAGGGAGGTTGACATGTCCTAGATCCAGCTGAATGGTCCTCATAACACTTTCTTTGGCAAGCTTTCTTAAATAAAATTACGATGGAAGGATTTGATATAAGTATAAACATTTAAACATTTTTAAACAAATAGTTTTGTATCATAAAACCAGTCTGGCTTCAGCTGATTTGCTATCTAAAAGGATTAACGAGATGAAGTGGAAGAATCATTAAATAAAGCTATAATTAGAATAGAGGTGGTTAAACATGAGATGGCAGAAAAGAGAGGAGTGATATAAATATGTGGAAATAAGAACATAAACTGTTTGCTTGAGGAAGAATATGTAAGAGTAAATGTGAGAGAGATTTGGGGAGAGTGAGAAAGGGAGAGAGATATTTGGGGAGACAGGGATAAAAGGGGGAAGGGGAATGATTAAAACTTACATGATTTCATGGATAAGGGGGGATGTCAGCAAATATTTATGTTCGACTTCAGACATTGGTTTGGACCTGTCTTCCAGCTTAGATATTGATTTGTTTCCTGCATGGTGGGAGACAGCAGAATATGGTTAATACACTAGTAATTATAAACAGTAAATATATATGTACATAAGTGTATGTATGTATATGCACACACACACACATATATATATATATATATATATATATACACACACTTATGTACATAGATATACAGCTATCAATTAATAATCTTGCATATGCAACATTATTTTAACAAAAAAAAAAACAAAAAAAAAACAAAAAAAACAGACTGCATTACACTACAAGACATTTTTCCTCTAATGCTGCAAAATTTCACAAGTGGTTCACTGATAAAGATACTATAAACATTTGAATTAACAAACCTCACGAAACCACATTAGCAAGACATTCTAGAAAAGTAGAAAACAACACCATGACTACATCACATTAAAGATTAAATTCTTTACTCTAAGACTGTAAATTTTCACAACAATCAGTCCACTAATAAAGATACTATAAACACTTGAATTAACAAAGCAACACTTGGTTGCATCACATTAAATATTGAAGTCTTTTTTCTGATACAGAAAAATTACGCAACAATCCGTTTGCTCTTTTTTTTTTTTAGTTATACAAAAACTTATATCAGATGTTTTATTAATAAAAATATTTAAAAAAAATCATAAACAAATCTATTTCAAATAACAACAACAACAGCACTACAGATATTTAAAAACGGGAAATGAAGGGCAAAGGCTCTGGGGCTACAGAAGACTGGGAGGGGAAAGGGGGAAGGTTCTGGGCCTAGGTTGTGGCGGTGTTGTCTCGTGGACAAGGCTGCAAACGTATTTCCGCAGACAATGGCCAGCGACCTCCACTGCAACAGTCACTCATGGGGCTCCTTCCTCAGTTGAGGCTGCTGATGTTCCGATTTTGCGGAGGAGCTCGGCAGTACGGGGTCCAAGTACACCTGCGGTTTCGACTGTGACCGGACAAGCCCCGGTATTTATTTGTCTCCCTTTCTTCTGCATTGCAGGCCACAGTACCAGGGTTCGTTGCCGAATCGACTAAGTTTGAGGCAGAGAACATGTTGCAACATGTGACGTCACAGATGAGAGATCTAATAAAGATACTATAAACATTTGATAGCAAACAGATTTTTTAGATTTTCTGTTCAGGAGGTTAACCCTTTAACATTCACATTATTTTATATATACTATTATATTTTAATGGTAAAGGCTTTACCTCACATAATATCTCACATACGATTCACATTACTCTATATATACTATTATATTTTCATGGTAAAGGCTTTACCTCACATAACATTCACATTACTCTATATATACTATTATATTTTAATGGTAAAGGCTTTACCTCACATAACCTTTACATTACTCTATATATACTATTATATTTTCATGGTAAAGGCTTTACATCACATAATATCTCACATAACCTTTACATTACTCTATATATACTATTATATTTTAATGGTAAAGGCTTTACCTCACATAATATCGAATCTATGAGATTTTGAAAGTATTTATTTTGAAAACAATACCTTAACATCAGTTTGAGCGACCAGTTACAGCCAGTTTCAACAGAAAAAGGGAGAGAATTCTGGCCGGTTTTGGCCAGTTTGAACACTAAAGGGTTAAGGGAGACAAGAAGAAATGCAAGAACAAGGGAGATAAATGCCACAAAACGTTTGATTTCTAGCTATTACACCTTGAAAATAGTTTTAGAAGTAGAGATGTTGTGAGATGACTGTGAGACTTCAATAATTGTGATTGATATTTAGATTATCACCCGATTTGTAGAATAGAAGCATCTAAAAGGGTCAGTGTCGGAGAGGGCATCAGGCTGTAAAAATATTGTTTCAAACCAACCTGTCCGACCTATGCTGGCATAAAAAAGTGGCTATGCTGATGATGTTGATGATAATTATCAGATGGGTAGATGAATTGATGGATGTATGGTTTGTAGATATATAATTGGTCATGTGTATCACAGTTTTTTTAATAGGTACACTGTATCACAGTTTTTTTAATAGGTACACTATCAGTTTTTTTAATAGGTACACTGTATCCCAGTTTTTTTAATAGGTACACTGTATCAGTTTTTTTAATAGGTACACTGTATCCCAGTTTTTTTAATAGGTACACTGTATCACAGTTTTTTTAATAGGTACACTGTATCAGTTTTTTTAATAGGTACACTGTATCCCAGTTTTTTTAATAGGTACACTGTATCCCAGTTTTTTTAATAGGTACACTGTATCAGTTTTTTTAATAGGTACACTGTATCACAGTTTTTTTAATAGGTACACTGTATCACAGTTTTTTTAATAGGTACACTGTATCACAGTTTTTTTAATAGGTACACTGTATCAGTTTTTTTAATAGGTACACTGTATCCCAGTTTTTTTAATAGGTACACTGTATCACAGTTTTTTTAATAGGTACACTGTATCAGTTTTTTTAATAGGTACACTGTATCACAGTTTTTTAATAGGTACACTGCATCCCAGTTTTTTTAATAGGTACACTGTATCAGTTTTTTTAATAGGTACACTGTATCCCAGTTTTTTTAATAGGTACACTGTATCCCTGTGTGTTATAAGAAAAAACTAAAAAGGGTTGGTGACAAGAAGAGCATCTGGCTGTAAAACATTGTCTCAAAACATCCCAACCCATGCTGGCATGGAGAAGTGGACATGAAAATGATGAACATGGGATGGAAGAAAGTATTATGATATGACTTAATTAAATGAGGCAAGTGTCACATTATTTGATGAAGGTAGTAAATCTTTGCAAAGATATGGAGAATCTGAAAATATGGGCATCAGTCAATTACAGGGTTAAAGTCTGTCTCAAAACCGGAGGTTCATTCGGCCAGTGCTTATCCCGGTTTCTGAGGCGTTAAGTGACAGAGTACAGTACTCATTATAAAGTGGTCGAGTAGGTGTCATGACAAAAGCACCCAGTTAAACCCCCAGCTATAGCTGGAAATCATTTTCAGCTGAGTATACTGGAGCAACTTGAAATTAAGTGTTTTGCTCAAGTACACCACCAAGTCGAGGAATCAAACCGATGACATTATGATTGTACATCCAACACCTTTACCACTAGGCCATGCACCTCCTCTAAAATTAAAAGCTTCCAACAGAATTTTATATAACAACAATAGAGCCGACCTTACCCAATTACACCTCTCAAAGGCGATGACACACGACCGTGACCTCTGGCGTCACGCAGTAATACAGAGTACCCGACCTCCCATGGGTACAAGCTGAAGCATATAGACAATATGCCCCCACACCCCCCCACCGCAAGGTGGTCGTGGAGGTGCCACGGCAAAAAAGCACCCAGCCCACACTGTAAAGAGGTCGTGTAGGCGCCACGGCAAAAAAGCACCCAGCACTCACTGTAAATGAGGTTGGTGTTAGGAAGGGCATCCAGCTGTAGAAATCAGGCCAGATCAGTTCCTGTATGAGCAAGGCATGGTCAGCCGACCAGACACAGCCCACAACAGGACAACCCGTCTAACCCATGCTCGCGTGGAAGAACGGACGTAAAACGGTGATGATGATGATGATGATGATGATGATGAACATAACTGAGATGTTTGAACACACAAGACATATCTGAAGACACTTCGAATGCAGAGTCAGGTTCGATCTGTAACAGATCCTGCCTCGAGCCGATCGACGGAGAAACATGTGTAATATGTTAATAGATTGTGGTTTGATGCATCACTAATTCCTCGTTCTTTATAATAGTATAATCTGCTCTGCGCGAGCATCGAGTGCTCTACCGGCATACCACCTACGGATGCATTTACCTGCAACCCTACAACCCAACCACTATATATATATAATTGTTTCTACTTTAGGCATATATATAGTATATATATATATATATATATATATATATATATATATAGTATATATATATATACTATATATATATATACTATATATATATATATATATATATATATATAATTGTTTCTACTTTAGGCATATATATAGTATATATATATATATATATATATATATATATATATAGTATATATATATATACTATATATATATATACTATATATATATATATATATAGTATATATATATATAGTATATATATATATACTATATATATATATACTATATATATATATATATATATATATATATATATATATATACTATATATATATATACTATATATATATATATATATATATATATACTATATATATATATATATATACTATATATATATATATACTATATATATATATATATACTATATATATATATATATCCTATATATATATATATATACTATATATATATATATATACTATATATATATACTATATATATATACTATATATATATATATATATATAGTATATATATATATACTATATATATATATATATATACTATATATATATACTATATGTATATATATACTATATATATATAGTATATATATATATATAGTATAAATATATAGTATATATATATATATATAGTATATATATATACTATATATATATATATATACTATATATATATAGTATATATATATATACTATATATATATATATACTATATATATATACTATATATATATAGTATATATATATATACTATATATATATATATACTATATATATATACTATATGTATATATATACTATATATATATACTATATATATATATATATATACTATATATATATACTATATATATATATATATATACTATATATATATACTATATATATATATATATATACTATATATATATATATATATACTATATATATATATATATATACTATATATATATATATATATATATACTATATATATATATATATACTATATATATATATACTATATATATATACTATATATATATATATATACTATATATATATACTATATATATATATATACTATATGTATATATATACTATATGTATATATATACTATATATATATATATACTATATATATATACTATATGTATATATATACTATATGTATATATATACTATATATATATATATACTATATATATATATATACTATATATATATACTATATATATATATACTATATATATATACTATATATATATATATACTATATATATATATATATACTATATATATATATATATACTATAAGTTAAAACAATGAAATAAAATATCAAGTCATTAGAAATATACTTCACTGCTTTACGATCGTTTCTAGATGGTGATAATACATTGTATCTATACTCAGTTATTGATCTATGGAAGTTTACAAACTATCAGATAGATATCACCAGCTGTTTTCAAAAGACCCCACAACTTACAGTGGATACCTCTGTGTATATATATATATGGAGGCACATGGCTTAGTGGTTAGAGCATTGGCCTTGCAATCGAAAGGTTGTGAGTTCAATTCTCAGACCGGGTGATGTGTTGTTTCCTTGAGCAAGACACTTTATTTCACATTGCTCCAGTTTACTCAGATGTAGAAATGAGATGATAGGGACTGGGGTCCCTATCATTCCACTGCAAAGTGGTCGTGGAGGTGCCACGGCAAAAAAGCACCCAGCACTCACTGTAAATGAGGTTGGTGTTAGGAAGGGCATCCAGCTGTAGAATCAGTTCCCGTCCCACCCTTGCAAGCAGGGAAAAGTGGACGCAAAATGATGATGATGATGATGATATATACATATATATATATATATGTATCCCGGGTTCAATCGGGGATAACCACAGTAAGTAAGGTACTCAATACATAGTAGAGTATATATAATATATAGAGAAAATATGCTCCGAAATCATTAGACGTGTCCGTCGAACCTGCGGGTCCAGAATCAGATCAGATCCACACAATGATCGCGTCTCAAGCTGTCCGCCGGGGAAACAATTGTAACACACAATAAATCGAGTTCAGATGCATCACTGATTTTTCTTTTTTTATTATATTTATATTTGAAATATAACCTTTTTTTTATTTTTTCCGAGAGGTAGAGAGTGAAGGAGTGCAGAGAGAGAGAATGAGAGAGAATGAGAGAGAGAGAGAGAGAGAGAGAGAGAGAGAGAGAGAGAAAGACTATACCAACCAAAGCATCACTGTCTATGCCGTCATTGGATGTGTTATTATCAGACTTGGATTTGGGTGAATCTGGTGGAGCCGGCTGGGTGTCATAGCCGACATCTTCTGGACGCAGGCGTTGTAAAGATGGGGCATCATGGTTGCCTGAAGTGTTCCAAGGGTATGTTTCATTCACCCATTCAGCGGGGTCTTCCCATGGAGCCCTTCTTCCGTAAAGCTAAATAATAGAAATAGGGAGAAAATGACAGAATAAAAAAAAAACATGAGTATATTCTGCTAATTAACTGTCTTAATAATTGTTTCTACTTTTTGGCACAAGGCCAGCAATTACCCAGTACGTTACTGGTACTTTATTTTATCGACCCCGTAAGGATGAAAGGCAAAGTTAACCTCGGCGAGATTTGAACTCAGAATGGCAAGGGCCGTAACTCTATGCGTCAAAGCATGGCGTCCGACCCTCTACCGATACTGTCAATCCACTGTCTTAATAACAACAAAATTGTTTTATACTAACCAGGTCAGGCTTCTGCCCGCTACTGATACACTGTAACCCAGTACAACCTACATTGTGGTCGATATCAGGCCTGCCTGCTACTGATACCATGTAACCCAGTACAACCTGCTTCATGGTCAAGTGGTCAACGATTAAACCAAACCCTGAAGGTAAGTGAAATCTCAGTAGCACAAAACCTAACTTCATGGTTAGGTCAGGCTTCTTCCTGCTACTGGTACCATGTAACCCAGTACAACCTGCTACTGGTACCATGTAACCCAGTACAACCTGCTTCATGGTTGATATCAGGCTTCTTCCTGCTACTGGTACCATGTAACCCAGTACAACCTACTTCATGGTTGATATCAGGCTTCTTCCTGCTACTGGTACCATGTAACCCAGTACAACCTGCTTCATGGTTGATATCAGGCTTCTTCCTGCTACTGATGCCATGTAACCCAGTACAACCTGCTTCATGGTTGATATCAGGCTTCTTCCTGCTACTGGTACCATGTAACCCAGTACAACCTACTTCATGGTTGATATCAGGCTTCTTCCTGCTACTGATGCCATGTAACCCAGTACAACCTACTTCATGGTTGATATCAGGCTTCTTCCTGCTACTGGTACCATGTAACCCAGTACAACCTGCTTCATGGTTGATATCAGGCTTCTTCCTGCTACTGGTACCATGTAACCCAGTACAACCTGCTTCATGGTTGATATCAGGCTTCTTCCTGCTACTGGTACCATGTAACCCAGTACAACCTGCTTCATGGTTGATATCAGGCCTGCCTGCTACTGGTACCATGTAACCCAGTACAACCTGCTTCATGGTTGATATCAGGCTTCTTCCTGCTACTGATGCCATGTAACCCAGTACAACCTGCTTCATGGTTGATATCAGGCTTCTTCCTGCTACTGGTACCATGTAACCCTGTACAACCTGCTTCATGGTTGATATCAGGCCTGCCTGCTACTGGTACCATGTAACCCAGTACAACCTGCTTCATGGTTGATATCAGGCTTCTTCCTGCTACTGGTACCATGTAACCCAGTACAACCTGCTTCATGGTTGATATCAGGCCTGCCTGCTACTGATACCATGTAACCCAGTACAACCTGCTTCATGGTTGATATCAGGCTTCTTCCTGCTACTGGTACCATGTAACCCTGTACAACCTGCTTCATGGTTGATATCAGGCCTGCCTGCTACTGGTACCATGTAACCCAGTACAACCTGCTTCATGGTTGATATCAGGCTTCTTCCTGCTACTGGTACCATGTAACCCTGTACAACCTGCTTCATGGTTGATATCAGGCCTGCCTGCTACTGATACCATGTAACCCAGTACAACCTGCTTCATGGTTGATATCAGGCTTCTTCCTGCTACTGGTACCATGTAACCCAGTACAACCTGCTTCATGGTTGATATCAGGCTTCTTCCTGCTACTGGTACCATGTAACCCAGTACAACCTACTTCATGGTTGATATCAGGCTTCTTCCTGCTACTGGTACCATGTAACCCAGTACAACCTGCTTCATGGTTGATATCAGGCTTCTTCCTGCTACTGGTACCATGTAACCCAGTACAACCTGCTTCATGGTTGATATCAGGCTTCTTCCTGCTACTGGTACCATGTAACCCAGTACAACCTGCTTCATGGTTGATATCAGGCTTCTTCCTGCTACTGGTACCATGTAACCCAGTACAACCTGCTTCATGGTTGATATCAGGCTTCTTCCTGCTACTGGTACCATGTAACCCAGTACAACCTGCTTCATGGTTGATATCAGGCTTCTTCCTGCTACTGGTACCATGTAACCCAATACAACCTGCTTCATGGTTGATATCAGGCTTCTTCCTGCTACTGGTACCATGTAACCCAATACAACCTGCTTCATGGTTGATATCAGGCTTCTTCCTGCTACTGGTACCATGTAACCCAGTACAACCTGCTTCATGGTTGATATCAGGCTTCTTCCTGCTACTGGTACCATGTAACCCAATACAACCTGCTTCATGGTTGATATCAGGCTTCTTCCTGCTACTGGTACCATGTAACCCAGTACAACCTGCATCATGGTTGATATCAGGCTTCTTCCTGCTACTGGTACCATGTAACCCAGTACAACCTACTTCATGGTTGATATCAGGCTTCTTCCTGCTACTGGTACCATGTAACCCAGTACAACCTACTTCATGGTTAGGTCAGGCCAGGTGAGGTCAGGTCAGGTCAGGCTTTTGCTTGCTACTGATACCATGTAACCCAGTAGAACCCACTTCATGGTCAAGTGGTCAGGGACTAAACCAGAGCCCGAAGGTAAGTGAAACCCAGGTAGCACAAAACACAAGAAGTATTAAAAGGGCGGATGATCTACAGATTAAATATAATCGGAACTAAACAGAATATATCCCAAAACATAAGGACCTATAAAGAACTGTAAGGTAACATCTCTACATCATTGTTATCATAATTTTAAACATTTACTGCCTAATTCACATTGTGGTAGCTTTCAAATAAAACACTATTTCCTACACTTTACACAATGCTTCACGCAAACTAGGATACCCTCTCATGTATATCTTTATACACACACACACACATATATATATATATATATTTATTTATTTAGGTTTGTTGGTCCACCACTGGATAGAACTGGTCATTCCGTATGGTCAACCTCGATGTAATATTAGGGAGAGCACTCGATGTAATGCAACTCACCCGTCTTCGTTTGTGTAGTTGGTGGTGTGAGTACGGAGTTAATTATTATAAAATAACAGGAGGCTGGACTGGTGTAATTCCTTAAAGGTTTATTATACTATGAACATTTCAATGACCGGGTTCAGTATGAATCCGGTGACATCATCAGGTATTCAAAATTTAACAAAGGAATATAATAGACAAAATCCATGGGGTTGAAAAGAGGAATTACCCCAGTCCAGCCTCCTGTTATTTTATAATATTATATATATTTATATATATATATATGTGTGTGTGTATGTATGTAAGCATATGCATGAGAGGGGGTCTATCTATCTATCTATCTATATACAACTGATTCTTTTTTTCAAATACCACTTTGGAAGAAGAATCAGGATGGAGAGAGAGGTGCTGTACCCCAGCAAGTTTTATGAAAGGTGGGTGAAAGTGGCGAGAATGGCCCGAGTGAATGGGCGTTCTCTCTATATCAGCCTGTAGGTTGAGGAAAAGGAGGAGGAGAGGAAAGGAGTACAAGCTCTTCGTACTCCTGGAGATGAGGGTTGCACATTTTTTTTCCGGGGGTATGTGTTACCCATATAAACTGTCTCCCTCTATTGGGGAAAATCGACTAACTTTTAAATTCCATCTGTGATAACATTTTACACGTTTTTATTGTATGTAAACTTCCCCCTTTGTATTTGTCCCCTTCTTTTGTGCCCCTGTGGCTAATAAAGAAATATATCTATATACATATAGATACATAGATATGTAAAATCCCGACTGCAGCGCCATCTGGTTCCGGCTTGTGTTCAGCAAACCTTTTCATGGGTGTAGTAATATTTGTAGGGTATGAAAAAATAGGTCACTGGTGTTGGTAGTGCTTTGGTTGAGTTTATAATTGTTTCTACTTTTGGCAGAAGGCCAGCAATTATCCCAGTGTATTACTGGTACTTTATTTTCTCGACCCCCATAAGGATGAAAGGCAAAGTAAACCTCGGCGGGATTTGAACTCAGACCGTAAAGGGACGTAACTCTATGCTAGAAAGCATGGCGTCCAACCCTCTACCGATACTTATAACACTAGTAAACTGGTTAGATGGAGGAAGTGGGGGAAGAGACAGTGCTAAGTTTATCTGGACAGGTAAGGGGTCAGGAGAAGGAAGTAGTGTGGGTGAGGTGTAGGGGTGGTTAGTGGGTAAGAGTGGAGTAGGAGAAGGGGTATAATAGTCTTAGAAATAGAGGGTGGAGGGGTAGGGTTATTTATAGATGGGGTTTACAGGCTGAAGTCATATTATGGGAAAACCTTTTTGTAGCTAGCAGCAGTAATATCTCCCTGAATTTTCTCTGTCCTGAGGTGTAGGGGTGGATAGTGGGTAAGAGTGGAGTAGGAGAAGGGGTATAATAGTCTTAGAAATAGAGGGTGGAGGGGTAGGGTTATTTATAGATGGGGTTTACAGGCTGAAATCATATTATGGGAAAACCTTTTTGTAGCTAGCAGCAGTAATATCTCCCTGAATTTTCTCCGTCCTGTTCTTACTCTGGCTACTGTACTTTCGGAACACCCTCCTCCAATGCTGGTTTGTTACGTCACTCATAACGATGCCCACCATGTACTCCAGTGTATCCAGCCTGGAGCTGCCCAACATGACCATTGAAGTCCTCTGCTTAGCATAACGAGATATATATATATATATATATATATATATATATATACCCATCAATAGATGGAGGCACATGGCTGATGGAGGCACATGGCTTAGTGGTTAGAGCATTGGCCTTGCAATCGAAAGGTTGTGAGTTCAATTCTCAGACCGGGTGATATGTTGTGTCCTTGAGCAAGACACTTTATTTCACATTGCTCCAGTTTACTCAGCTGTAGAAATGAGATTATAGGGACTGGGGTCCCTATCATTCCACTGCAAAGTGGTTGTGGAGGTGCCACGGCAAAAAAGCACCCAGCACTCACTGTAAATGAGGTTGGTGTTAGGAAGGGCATCCAGCTGTAGAAATCAAGCCAGCATCAGTTCCCGTCCCACCCTTGCAAGCAGGGGGAAAGCGGACGTAAAATGAAATGATGATGATGATGATGATCGACAGTCGATCGACTTTCGTCAAATCGGACCGAGGGAACAATGTTTCCGTTGGTCTTTCCAATTGCTAATACTATCTATCGGTCGCAACTCCAGGTAGAAGGAGCAACGTGAAATAAAGTATCTTGCTCAAGGACATAACGCATCGCCCTGTCCAGGAATCGAACTCACAACCTCATATATATATATACATATACACATACATATATATATACACATACACACACACACACATATATATATACACATACACACACACACATATTTACACACACACACACACACATATATATATATACACATACACACACACACATATATATATATATATACACACATACATACTTGGTTATATATATATATATATATCAAATGATTGGCACAGCAGCATCATTTTCAACTGCTATGAATGGGATTCATGTGAAATTGGACAAATGAAGGGTAAAGGAGATGCACTAGATAGAGCAAGCTATGGAGGCATCAAGCTGATGGATTAGGTCATGAAAGTAACAGAAAGAGTTATAGCACAGCTTATTAGGAACCGGGTAAATCTAGATGAGATGCAGTTTGGATTTGTACCAGGCAAAAACACCACAGAAGCTCTCTTCCTGGTGAAGCAGTTGCAGGAAAAGTACCTAGCTAAAAGTAATCCCCTCTACTTGGTCTTTTTTGATCTAGAGAAAGCTTTCAAGAGACTGCCCCGTGCCATATATATGCTTGACCTCACCAAAATGAAAAGAAATATGATTACTTTGAATCGTAAATACAATGTTTAATTATACTGTTCACAAATGAATGTTGTAGTGTTCAATAAGCTTTTGTGTTGTGCATGAGTCTTTTATTTACCATGGGATGTGCCCTTAAATGTAAAGTGACAAATTGTAGTCAGCAGTGTGAAGCTAGCAGATGTAACAGTAAACCATTATATGGACAAGGTGTGTTGTACAGGTGAAAAGACTGTGAACTGAGTGATGCTGGGGCCACATGCCAGCCTAAGTATAATGACTGCTAGTTGTTTTACTTACTAGAATTTTTACTTATTTTCCATACGCTGATGTATGTATGTGCATATGCATACACTTATATGCATGAGTATATAAAAATAAACACGCAAACACAGACATACATTCACACAAGCTCACACATACATTAACAAAAACACACACATACACAGCGTAGTTTTTTTTCCTCATCCCCTGCCTTCCTTTTACACACACACATACATTCACGCAGGCAGTAGATGTAAAGAGAGAGGAGTAGTACGAGGTAGTCAAACTACTCCGCTCTCTTTATGTGTTGTGACAGAACTGCAGAAATTTATATGTAGATAGATAACAGATGGCCCTAGAAAATGTTCTCCTTCATACAATTGCCGCTTCTCTTCTCTGCGATGTCGCAGGTCACTCATTTGGTGGTCGTGTCGTTAAGGGAAAAAATACTGCGAGAAAACATTTCTTTCGCTACATATTTATGTGTATATACAAACATATACACAGTAAGTAAGAATTCTATATGATGTATACAATGTAAAACTTGGATACACAAGAGGTGTAGTGGAATAGCATGCAGGTAAACAGCAAAACTAGGCTTTGTATGTGGCAGGTGCACAGGGATAATTGGTATTAAGAACACCAGTGAAATAAACTTTGACCAGTCCAAGGAAAGTTCCATAGATAGCTCTTGTTACCTATGTGACCTAAGTAACAAGGAAGGAGGCTTATCTGAAAGCAAAGTAGCCAGAATAAGAAGAGAAGAGAAAAAGTTCAGGAAGCTACTATCACTGTTAGTGACAAAGAGTTTTTTCTCTCTCTGAGTGTAAGGCTGAGGTTGCATGATGCTTGCATGTGAAACGCAATGAATACAAGGACTGAACAAAAATGGATCAAATATTTTCCAAAGGATGTGTGATATTAATGTGCATGAATGGCAACACATCATTATTATTATCATTATTATAAGTTACGGCGTCGATAAAATAAAGTACCAGTAATACACTGGGTAATTGCTGACCTTGTGCCTAACGTAGAAACAATTATTATAAGTTGAAAAAGGGCGATGGATTGGCAGTATCGGTAGAGGGTCGGACGCCATGCTTTGACGCATAGAGTTACGGCCCTTGCCATTCTGAGTTCAAATCCCGCCGAGGTTAACTTTGCCTTTCATCCTTACGGGGTCGATAAAATAAAGTACCAGTAATGCACTGGTTATTGCTGGCTTTAGAAAACAATTATTATAAGTAGAAACAATTATTATAAGTTGAAAGAGAAGAATTGGATGGAGTGTTCAGGACAGAAGACTGCCCTGGTATGGACACGTTGGTATGAATCGGGATGATGATCCTTAACTGAAGAAGTGCCAAGCGATCCAAGTGGAAGGAAGCTGCAGAAGAGGAAGACTGAGGAAAACTTAGGCTGAAAAAGGTGATGCATGATCTCAAAATACTGAACCTCACAGAGGAGATGAAAAAGAAACACAAGTGACGGAAAGCTATGTTGGAGAAGACCTATCCAACTCATACAAGCATGGCAAGATGGATGTTAAACAGTGATGAAGATGATAATAATATGTAAAATGTAAAATAAACACACTGTAAAATGGTTAGTGTTAGGAAGGGTATCCAGCTGTAGAATACCAAGTCAAAAAACGGGTCTGTGTGAGCAAGACATGGTCATCTGACCTGGTTAGCTCTGTAACATGACAACTCGTCCAACCCATGCCAGCATGGAAAATAGACATAAAAACGATGATAAGAGGGTGAAGATGATGATGTTTCCAGAGAAGTCTATGCTATCCAATGTATCCTTCTTTTACTAAGATGGTAAAGTGTGGTTTGAAGGGAATTTGATTGTTATATCAGACAATTCAGAGATTCTTGTTGGCTTCTTTAATTAAAAAAAGTCTAAAATCTGTCTTGAGCCTGAAGACATGCCAGGCCATGGCTTATCCCAGTTTCGATGTCATTAAGTGATTGAGAAGACTCTTCGCTAGACAGGACACCAGTCCATGGCAGGGTTAAACCCCCCAGCTATTGCTGCTGGTGCACCATTTCAGCTGAGTATACTGGAGCAGCATAAGATGAAGTGTTTTACTCAAGAACACAACACACAACCGTGTCAGAGAATCAAACCTACAACACTATCATTGTAAAACCAACTCCATCACTACTAGGCCATGTGCCTCCATTTCTTCAATAAAGATACTTCTAAACATCTTTAATGAAAATATTTTAGAATGCACTGCGCAGGCTTCCTTGAGAGGACAAGTCTCTCAGTTCTTAATGCACTGATTTTCTTTCTAAGCAGCACCCGGCATCAAGCCTTTCAATAGAGTGTATAGCTCAGAGATCAGAGTCACTCCAGATAGAACTGCTACTTCTTTGAACTGAGAGATCACAACTCCAACATTCTGGGCATGTGGTTAGAATGTCTCAGGAAAGAGTTGCAGGAGTCACTCCAGATAGAACTGCTACTTCTTTGAACTGAGAGATCACAACTCCAACACTCTGGGCATGTGGTTAGAATGTCTCAGGAAAGAGTTGCAGGTGTCACTCCAGATAGAACTGCTACTTCTTTGAACTGAGAGATCACAACTCCAACACTCTGGGCATGTGGTTAGAATGTCTCAGGAAAGAGTTGCAGGAGTCACTCCAGATAGAACTGCTGCTTCTTTGAACTGAGAGATCACAACTCCAACACTCTGAGCATGTGGTTAGAATGTCTCAGGAAAGAGTTACAGGAGTCACTCCAGATAGAACTGCTGCTTCTTTGAACTGAGAGATCACAACTCCAACACTCTGAGCATGTGGTTAGAATGTCTCAGGAAAGAGTTGCAGGAGTCACTCCAGATAGAACTGCTACTTCTTTGAACTGAGAGATCACAACTCCAACACTCTGGGCATGTGGTTAGAATGTCTCAGGAAAGAGTTGCAGGAGTCACTCCAGATAGAACTGCTGCTTCTTTGAACTGAGAGATCACAACTCCAACACTCTGAGCATGTGGTTAGAATGTCTCAGGAAAGAGTTACAGGAGTCACTCCAGATAGAACTGCTGCTTCTTTGAACTGAGAGATCACAACTCCAACACTCTGAGCATGTGGTTAGAATGTCTCAGGAAAGAGTTGCAGGAGTCACTCCAGATAGAACTGCTACTTCTTTGAACTGAGAGATCACAACTCCAACACTCTGGGCATGTGGTTAGAATGTCTCAGGAAAGAGTTGCAGGAGTCACTCCAGATAGAACTGCTACTTCTTTGAACTGAGAGATCACAACTCCAACACTCTGGGCATGTGGTTAGAATGTCTCAGGAAAGAGTTGCAGGAGTCACTCCAGATAGAACTGCTACTTCTTTGAACTGAGAGATCACAACTCCAACACTCTGGGCATGTGGTTAGAATGTCTCAGGAAAGAGTTGCAGGAGTCACTCCAGATAGAACTGCTACTTCTTTGAACTGAGAGATCACAACTCCAACACTCTGGGCATGTGGTTAGAATGTCTCAGGAAAGAGTTGCAGGAGTCACTCCAGATAGAACTGCTACTTCGTTGAACTGAGAGATCACAACTCCAACACTCTGGGCATGTGGTTAGAATGTCTCAGGAAAGAGTTGCAGGAGTCACTCCAGATAGAACTGCTACTTCTTTGAACTGAGAGATCACAACTCCAACATTCTGGGCATGTGGTTAGAATGTCTCAGGAAAGAGTTGCAGGAGTCACTCCAGATAGAACTGCTACTTCTTTGAACTGAGAGATCACAACTCCAACATTCTGGGCATGTGGTTAGAATGTCTCAGGAAAGAGTTGCAGGAGTCACTCCAGATAGAACTGCTACTTCTTTGAACTGAGAGATCACAACTCCAACATTCTGGGCATGTGGTTAGAATGTCTCAGGAAAGAGTTGCAGGAGTCACTCCAGATAGAACTGCTACTTCTTTGAACTGAGAGATCACAACTCCAACATTCTGGGCATGTGGTTAGAATGTCTCAGGAAAGAGTTGCAGGAGTCACTCCAGATAGAACTGCTACTTCTTTGAACTGAGAGATCACAACTCCAACATTCTGGGCATGTGGTTAGAATGTCTCAGGAAAGAGTTGCAGGAGTCACTCCAGATAGAACTGCTACTTCTTTGAACTGAGAGATCACAACTCCAACACTCTGGGCATGTGGTTAGAATGTCTCAGGAAAGAGTTGCAGGTGTCACTCCAGATAGAACTGCTACTTCTTTGAACTGAGAGATCACAACTCCAACACTCTGGGCATGTGGTTAGAATGTCTCAGGAAAGAGTTGCAGGAGTCACTCCAGATAGAACTGCTGCTTCTTTGAACTGAGAGATCACAACTCCAACACTCTGAGCATGTGGTTAGAATGTCTCAGGAAAGAGTTACAGGAGTCACTCCAGATAGAACTGCTGCTTCTTTGAACTGAGAGATCACAACTCCAACACTCTGAGCATGTGGTTAGAATGTCTCAGGAAAGAGTTGCAGGAGTCACTCCAGATAGAACTGCTACTTCTTTGAACTGAGAGATCACAACTCCAACACTCTGGGCATGTGGTTAGAATGTCTCAGGAAAGAGTTGCAGGAGTCACTCCAGATAGAACTGCTGCTTCTTTGAACTGAGAGATCACAACTCCAACACTCTGAGCATGTGGTTAGAATGTCTCAGGAAAGAGTTACAGGAGTCACTCCAGATAGAACTGCTGCTTCTTTGAACTGAGAGATCACAACTCCAACACTCTGAGCATGTGGTTAGAATGTCTCAGGAAAGAGTTGCAGGAGTCACTCCAGATAGAACTGCTACTTCTTTGAACTGAGAGATCACAACTCCAACACTCTGGGCATGTGGTTAGAATGTCTCAGGAAAGAGTTGCAGGAGTCACTCCAGATAGAACTGCTACTTCTTTGAACTGAGAGATCACAACTCCAACACTCTGGGCATGTGGTTAGAATGTCTCAGGAAAGAGTTGCAGGAGTCACTCCAGATAGAACTGCTACTTCTTTGAACTGAGAGATCACAACTCCAACACTCTGGGCATGTGGTTAGAATGTCTCAGGAAAGAGTTGCAGGAGTCACTCCAGATAGAACTGCTACTTCTTTGAACTGAGAGATCACAACTCCAACACTCTGGGCATGTGGTTAGAATGTCTCAGGAAAGAGTTGCAGGAGTCACTCCAGATAGAACTGCTACTTCTTTGAACTGAGAGATCACAACTCCAACACTCTGGGCATGTGGTTAGAATGTCTCAGGAAAGAATTGCTGGACAATATGTCTGGTGAGAAACCAAATCCTTAATAAAATCAAGCAATCCTTTGTAAATCAAATTATACAGATGCAATGTACACAGTGTACAAGTCATACTGCCATATTAAGAGTTACAATGTATGCAGTGTGCAAGCCATATTGCTATTTGTATGATAAATGCAACAACAGTAGATACAAGAATAGCATAATACAAGTGGAGTAACATTTCAGTGGTGTGATCTTGAAACTAACAACAGGAACACACTAACAACAAACTAATAACTACATAAACACATTGACAACATTATGGACAAACTAACAACAGTATGAAGAAACTTACATGAACATCAAACTAACAACTAAATGAACCAACTAACAACTTTATAAACAAAACAGGAACAAACAAAAAACATCAGAAACAGACCAACAACATCAACAAACTAACAACATTAACAACAGACCAACAACAACATCAACAAACTGACAACATTAACAACATCAACAAACTAACAACATTAACAGACCAACAACAATATCAACAAATTAACAACAGACCAAAAACAACATCAACAAACTAACAACATTAACAACAACATCAACAAACTAACAACATTAACAACATCAACAAACTGACAACATTAACAACAGACCAACAACATCAACAAACTAACAACATTAACAAAGACCAACAACAACATTAACAACAGACCAACAACATCAACAAACTAACAACATTAACAACAGACCAACAACATCAACAAACTAACAACATTAACAACAGACCACAACATCAACAAACTAACAACATTAACAACGGACCAACAACATCAACAAACTAACAACATTAACAGACCAACAACAACATCAACAAACTAACAACATTAACAGACCAACAACAACATCAACAAACTAACAACATTAACAGACCAACAACAATATCAACATACCAACAATAATAACAACAAACTAACATTAACAACAGACTAACAACAACATCAACAAACTGACAACATTAACAACAGACCAACAACAACATTAACAACAGACCAACAACATCATCAACAAACTAACAACATTAACAACAGACCAACAACAACATCAACAAACTGACAACATTAACAACAGACCAACAACAATATCAACAAACTAACAACAGACCAACATCAACAAACTGACAATAACTTTATAAACAAATTAAGAACATGATCAACCTAACAACAGATTTAGAACAACAAACCAACAACTTTATAAACAACTAACAACAATATTATGAACAAACTAACAAGAAGAATGCACTAACATCACAAACAACTTGAGTGTGGAAACTAAAACATGGAGGTCGATCATGCAGGAGGAAGAGAAGGTGATAACATAAATGAAAGGAAGACATGCATAGAAGGTGATATGGTTGAATGATTTGTTTATAAAGCACATTATTTAGGAGATGGTAGAGAGTCGGACACCATGCTTTGAAGCATAGAGTTAGGTCCCTTTATGATCTGAGTTCAAATCCCGCCGAGGTTAACTTTGCTTTTCATCCTTACGGGGTCGATAACATGAAGTACCAGTAATGCACTGGGTATTTGCTGGCCTTGTGCCTAAAGTAGAAACAATTATTTAGGAGATGCCCGTCCTACCCTCCGCTATCTCCTAAACATGACACAGCCAACTGGGAGTGGTTCCCTAGGGAGGGAATCTAGAAATTGCTTTTGAAATATGGGAGTAGGTTAGGAAAGTTTTCAGTTGACATTTGGCCATTGTGTATGTTGTATGTAAGAAGCAGTTTTATATTAGCTAAGAGGGCACCAAGACCATTAAGTAGTAAAGTACAAAGATCTTTATCTAGGAGAGTGTCAACTAGTAGGGTACCAAGGCCAATAACTAGTAGGGTACCAATACCTTGCAATGGGGGACTGGTGTCATGTCCAAAGGGAAGTGTTGTAGTCTCAGTTGCTTAACACCATGGAAACCAGCATAAGCTCCAGTCTGATGAGACTCTGAACTTGAGACAGACTTTAGACCATGTATTATATTACTAAATCTTTTCAAATTTTTCATTATTTTCAAAGCATTTAGAATTCATTAAAAATATGGTAATGAACATGTTAATGATCCTGCCAACCCACCACCCTAAAATTAATAATAATAATAATAAATTCTAGGGAGAGAAAAGGGTCAATTATACATCAATCTCAGTATATAACTGGTATTCATTTTTTGGAGAGACGAAAGGCAAAGTTAACCATGGCCGGTTTTGAACTAAGAAACCAGAGAATCTAATTTGATATTGTATTTACAGTGAATGTATCAGTTGTTTGACCGGGGGAACAGCCTGGTTAACGTAATTCTCAGGGAGATTCAGTGTGACAAGGCTGGTCCTTCCACAGACGTGTACTCTTAATGTAGTTCTCTGGGAGATTCAACATGACACAGTCTATAAGAAGGCTGGCCCCTTAAATTACAGGCACAATTCCAGCTGAGTGGACAGGAATATGAAATAAAGTGTCTTGTTCAAGGACACAACACACTGCTAGGAATCGAACTCACGACCTTAGGAATCATGAGCTGAACACATTAACCACTAAACCACCATGCACCATCACAAAAATTCAAGCAACAAACCTCATAAACCATTTACTATGAAGCTAAGAAGCACTGACAACATAAGCATATAAAAAATTATTATTATTATTATCATTATTATTTTTACGTGCACCTGCAGCAAATAAGGAACAAGTAAAGACAATGTTTTTTTAAAAAATTCTTTGGACACAAACAACAACTTGAGCAGCTTTTATCTAATCAAACCAAAAATCGACCAAAAATCTAGCAAATGTGGTTGTTTAACTCTTAACATCCTGTAATGATTTAGACAGAGAATATCTTAAAACAAGATTTGTAATTTAACCCTTTAGGGATCTAATAAAGATACTAAAAACATTTGATAGCAAACAGATTTTTTAGATTTTCTGTTCAGGAGGTAAACCCTTTAGCATTCACATTATTTTATATATACTATTATATTTTAATGGTAAAGGCTTTACCTCACATAATATCGAATCTATGAGATTTTGAAAGTATTTATTTTGAGAACAATACCGTAACATCAGTTTGAGTGACCAGTTACAGCTAGTTTCAACAGAAAAAGGTAGAGAATTCTGGCCGGTTTGAACATTAAAGGGTTAAATGTTTAAATATTGTTACTTCTGGAGAGATCTTTGTGAAAAATTTCAGTAAACAAAAGTATAAAGATTTTAATAGTTAATATGATATCACAGGGCTGTTTTGTACTTTCCAAGAATGCCATGCTAATGTGGTTTGTTAATATCTACAGTATCTTTACTTGTGGACAGATTATTATGAAAACTTAATGTATTAGAGTAAACACTTTAACCCTTTAGTATTCACATTACTCTATATATACTATTATATTTTCATGGTAAAGGCTTTACCTCACATAATATTGAATCTATGAGATTTTGAAAGTATTTATTTTGAGAACAATACCTTAACATCAGTTTGAGCGACCAGTTACAGCCAGTTTCAACAGAAAAAGGTAGAAAATTCTGGCCGATTTGAACATTAAAGTGTTAATTTTTAATGTAATGCAGGCATAGTGATGTTTTGTATTTTTCAAGAATGTCTAGCTTACATGGTTACATGTAATACAAGGTATTAAGAGTTAAGAGAAATACTTAGGAGGTGGGGCGGTCACTCTAAATTGGAGTTTAAAGGTGGGTAAAATTGAAAGGAAGCATGAACAACTTAAATACATAGATACTATCTATATCCCTTTTTAGTGGTATCCCTCAATCACCTGACCCATTAGGTGATAGAAATTATAACAAACTATTTGGCACTATTTGTTCAAATGTAAAAACTATCAATCTGAGAGAGAGGACATCTTGAAACTAATCATTAAAAAACTACTAGGATTGGAGATACAATATTTTGTGAAAGATCTACCAACTTCAAAATCTTTGAATATATGGAGGTTACAAAAAGATTCAGCAACAGAACCTTCTAGTTGCTTTACAGCTCCCCTTGTTTTCCCTTTTTCTGTATCTTTTTTAATGCTTATTTTATCACCCGTTGGCCTTCCCTATTTAAATTTTATTTTTATTTTAATTTTATTTTAAAAATTTTAATTTTTATATTCATTTATCTCTGTATATCTTTTTTTTGTTTCTCAACAGTAAGTAAATACTTCCTCTAATCTGTCCTGGTTTACTAGCTCAATAAAGACATTTAAATCGATTAAATAAATAGTAAACGTCAATGGCAATCTCACAAATAAATATACAATAGAATATTGGAACATTTATAAATTGCTTCAGTAAGTTTGTGAAGTAGCATTGGACAGAGATTTAAGGTTGCTTCAACATTGGAAGTTGGTCTCATATCAGCTACTGGACAGACTAACAGGCTGACCAATGAGCTTTGTTAAAACATATTGAAATACCTCTTGCAAAGTTTTCATCCTTGACTAATGGGCCAGGCAATCATTTGGTTCTAAACAGCTAAAGAAATGCTACTTCTTTATTATAACTATATATAACAAAATGTAACTTGAAATCAAATATACTGGAGAAAAGCTATGGCCAGTGCTTTTAAATTAGGATTTACTGCAGAAAAACTTCACAGAAGACATGCTATAGTCTATTTACTTACCTCATTGTCATTCAGTTTACGTGACTGGGAGAAAAAATAGGAGGATGTTGGAAGCAATATTTTCAATCATTTCATAATATAAGCAAATGACAACCATAAACACTGTCAAATGACAGCCCTAAACACCACCAATTGACAGCTTTAAACCAAGATGTTGTTTTTAAATGTATTAGTCCCGAGGGAAGAGGCAGTAACTTTAAAGTTTGCAGGCCCTTCCCAGATTGTGGCTGTTAGAGAGCTTTAACATCTTCAGTAAAAAGCAAGGACTTATAGCCTGGACGAGATGCTTGCAACCCGGGTAAACTCTGATCAAGGGATAAAAGAACCATGTGGTTTAGCCCCATTATCAGCCCTGGGTAGGGTAAGCAGACATATAATTAACCCTTTCATTACTGAAATATTTTGTATTTTAAATAAAGTAATGAACAATTTTGAAAGAATTTGCTAAAATTATAATTTCATTAAAATGATATTTGTAACATATCAAAATGTTCTTATATATGATTATATTGGAAGGTTTTAATCTAAGTAGAAACTCTTTGGTTTGAGGCAAATTAATATGAAAAGGGTTAAAGCCATCATATAATTTATTTTAGATGCTCTCAACCATACTCTCATGTCCCACAGACACTTAGCTGTTATCCTTTACACCTACCATCATATTTCTCTGCGCTTTCTACTTTACCATGACACACCACTAATGCTATCCCCTGATGCTGCCCATGTTGTTTTCTACTCAACTCCCCTAACAACAAACAACATGTAGCTACCACTGTCACTCACTTTCCCCACTATCAGTGTAAGGTGGGGATTAGTCCAGGTACAGGTCACTGTGTGGGCTTAAATACTGAGTGGTTAGGGTTCCAGCGCTTGTTAGATGTGGACCATTAACCTCCAAGATTGTTAGTTTGAGGCATAGGTACGATTTTTGTGTGTGACCAAACTCAACAGACATAGATCCCACAGTCCAACCAACTCGACCACAGAACAAGACTGCAATTGCTGCCACCAGGAGTGCTCTCTGGACTCCAAATTCCTAACTACCAATGTAGCATACAAATGTGAGGTCGCCACCAGCATGCAGAGAAAGGTTTGATGGCTAACACCTTCAAATTCCGATTCACGCTTGGTGCTGCTGTCGGGATTTTGCATATTTCTATACCCCCCTCAGCATCTCTCCATGCATTGAATGCTCCCATGATTAGCGATCTCCCCAGTCTCAGCACCACAGACTCTCTCTTTCTCTCTCTCTCTATATATATCATCATCATCATCATTTAACATCCATCTTCCACGCTAGCATGGGTTAGACATGAGTTGTGCTTCTTGAGGCAAGGTTGGTTGGGTGACTGTGTCTCGCTCATATAGGACTATATATATATATATATGCAAGCGTGGAAGATGGACGTTAAACGATGATGATGATGATGATGATAAAGCTGGGAGGTAATGTCTGTAGTAGGTAGAGCACTCAATCCAAAGGATGAGTTCATGGATAAACCAAAAGTCTAGCCTGGAATGAACTAACCCAAATAAAAATTGCCACCCCTACAACAGTCAAATTTGAGTTGTTTCCCTAGTCACCAAACTACCATTGTCTGCCGTGCAGAATCCAGTTAGCTCATATTTACCTATATTCTCATTGCAGCCACACACACAGGTTGAAAATATGTCCGGTAAAAAGCACGTCCTCAAGTATGGTTAGCTAATTTATTGTGGAGCTAACTCTATATTGCTGTAATATCTATGAGAAGCAGGAGGATGACCCCAATTGCCATATAAAAAATCTAATTGAAGAACATTTCTTGTGTAAAGTATTGTGTTTAAGTTGCACGTGTCGTGTACTTTTATGTCAAGTATTGTGTGCTCTGTTTCATTCTGTTGTTGATTTGTTGGTTGAGGAGTCTACATATAAGCAATGATTTCTTTATCCTCAACTTGCCCACATTTCTCTCCTTGGCTTCAGTATTGACTGTTATGCTTTTGTTGGTGTTTTTGCATTTGTCAATGTGTTTTTTTAATGAAGATGTGTGTGTGTGTTGAGGTGTTCTTTAATGAGGATGTGGAGTGGTCAAGTCATACTACCAATGTAGAACACATTGCATTTGTTGCATTAAATCCGGTATATCACATGTATCTACTAACACATACTTGTGTCATGGATAGGGTAGTTAGTCAGCATGGATTGGTTGTTGTTGCCACTGTATTGCTTTTTAGATCAGCATCCTCGCACTGAAGGGCTGAAGTGAGCTAATTGTATGTTTAGTCCTTCCTTGAGGATGGCTTTGTGAATTGGTGTGGTTATGTTTTCACAGAAGTGTGTTACTTTAATGAAGCAGGTCTTATGCCTGCAGGACCTTCGATTCCTAAAAGGATTCACTGTGGATGTCGGGTATCTGTTTGTCTTCAGTACTTCCATGAAGTGTGCAGTGTGAGTGATCTGCTCCCCCGTCTTGCTTCATTTACTCCGGATACACATAAGTTCATTTCTTATGTATCCCAATTTTAGCACTATACCAACAGAGACAGTCAAGAAACTACCATCAGTGAACCCACAGACACTTCAAACAATACCAACACTCTTGTCATAGACTTGACAGGATCGCTATCACATGAATAACTTGAACTCCTCAGTCTTGGCCCAAAATTTATATTGACTCAGTGACTAGATGACAGGATGAAACTAAACTTTGAAGCCAGCTTTTCCCCGAGCTGCCTACCAGCTCAAATGGCTCTCAGTCATAAACAACACCACCACTACTTTCATGAACACCACTTAATTTCCAATATACTACCTCGACCACCCACTCTCTCCACCTGCCAACCGAGAGCTTGACCTCAAACTCTCCAGACTTCAGCAGTATGTGTGCCAGAGAGATATGAAAGATGTGCTAATTACCAGAGTTACGCCGAGTTCTGACTGCTACACTGACCATTTGCTCATACGATCTACCCTCAGTGAAGAAAAGAGCGCCACAATTCAAGAAAATAAATGTGTTGATTGCTTCCCCTTGCTGAAGAGGAAATTTCAGGAAACTCGAAGCAAAACCAACACCATTGTAGCTACTAATGCTGAACCAGAGACTTATTGGCAAGACCTGAAGAGGACATTACAGGACACAACAGCAGAAGTAGTGGGTTTCTCTACAAGGTAGAACAAAGATTGGTTCGATGAAAATGATAATGAGATCCAAAAGCTCATTGACAAGAAACGCTCTGCACACCGAGGAGTGCCGTCGAATTCCAACAGCCAATCAGCCAGGTCGACATACAGGAAAACCTGCAGCACCCTACAGTGGGAGCTCAGAGAGATTCAGAATAACTGCTGGAGAGAACAGGCCGAGAGAATACAGCACTATGCGAATACTGGCAAAACCAGGGCCTTCTATGAGGCACTGAGGGAGGTCTATGGCTCCATTTACCAAACACAAGCCCCTCTCCATTCAGCAGAAGGATCAGCACTACTCAGACAGGCCATCCTGAATCGCTGAACTGAACACTATGGCAACATGTTTGGGTGCTTTTATGCCATGGCGCCTACACGTCCACTTTACAGTGTGGGCTGGGTGCTTTTTTGCTGTGGCGCCTACACGTCCACTTTACAGTGGAATGATAGGGACCCCAGTCCTATCATCTCATTTCTACAGATGAGTAAACTGGAGCAATGTGAAATAAAGTGTCTTGCTCTGAGAATTGAACTCACAACCTTTTGATTGCAAGCCCAATGCTCTAAACACTAAGACATGCGCCTTCAACAACGTATGAATAATAAGAATGGTTTCTGATTTAGACATATACCCAACAATTTTGGGGGAAGAGAAAGTTGATTAAACGACCCCAGTTCATTACTGGTACTTTATTTTATTGATCCTGTAAGGATGAAAAGCAAAGCTAACCTCGGTGGGATTAGAACTCAGAAAATAAAGGGCCAAATAGTACTACTACAATGACCACTACTAATGATAATAATAGTAATTCTTTCTACATTTGGAAGAAGTCCGGCAATTTGAAGGGAAGGGAAAAGTTGATTAAACTGACTCCACTGCATTACTGGTACTTTATTTTTGTCATTGACCTCAGAAGGATGAAAGGCAAAGTTGACCTCAGCGAGATTTGAACTCTGAACAAAAAGAGTCACATACTACTACCACCACCATCTGACTCTTTAACGGGGGGCAGGAGAGAGTCCCTCAGGTTTTCCTATCCTCAGACATTCCTTCAGTGAGAATTGTTTTCTTTTCTAGTTTTTTTTTAAATTTTTATTTGTTTTTAACCAATCTGACATCAGAATCACTGACCAATGACTCCTTTTCCCCCAAAATAGAGGCGAGGAAGGTGGGAAACCCTCGGAATTAGCGAAGCACCTCTCAGCCATTTAAATTTATAGAATAGCATCTGGTGGGGATCACAAAGAAATTTTTTTCTTTTAGTTAGAATATATATTGGAGTTTTGGAGGGAAAAAAAAAAATGGAAAGAAATGGTTTCTAATGTAATGGCTTACCTGTAAACCTCCTTTTACAGCCTCTAACAGGTAAGGAACTATGGAATAATTCCACAAATCAGTGAACCATGCTTGGGATCCTGATATATCCATTGGACAGCACAAGAACAATCTCGGACCTTAAATGGAAATTTAGTCATGTGTTAACAACTTAGATTATACAGATGTGTGAGTGTGTGTATATATATATATATATATATATATATAATAGAGTATATGTTCCTACACGCACAAGGCGCTAAGGGACACATGTATTGTCCAACCATATGCCAATGTGGTTCAATGGGAGGTTAATAAATTAACGAGCCAGAACATATATAATCAAGGTTTAGCAAATAAGAAAAAGTTTCAAAATAAATTAAAAAAAATTAACTTTACTTACTATAGTTACCTTTACCGAATCGGTTTCGAGTCTCAAAAATAAACGGAGACTCGAAACCGATTCGGTAAAGGTAACTATAGTAAGTAAAGTTAATTTTTTAAAATTTATTTTGAAACTTTTTCTTATTTGCTAAACCTTGATTATATATATATATATATAGCAGTAATAATAAATACAAAGACCAAAATTCCAAGAAGACTCGATAAGGGTTGGATATAGATAGGCATATATAAACACACACCCTACTAATATTGTCTTCGTACCCGACACTTCATTGGATCATGAACCCCACTGGCACGTGGGAGAGTACCCAGGTAGAAAACTAACCCCTTAACAACATGATGATACAAACAAGAAGTAAATCATACCGCATCGGTCGTCACATGGATTACCAAGGACCATGTCCCTCAGCCAGGAACCACACTGAGGCCGAAAAATCAGCAAATGGAACAACCCTCTGGAAGGTTTACTGCACACAGTGAAACAATTAAGTGATGACATCCATGTGGAATTTGGACAAGGCAAGTGTGCAAAAGCCACATTCAAGAGAAGGGCTGCTCTCATAAAGATATTGTCACAGACCAACAAACTACCATAAAAGAACTTAAATATACAGGGTGGGGCAGAAAGGTTACCCCCGATTTCAAAGGTTAATAAAAAACAAACACATGATCATAAGAGAAAAAACTTTGTATTTATAATAAGTACATTACATGCCATTAATTCTGTTTCAGGTAGTACCCCACCATGGACTGGAGTGGAGATCATCGTGCATTTGTTGTGGAAGAGTTTCTTAAGAACGGTGAGTCCGTCGTAAGGACGCAGCGTTCCTTCCGAAGACACTTTGCGCTTCTTTGTCATGATCCCGTACCGGATGGAAAAACAATTCGTCTGTGGGTTTCTAACTTTAGACAAACATCATCGGCTTTAAAAAAGAAAAGTCTTCGCCGTCCTAGGGCCGCTACAGGGCCAGAAAATGAGAGAAACTTCAAAACTGCATCGAGATTGGTGGTTGTCACAATTTTCAAAACCACTTAAACCACAATGGCATGTAATGTACTTATCATAAATACAAAGTTTTTTTCTCTTATGATCATGTGTTTTTTTTTTATATTTTTTATTTACCTTTGAAATTGGGGCAACCTTTCTGCCCCACCCTGTATATATATAATTATGAAACAAAGTTTATTGAATAGAATTGACACAGGCTTGGCCGTTTTCTCACTCACTCAATAATTTAATTCAGTCTGAATTATTAAAATATAACAGCAACAAACTAAAGTGTACACTTATACATTAATCAGTGAGAAAAACGTCTTTGTGTGTGTGCAAATCTTGCTAGCAGTAAAAATGGACATGAAATGATGAAGATGATGGTGGTTGTGGTGATGATGATAATGGTGATGAAAGTGGTGTTGGTGGTGTTGGTGATGATGATGATGATAGTTTCTTACCAATAGTGACATCTGAGGAACTGTGGGTCTCTAAGAATTTATTAAGATGCTGCCATACTTTTGGAATCCAATCAATGATTTTGTTGAGGTCATTATTTCGAGTACCCATGTGTACTTCAGCTTCTACCAGTTTGCGACGCAGGTAACGCCCAAGGAACCCCTTAACTGGCTCCATATGGTTGGCACAAAGAACCCATCTGGATGTTGAAATAATATAAAATAAAAACAATGTTATAAGAACCAAAGGAAGACAAAATCATATAACCAGATATCGTAAGCTGTTTTTTTCAATAGAAATATGGTAATGGAAGAGTATTTCATCAGTCACAAAAGTTTATTCATTAAATATACTGTATATACTTGATTATAAGTCACCCAGCTCCCTATTCTTTGTCTGAGAAATAGGAATTTTAGACTGGTTGCCCTTGGGAAGTACTATATGCTGACGACCTGACTCTCTTAGCTGAGTCTATGACAGAATTAGAGAATAAATTTCAACATAGAGGAACAACTTGGAAACAAAAGGCCTCAAAGTCAACCAGACCAAGACCAAACTCCTTGTGAACAGTAGAGGAAACAGAGCTTTGATACCCTCCAGAAATGGCCCTGCTTGATATACTGGACAGAAGTAGCAGAAATTCTATGCAGTGTCCCAAATGCAAACAGTGTGTACACAAGAGATGTAGTGGGAAAATAGGCAGGCTAGCATAAAATACAGACATCATATGTGAACTCTGCACAGAGGTAGTAAGCAAAGACCCACAGAGAGCATGCTCCTTCAATTACACAGAAGACCCCATAGAAATAGCTAACAGCTTCTGCTATATGGGGGACCAAATCAGCTGTTAAGGAGGCTGTGTAGAAAGCACAGCTGCAAGATTAAGAACAGGTTGGAAGAAGTTCAGGGAGCTGCTGCTAACTACAAAAAGTCTCTCACTCAAGATAAAAGGCAAGATGTACGATGCCTGCATACTCTCAGCAATGCTACATGGTAGCAAAACATGGCACCACCCAGCCCCACACTGCAAACATGGGCAACGGCAGGCCCACAAAGGATTTGTCGCAGTCATCCAGTGTGGAGGCTCCAGAACTATGATTCCACTGTGAGAAAGGTTTGGAGTGGCTGTCCCCTCCTCATAGCAGTGTCATCCAGTACTGGTACTTTCTCAAACCCGACATAAATCTTTCTGAAACACAAATTGAATTAACACACTGAAACCCTAAACATTATTTCAAAGGAAACTTACCTGAAGTTATGATGTAGTTGGAGGTTGGTGGTTAATCCAGTAGCTTGGTTCATAGTTCCTATTATATAAGGGCTATGAAGAAAAATATAAATTTGTAAATCAAATGCAGAATAGAGATTAGCAATTTGAAAACCTAATATTTTTAATAAGTAGATATCCACTTTGTGTTATAATTATCAAAATAATTAAGAATTATGAGAGGTTTAGTTAATTAACCAACATTTAACTAAATACTATCTTAATGATAAAATAATTAATAATTTTAGTTCATTCTTCCAAATCCTTCATTAATTAATTGAAATATTAATAGAGAAAACTGATCTTGAAAGAGTTAGATGACATACCAAAATGAGAGGTATACTTACCACTTTTGGTACTTGACACTGAGAAAGCCATTAAAGACTTCCCCCAAAGAGCCAACGTGGTGTAAGTTGTCCAATATTATAACACTGGGTAATTCTCCAGCACTAGTACTCTCGCATTGCTCAGCAATGTTTGATAGGTACTGGCGGAGTTCTTTTCCAGACTTATGGTCAACGTTAAATGTTGCCACTGACCCTGCAGTAAGTTCTCGGCCAGACCTAAAAACCACACCAGAAATATGTATATGTATAGGTGAATATATATATATACATGTGAATATATATAGGTATATATGTATGTACATCGAAGACGAAGACATGATGGTAATATAAACATAGAAATTAAAATAATATCTAAACATAGAAATGACTCAACAAGTAGACAAATTAGGGAAGCAACTGAAATAGAATTAAGAAGACAGAATGAACAGAAAACGTGAATGGAATAACAACAACAACAACAACCATACACAAACACGCAATAAATAAATATACACAGGTACAATAACAACAACCACACATAAACACACACTAGTGACAAAAGATAGAATACAAATACACACGGACTCAGACACAAACACACACCAAACAGAAAGCACGCACACAAACGTATGCGCAAATAGAAACAACAATAAACAAATAAATAAGATTGAATAGGAAAACATTAGATCAATACAACGGGAGGAAACATAATAATATGACTGATGTATAACATCACATAGGTGTGTGTTGAAAGAACTCTGAGAGACTATATTTTTAGCTGTTGGTCAATCAATGATAAACACTGACTCCCAGCTGAATTAATTATAGAAATATAAAATATACTGAAGCGGAAAGCAACCCAAACCAACCAGTCTGTGTGTGTTTTATATATTTCTGGTAATATTATAACATGCCCTCCCCAAATATAACAGTATATATATAGAAGACGATCGACTTTCGTCAAATCGGACCGAGGGAACAATGTTTCCGTTGGTCTTTCCAATTGCTAATACTATCTATCGGTCGCAACTCCAGCTAGAAGGAGCAACGTGAAATAAAGTGTCTTGCTCAAGGACATAACGCATCGCCTGGTCCAGAAATCGAACTCACAACCTTACGATTGCGAATCCAATTCTCTAACCACTCAGCCACACACCTTCACTAGTGTGTGTATATATATATATATATATATATATATATATATATATATATATATATATATATATATATATATATATATATATATATATATATATATATATATATATATATATATATATATATATTAATAAATGGAAACTATATTTATAAAACCATATTTATTCTATTATATATATTTCAATGGTACCAAAACTTTGGTACGCTCTCATCAGATAAAATACAAATTTTTTTTTTAATAAAAATATCCAGGAATGAGATCTTAACGGTTCAGGTTCTGTATCCAAACTATGTTGCTATTTCACTGATGTTTTCTTTCTAATTTTGGTTGGAATTTATTTATGTTTGTCGCTTCTGTAATTTGTCTGAACATTGTGTCTTATATATTTATATGTATCTATGTGTGTGTGTATACGTGTATATATATATATATTGGAAAATGTGTGAGATCCTTGGTACAGTTAGGTATATTTTAAAAAAAGGAAAAGAATGACTTCACTTGTAGTGTTAAAAAATTTTTGATTTAATTTTATATTATAATATTATGAGTTGGTAGATCCAGTAAGTTCTTTGTTAACTTCGGAATCTGGTTAACCAGGAATCTCTAAAATTCTTCCCACCGAAGTTAACAAAGAACTTACTGGATCTACCAACTCATAATATTATAATGTAAAATTAAATCAAAAATTTTTTAACACTACAAGTGAAGTCATTCTTTTCCTTTTTTTCAAATATATATATATATAGGAACGAGTAGGACCCCGACGGCTGAGCTGAAGCTGTTTCGACGGCTAATTCTGGTTTTAGTTCAGAATTAGCCGTCGAAACGGCTTGAGCTCAGCCGTCGGGGTCCTACTCGTACCTATTACCCACTCTACTACCCTAAGTATTGAGTACTTTGGTGCGTTATGGTCCACCTGGTTCCTTACCACATTTCTTCCGTTATATATATATATCATCATCATCGTTTAACGTCCATGTTCCACGCTTGCATGGGTTTGGACGGGAGTTTTCCCACTTGAGGCAAGAGTGGTTGACTTGCTCGCATAGGACTGTCTGGCGGGTTTTCTACAGCTGGATGCCCTTCCTAACACCAACCACATTTACAGTGTGGGGCTGGGAGGTTTTTACCGTGTTGCCTACACGGCCACATTACAGCGTGGACTGTGTGTTTTTTTGTCGTGACATCTACACAACCTCATTTGTTTCGGCCTGGATGTTGTGGCACCAACATAACTTTACATTGAAAGGGGTGGTGTGGATGGGGTGGGGGTGGTGGGACGGGGGAGTATTATATATATATACATATATATATATACTGGTTGTCTGCTCATCAGAAAGTTTGACTATTTCAATGTACATGATGCTCAATTCTGGAATAAAATATGTGGCTTTTTAGGCCAGACATGCTTTTACAAAGCTGTCCACATAAATTGATGCGGTTTGAACTGCCTGTGTATCTTGAACCATGAAATGTATCTTTAGACCTTCTGGCATTCATAAGAGTGAACTGGTTTGTAATGTTCTAGTCAGTAAGAAGTTCCCTATTGTGTGTTCTTATCCATGAGGATTGGCTGAAAAGTTCAAAGGGTGACTATGAAGGAGTGACGCTAGAGCTGTGAAGTCCTGAATGCAATAATTTCAACTCTTCTTATTACTAACTACATTGTTTCTTTCCAGGGACTATGTTGAGAAATAAACTTCATTTGGTCATGCTATGAGAGAATCTTGGTCAGCCTATGAACTTTTCAGTTTGTATACACAGGAGGCACATGGCTTAGTGGTTAGAGCATTGGCCTTGCAATCGAAAGGTTGTGAGTTCAATTCTCAGACCGGGTGATGTGTTGTTTCCTTGAGCAAGACACTTTATTTCACATTGCTCCAGTTTACTCAGCTGTAGAAATGAGATGATAGGGACTGGGGTCCCTATCATTCCACTGCAAAAAATCACCCAGCCGACACTGTAAAGTGGACGTGTAGGCACCACGGAAAAAAGCACCCAGCACTCATTGTAAATGAGGTTGGTGTTAGGAAGGGCATCCAGCTGTAGAAATCAAGCCAGAATCAGTGCCCGTCCCACTTTTGCAAGCAGGGAAAAGCAGACGTAAAATGAAATGATGATGAATGATGATACACACGCACACATGCATACATATATACATATATATAAAATCTTACCTTAGTACTAAGTGTTCAGCTAATTTTTGGGCAAGGTATGTCTTTCCTGTGCCACTTGGTCCACACAGTATGATTCTTCGGTGCTCCAAAAGCAATGAGACATATCGCTGAATTATAGATTTGGGTATTTGTGTCTCAAATGCCAGTGAATCAACACTGTTCTGTTTGGTACCTGCAAACACAACCAAATTTTAACTTCAAGGAAATAGTTTTAAAAGTTGTTTGATATTTGATTTTTTTTAACCGTTTCATTACTGTATTTCTAATGCACTGCCTATGCGTTTCAGTTGATTTTAGAAAAATCCAAAGATTTGGAGGAATTAAAATGACTACTGTATTGAATTGAATATAAGCTGACCTCTCTATTTTATGACAGAGTTTCAGTTGATTTTAGAAAAATCCAAAGATTTGGAGGAATTAAAATGACTACTGTATTTAATTGAATATAAGCTGACCTCTCTATTTTATGACTGAGAGTTTCAGTTGATTTTAGAAAAATCCAAAGATTTGGAGGAATTAAAATGACTACTGTATTGAATTGAATATAAGCTGACCTCTCTATTTTATGACTGAGAGTTTCAGTTGATTTTAGAAAAATTCAAAGATTTGTAGGAATTAAAATGACTACTGTATTGAATTGAATATAAGCTGACCTCTCTATTTTATGACTGAGAGTTTCAGTTGATTTTAGAAAAATGCAAAGATTTGGAGGAATTAAAATGACTACTGTATTTAATTGAATATAAGCTGACCTCTCTATTTTATGACTGAGAGTTTCAGTTGATTTTAGAAAAATCCAAAGATTTGGAGGAATTAAAATTACTGTATTTAATTGAATATAAGCTGACCTCTCTATTTTATGACAGAGTTTCAGTTGATTTTAGAAAAATGCAAAGATTTGGAGGAATTAAAATGACTACTGTATTTAATTGAATATAAGCTGACCTCTCTATTTTATGACTGAGAGTTTCAGTTGATTTTAGAAAAATCCAAAGATTTGGAGGAATTAAAATAACTACTGTATTGAATTGAATATAAGCTGACATCTCTATTTTATGACTGAGAATGGGCAAAAATCCAAACTCCATTTATAAGCTAAGGCTTATATACCTTGTTTAGATGATGAATATAAGCCGACCCCTGTCCCATTTAACATCAATTTGTTTTGGTCATATATTCCTCGGCTTATATTCGAGTTTTTCAGTAGTAAGCTGATATTTATAAATATTTGTTTCTACTTTAGGCACAAGGCCAGCAATAACCCAGTTCATTACTAGTACTTTATTTTATCGACCCCGTAAGGATGAAAGGCAAAGTCAACCTCGGCGGGATTTGAACTCAGATCGTAAAGGGACGTAAGTATGCTGGAAAGCATGGCGTCCGACCCTCTACCGATACTGCCATATTTATAAATATTACTTAATAAATATTTCTAAAATAAAATTATGATGGAAGGATTTGATATCAGGGCAAATATTTTAAAATGAGCAATTTCAATTTGAAAATTTGAAGAGTTTAATGAGTTAACTGGCCTCTTAATTGCTCAGCTGTTGTTTGAAACAATACTTTACACAAATTTAGCCAATGGAATTATGGTAGCAGGTTTTAGGGTTAGGTTTAAAATATAGATGAACATTAAACTGGCCATGCTAAACAAGTTAGATAAACATTTTATGTATAGATTACCTTTTAGACAAATACCAATTTGCATAGTGTCTCCAACGAGGTAGCCGATTGGTAGCAATTCAGGAACCTCAGCATCTGCAAAGGAAAGAAAATATCAATATCATCATACTTATCATTTTATGCCTGCTTATCATACAGGCCAGGGCTGGGTGGGTTGCCACGATCTGAGAATAGATGGGTCGGAGCAACTAATCTTGCTCATTATGTCCCATAAAAATAACAAAAATATTAGTATGAGGACCCTTAAATATTAACAAAAATCTTAGCCCTTCACAGAATTCTTGAAGGCTTGAAAGTTAAAAATCTAAATGTTGTTCTGCTATTCGTTGATTTCTCCAAAACATGATTCAATTCATAGAGGTAAAATGGAAGAAATACTGTAAGCCTATGTTATACCAAATGAAACAGTAAAAGCCATTATGATGCTCTAGAAAAACACACATTCAAAAGTATGATCTCCAGATGGCAACACAAATTTCTTTGAAATTGTTGCAGGAGTGCAACAAGGTGACACTTTAGCACCCTATATCTTCAAAGGGCTTGAAATAGTTTTTACAAGGGACAGTGTATTGTTAAGGCCTTGAAATAACAAGGAAGGCAGAGTGTATTGTTAAGAAACAGTGGTAAATTGGCAGAGTTATTAGAACATCAGATAGAATGCTTTGTGGTATTCGTTTCAGCTCTCTGCTTGCTGAGTTCAAGCCCCAACAAGATAAACTTTGCCTTTCATCCATTCAAGGTTGATAAAAATATTGCAGTCATTTTTTCCCCTAAATCTCTTTCTCACTCTGTCCTTCTCTAGAAGAAATCTGCCATATTCAGACCTGAAGAGATGGGCTCTAAAAACACCATATATCAATATGGTGCCCCTATGACTCCCTCAGGAGTTATAGGATCATGCATATGAAGTTAAGAACTTGAAATAGCTTTTACAAGGGAGAGTGTATAGTAAAGGACTCATTTTCACAGGATCATAGATCATACCTCCAACAGTTTTTAGAAAGAACCATTTTAACCATTTTTATACCAAACAACATGAAACTGCCTCTGGTTCTATAATAACGTTTAAACATTTAACGTCTATCTTCCACGGTAGCATGGGTTTAGAATAAAAGTGTTTATATTTATCTAACAAATTTCCATCATAGTTTTATGTAAGAACTTTTGTTCCAAACACCATATTATATAATGAGAAAGTTAGTTATATTATTAAATCCCTCCTAATTCTTTATTATCTTCAAAATGAATGAAAAACACAGGCAAAGCAGTGTTTTTCATTAGAAATATGGTATCAAACAGATTAAACATCACTATAAGCAACCAATCCCAATTATTCTAATGACTAATTTCTTTCTTTATTTATTTTCACTGTTTTACATCCATTTTCCAATGTTAGGATGGGGCAATTGTTTTTACAGCTGGTTGTCACTTTATACAGCTAACCACTCAACCATAGAGTGAAATAGGGATAGTAAAACAAAGCTGTGTGCTTTGCTTGGGTACACAACATGTTTGATGTGAAACTCACATGATCAGCAGTCCATCACCCTAATAATACCAACTTGCCCCTCACTGCCTTCATATAAAACCTGCTTATGTTTTATCTAAAGTGTTCACCATTGTTCACCTTAAGTTATGTTCCAAACACAAGCTTGATAATAAGAGAGTTATGTTACTAAATCCCTGTAAATTCTCGATTATTTTAAGTTATTTCAAAATTATAGGCAGTCCCTTTCATATGGTGATGAAAAGGTTAAAGTGTATATATTTGTCTAAAAACCTTCCATTATGTAGGATCCTATGTTAAAACATTCATTTGAAAAACTACTTCAATCTATTTTTTTTTTGTTAACCCTTTAGCATTTAAACCGGCTGTGTCCGGCCAGAATTCTCTCACCTTTTTCTGTTCAAACCGGCTGTATATACTTATGTTAAGGTATTATTCTTAAAATAAATAACAACAAAATCTAGTAGATCCGATATTATGTGGGATAATTATGTAAAATCAAGTGTTAACTATGAAAATACAATTATATTACAATATAATGTAAATGCTAAAGGGTTAAGTTATATTAATACATCTCTCTAAATTCTTGATTATTTTCAAATTTATTTGAAAATTAGAGATAGAGATTTTCATGAAAAATATGGTGACAAAAGAGTTAAGCAAAAAGAATCTTACAGTAAAATGAAAAAAATGCACCCAGTACATGCTGTAAAGTGGTTGGTGATAGGATGGGCATCCAGCTATAGAAAGCTTGTTAAACAAAGGGTTGAGAGGATCCTTTAGTTGTGTCAAGGACTTGACAGCCTTTGTAGTGATAGTGATCTTACATAATAAAAGCACCCAGTACACACTATAAAGTGGTTGGTGATAGGAAGGGAATCCAGCCATAGAAAGCTTTCCAAATAAGGGGTTAGGAAGACCGTTCAGTTTGTGTCAAAAGATATGACATCTTCTCCCCTGCACTCGATATGGCTGTACATAAGTGAGCTACAGAACCCTTGGCCTGTTAGTAGAATCGCTTCAGTACTGACTCATTCAACCCTTGCTAGAAGGAAAAGTGGATGTTAGATGATGATGATGTATATGTTGAACTGAATATATGCTAAGCAAATAAAATAAAATAAAAATAAAGAACTATATACAGACTAAACATGCAAATTATTTTCACTAAAAGCAAAATAATTTAGCTTCTAAAACATAACTGAACGCCATGGTTGTCTTCATTTAGTTATGCAAACATTTTTTTAATGCATTTTTCTGCTTATTTTGTTTTTCATCTTACATAATGTGTTCCTTTGGGACTGGGGTAACAGCAGTCTTCTCTCACCTATTATTACACTATAATAACACACACATACACACGTGTACACAGACACACACTTGTACACAGACACCCACACACAAATTACATATTTTTAGTATCTGCAAATTCTTTATGCTAAATTTTACTTAAGCTATTCCATTCTCAGAACATGGATATCTTCTTATGCATACAAAAGATAAGATATCAGGTTATCATATAATGATTATATCAGGTGATGGTTTGAGAAAAACTTGTTGGTGGCCTATACTGCAGGAGGGTGGGGTGGGAGCAAAGCAAAAAAAAAGCTGAACTGAAGTTAAACGGAAGGACAGCGACTGAATTGAAGGGAGAGTCTATTATTTTGTTGATTCGTAAAAGCATAGAAAGAGGGATATAAATAAAATGGTGATGATAATACTCTCTCAATTGCACAACCATTACCGTTACAGCACACCAACAACAACAACAACTTTTTATGTTTTTATGAATCAGCTGTTATTGGAGCAGAGTTGGCTGCCTGCAGGTGCAAGCCCCATGAGGTGGAGTGGTTGTTCCAGCATGATTCCCTTGCCATCCTCTGGGGCAATGCAGGTTTTCAAAGGGTATGACCAATCCATCTCCTCTGGATACATTTCATCATGGACGACAGGCTGTCAAAACTCATGGTTACTAATCATGTCTGGTCACTGAAATACAAAGAATTTTCCCAGCACCTGCCTCAAAAAATTTCTTTAGATTTGCTGTCCCTCCTCCACTTTAAGCCCAGGGGCTCATTACGCTGGTGCTTATCTTGGTTTCCGTGGCATTAAGTGACTGAGAGCATAAGACTCCCCTCTAGACAGGACACCAGTCCATTGTAGGTTTAAACGCCCCAGCTATTGTTGGTACTCATTTTCAGCTGAGTATACTCAGCAACGTGAAATGAACCCTCAACATTATGATCGTAAGTCCAACACTCTAACCACTAAGCAATGCACCTCCACTCTTCTTTATTAATTCTGACAATCCTTATGGTGTTTTTTTTTTTTTATGGCTTCAATTATTGGACAGTGGCCATGCTGGAGTACTACTCTCAATGGTTTATATTTAAATCAGTACTGTTTCCTTACACCAATCCTTTTAGTCACTGCTTATGACATACAGGTTTACGGTGTATGCATTCTAAACTGGATACACACAGAAAAAGAATCTCATACTTACAAATCAAATAGATATTTCATAATCCTAACTATACAAATTAGTACAAAACACTAACAGAAAATATAACACAATAAAAGGTTATAGTTTACCTTTAGTACGAATAATTTCACCGATGTGGTAAGAAAATACACTCTCAGCACTCAATCCTAAATTGGTGATTGGATCAATCCGTAAAACATACTCCTGTGAATATAACATAGTATAAACTTGAAATATAACAACAGCTTTGTTGTCAATATTTTAAAAATTTAATGTCCCATTTGCATTCTTGTAGACTTCTAATAAAACAATATTTTCTACACTCTCTACGCTGGTATAAGCAAACTAAACACCTAAACCCTTTAGCATTTAAACCAGCTGTATATGGCCAGAATTCTCTCACCTCAATCAAAATCTCATAGATTCGATATTATGTGAGATAAAGCATTTACCGCAAAAATACAATAGTATACATAGAGTAATTTAAATGGTAAAGAGTTAAATATAAAAGTACACATACATGCAGTGTTTTACTGAAAATATAAATATAACAATATTTATTTCTTAGATATATACAGGGTGTGGACGATATTTGTTCGCAAATTTCAACTGCTAATTTTATGCAATTTTTTTTTACTTCCGTTGTCACTCTTGTCTTCATAAAAACAGTGACTGTGTTTCCATTATTTATTTTCAGGATAATTGATTATGAATAATTTTGAACCTCTAAATTTGTGGAAGAGACACAGAGTTCTTCTTGGAATCCGCGCCGGGAGGACAAATAAGACCAGAAGATCAACTCCCAGAACAACAGGTGGCTCACTGTCTCATCCAAAGACGTGCCCAGAGTCATGCAGACAAAGTTTCCAGCGACAACATTGGTCTTAAGTGTTGTCAGCAGTCAAGGTGACGTCATGCCACTTCACTTCTTCTCTGAGGGCCTCAAGCTGAACACCGATGGCTACATCCGCGTTCTGAGCGAGGTAGTAAAGCCCTGGATCGACCAGGTAGCTGCAGGTAGGCCATACGTGTGGCAGCAAGACTCAGAGCCCTGCCATACAAGCAGAAAGACCCAAGCCTGGCTGTCAGAGAACTTCATCGTCCACACTTCACCTGACATCTGGGCTCCCAGCTCGCCTGACTGCAACCCCATCGACTTCTTTGTGTGGGGCGCAATGGAACAAGACACCAACAGATCTAGCTGCAATACGAAAGACGATCTGAAGGCCAGGATCACAAGTGCCTTTAGGGGCCTAAGTCGGGGGACAGTGACGAAGGCCTGTAGCCGGTTCCAAGGCCGCCTTGAGGCTGTCATCAAAGCCAATGGCGGGTTTATCGAGTGAGATCGAAAGAACAAGTCATGAAGACAAACTGACCCAAGTTTGATAAATAAATCTTAAAAAATAAAACTGTGTTATTTTTTACTGGACAGTAATCTTGCGAACAAATATCGTCCGCACCCTGTATATATATGACGGATTATAACATGAAAGAAAAATATACATATCTGCAATGTTTTACTAGAAATAAATTTATTCTTCATTACCCGCTTATTTCAATATATAAATTCCTGAAGATACGTAGAGCGACGGACAGATACCACATATATATCGTGGTATGGCCCACCTCTATACAACATATGTAGTATTAAAATTATGTTTTAAGTATAACTTGGTTATTCTCTCTCCATTTATATATTTTGAGCTCTGCAGCCCATAGCCTAACTGTCCACAACAGTCTTACAATGGCTGAGAACATCCTCAGCTGATTTTAAATTACTGCTGTATTAAGGGAACTGATTAGCATAGAGCTTCTCTCATCTTTACCAGGATCTGTACTGGATAACCCCAATATTACCATACATATATACATACATACATACACACATATATATATATATTGAGATCCCACATCTATCTTTCCTCATAGCGGCGTCATCCAGTATCGGGCTCCTCAACTATGGTTACGCTGGCACGGCCAGCTGTCCTGTCTCTCCATGAAACTATGGTTACGCTGTGAGATGGGTTATGTTCCTCATATCAGTGCCATCCAGTACTGGGCTCCAACTGGCCTCTTCGCATAGTGGTGCCATCCAACAGCAGGCCCTCCCAAAAGGTGGTTTTGTGCTGAGAAGGGTTTGCCTCAAGGAGAGAACCAGGCCCCAAAACTGGGGTGTCACTGTTGGAGGGGTTTAGTGCAGCCAAATTGGCCTGTTCCTTCCCATAGTGGTGTCATCCAGTGCCACACTGTAAATGTGGTTAGTGTTAGGAAGAGCATCCAGCTGTAAAATACCCAGCCAGGTTTCAAAAACTGTATTCCTGCTGTGAGCCAACTGGCCTGACCCTCCTCATAATGGAGCCATCCAGTGCCACACTGTAAATGTGGTTAGTGTTAGGAAGGGCATCCAGCTGTAAAATACCCAGCCAGGTTTCAAAAACTGTATTCCTGCTGTGAGCCAACTGGCCTGACCCTCCTCATAATGGAGCCATCCAGTGCCACACTGTAAATGTGGTTAGTGTTAGGAAGGGCATCCAGCTGTAAAATACCCAGCCAGGTTTCAAAAACTGTATTCCTGCTGTGAGCCAACTGGCCTGACCCTCCTCATAATGGAGCCATCCAGTGCCACACTGTAAATGTGGTTAGTGTCAGGAAGGGCATCCAGCTGTAAAATACCCAGCCAGGTTTCAAAAACTGTATTCCTGCTGTGAGCCAACTGGCCTGACCCTCCTCAAAATGGAGCCATCCAGTGCCACACTGTAAATGTGGTGAGTGTCAGGTAGAGCATCCTGCTGTAAAATACCCAGCCAGGTTTCAAAAACTGTATTCCTGCTGTGAGCCAACTGGCCTGACCCTCCTCATAATGGAGCCATCCAGTGCCACACTGTAAATGTGGTTAGTGTCAGGAAGAGCATCCAGCTGTAAAATACCCAGCCAGGTTTCAAAAACTGTATTCCTGCTGTGAGCCAACTGGCCTGACCCTCCTCATAATGGAGCCATCCAGTGCCACACTGTAAATGTGGTTAGTGTTAGGAAGGGCATCCAGCTGTAAAATACCCAGCCAGGTTTCAAAAACTGTATTCCTGCTGTGAGCCAACTGGCCTGACCCTCCTCATAATGGAGCCATCCAGTGCCACACTGTAAATGTGGTTAGTGTTAGGAAGGGCATCCAGCTGTAAAATACCCAGACAGGTTTCAAAAACTGTATTCCTGCTGTGAGCCAACTGGCCTGACCCTCCTCATAATGGAGCCATCCAGTGCCACACTGTAAATGTGGTTAGTGTCAGGAAGGGCATCCAGCTGTAAAATACCCAGCCAGGTTTCAAAAACTGTATTCCTGCTGTGAGCCAACTGGCCTGACCCTCCTCAAAATGGAGCCATCCAGTGCCACACTGTAAATGTGGTGAGTGTCAGGTAGAGCATCCTGCTGTAAAATACCCAGCCAGGTTTCAAAAACTGTATTCCTGCTGTGAGCCAACTGGCCTGACCCTCCTCATAATGGAGCCATCCAGTGCCACACTGTAAATGTGGTTAGTGTCAGGAAGAGCATCCAGCTGTAAAATACCCAGCCAGGTTTCAAAAACTGTATTCCTGCTGTGAGCCAACTGGCCTGACCCTCCTCATAATGGAGCCATCCAGTGCCACACTGTAAATGTGGTTAGTGTTAGGAAGAGCATCCAGCTGTAAAATACCCAGCCAGGTTTCAAAAACTGTATTCCTGCTGTGAGCCAACTGGCCTGACCCTCCTCATAATGGAGCCATCCAGTGCCACACTGTAAATGTGGTGAGTGTCAGGTAGAGCATCCTGCTGTAAAATACCTAGCCAAATTTACAGTCCTCGCGAAGCAAGGTGTGACCCATGGCCAACTCTGGCTAGATTTGCATCCTGGCGTGGACAATCCGTCAAACCCATGCAAGCATGGAAAAATTGACATTAAACGGAAATGACGATGATGATGATATATATATTTCAAATATCAAATATAAAGGTCTCCACAGTTCGAAGGATGTATTATTGAAGGGATAACTACTTCCCTTTTCATATATTTGTCCATGTGCCCAAATGAAAGGCAAGTTTAAAATTTCCTCTTTCAATATACAGTGGTGGCCACGACTGGACCCTGAAACCAATGGTAGCACATACATGTTAAGTGTATGAAACTTTATTTATACCATATATATATATATATATCCATATAGTAATAATAATAAATTTGAAGACTAAAATCCAAAGAGGGCTCGATAAGGATACATATATATCAAATATATAAGAACCGTAGAGCAAATATTTCAGAAGATCCCGTTAAGGGTGAAAGCAGCGATTCTTTGCTTAAACTTTAATCTGTTTATTTTAATAAATATATATACATATATATATAAAATCAAGGGAAAGCAAATAAAGAAAAAATTTTAAAATAAATTTCAAAAAATTCACTGTACTTACTACATGTGCCTTTACTGCGGTTTCAGATCCCAAACAAATAGATAATCCAAGCAGATTTCCATTGAGATTTATTTAAAAATTTTTTCTTTATTTGCTTTCCCTTGATTTTATATGTTCTGGCTTGTTAATTTATTAACTTGCCATTGAACCACACTGGCATATGGTTGGACTATACTTGTATCCCTATGTGTATTATTTACATGTAGGAACACATACTTTTATTACATCTATATATATATATATATATATATATGTGGGTGTATGTGTGTTTTTATAAGAGGAGCTCAGCAAAACTGAACTGTCAGGGGCTTCCTGAGGCCTAAATCCAGCCCTGGCTGCATCTATTCACAGAAAAAGAAAAAAAATAGATGGTTACCTTAAATATTTTTCGCACAATATTGTCCAGGATATCCCATTTGGTTTTGCCACTTACAGATAAAGAACCAATAAGAACCTCTGGCAACTTCTGGAATTTGGAAAGAAAAACATATTTACATCTAATTATAATAATTAACAATTCGTTCATTCATAAACCCAAAGACTAACAATTTTGGGGAAGGGGAAAGTCAATTATATCGACCCAAGTAGTTTATTATATATATACACATATATATAATTAGTTACAACAGTGACATTTACAAGGTATTGGATTATACACTCCAACTCATTCAGCTTGTTATATAAATAAAAATGGTTTCCCATCATGGAGATTTTAGAAAGTATAGGAGTTCTCAGGGTAAGTAAACCCGAATTTATCTATAAATAGATAAATCCCTTGAATAATGTAAGTGAAAAGCGAGGTAACTATAAAAAAACAACCCAAGGTAGGCAACTGTGTTACACAGGGAGCCCAAGGGTTGAAAAGTTGAAGAAAATAAACTCAATTAATCTGGGTTAGACCAATTTCAGAACAAATTTTGCTTCATGAGGTTAGTGACTGAAGTAGTCAAGGTGGGTATTTAAGCAGCGTTTCGCTGAAGCCAGTTGCGAGAGTATATTTCACTTCAACAAGTTACACAGCTGGAAAGATTTCGACCTATTGACACAGGGGGGTTTTTACCTTGTTTTTTTTATAGTTACATCCCTTTTCACTTACATTATTCAAGAGATTTGTTTATTAATAGATACATTTGGGATTACCTACCTTTAGAACTCACCTTTACCTTCTAAAATCTCCATAATGAGAAGCCATTTTTATTTATTTAACAGGCTGAATGAGTTGAGAGTGAATAACCCAACAAAACGTACATGTCACTATTGAAACTAATTAAACTTAACTCTTCCTATGGACTAAGTGTTGGCTATTCATACCAAATTTGTACTACACTATATATATATATATACATATAATCATTTATATTTTTGGTTCACAAATAGATAGAATTGGTCATTCCGTTTAGTTAACCATGATGTAATAGAAGAAAAAGCACTCTACGTTATGCAACTCATCCATCGTTAATATTGAATCCCGTGACTGGTGTAGGAACGGAGTTAAATATTAATTTGATTAAAGCAACAGGAGGAATAAAATTTTAAAAAGACATCCCCAGTCCAGCCTCCTGTTGTTTAAATCAATATATATATATATATACATACACACACACATGGATATATATATATATATATATATCAACACATACATACATATATATATATATATACAAACATACACACACACATGGATATATATATATATATATATATATATATATATATATATATATATATCAACACATACATATATATATAAACATACACACACACATATATATACACATATACATCTATCTATCTATCTATCTAAGGCGGGTAAAAGTCCCGAGATCCATGGACGAGTTCTCTCCAGCGGTCTCTGTCCCTCATTATCGCTGCCATGACATTGCACTCAGTGCTCCTTAGGGAGCCCCTACATGGACACACTAGAAGAGGAAGACCAAGGTTAACGTATGTTGATGCACATATACATATATAAACATATATATACACAAATATCTACACACACATATTTGACAAAAGAAGAACCAATGTACTGACTGACCTCTGGAGCCCTAGTTGGATCAGGATTTGATCCCAAGTAAACAGTGATTGTTACTCGCTTTCCTTCACGATCTGGTGTCTCAGGGATCTGCATTATATCTGAAAATAGAGATATGACAACAAAAACAAGAGATATGATTAATGATAATAATAATAATAATGGTTTTTGATTTAGGCAAAAGGCCAGCAATTTGAAGGGAAGTAGGTAAATCAATTAAATCGACCCCAGTGCATTACTGGTACTTTATTTTATTGATCCTTGGCAGAATTTGAACTCAGAATGTAAAGGGATAAAACTATATGCCACAAAGCATGTTGTCCGATGTTCTACCAATATTGCCAATTCAATGCCTTTATTTATTAATAATAACTATAATAATTTTTTTTTTTTATTGGCTACAAGGGCTTGGCAAGGGGACAGTACAGGAATCACAATACAATGTTAAGGTTTACACTGAGTAAAAAGATTCGAAATCATAAAAAAAAACAAAACAATATTGACAGTTGATCGACAAGATCCCAGGCCTCATTTGCTTCACGAGTGGGGTCGACAAGATCCCAGGCCTAATTTGCTTCACGAATGGGGTCGACAAGATCCCAGGCCTCATTTGCTTCACGAGTGGGGTCGACAAGATCCCAGGCCTCATTTGCTTCATGAGTGGGGTGGAGCTCGTTCGTCAAATCAAACTTTGGTCTTTCCAATTGCCAATACTATATGTCAGTTGCAAATCCAGGTAGAAGGAGCAACATGAAATAAAGTGTCTTGCTTCAAGGACATAACACATCACCCGATCTGAGAATCAAAATCACAACCTCACGATTGCAAATCCAATTCTCTAGTCACTCAGCCACGCGCCTTCACCAAAACAATATAACCACAATAAATTACCAACAAGAAAAAATCCCCAATAAGGAAGAAAAAAACCTAGGGTGATTTTAGGTGATAACCCCACAGAAAAGTTCTCAATTAGTGTGTATCACCAAAGGTATTGAAAATACTCTTTTCTAGTTTGTTTTTTCATGCCATGATAAAAAGAACCCAGTCCATCCTGTAAGGTGTTAGTACTTGAGTCACAATAAAATGCTCCCAATACACAGTGTAAAGTGGTTTGTATCAGGAAGGATGTCTAATCCATGCAAGCATAAAAAATAGATCTTAAACAGTGAGGATAATGATTTTATATATATATATAATCTTACATTAGATTGATTATTTTGTGTCGAGAAGATAAGTGGAAAAATTGTCAATTTCCTTCTTTCGATGGTTATTTATATATATATATATATATATATATATAGATATATGTACTAATGTCTGTTTGTATTTATATAGCTGTTAATATATATGTGTGTTGTATTCGTGCGTACATTCGTAACGGAAAATCGCTCATATGGAATAGCCGTGTCTAGGAAATCGCCATTTTTCATCCCACCCACCCTATATCTATTACCTTCCGGTATGCATGCCTGGCGCTGTATGCTAAACACTCGTATACATAGCACGTTAAACCGCAGACACTGGGCGGACGGAGGCTCCGTAAGCCGTAGCGTAGGCAACCTGTCTAGGAGAGCTACCGCTCCAAATAAATTGGTGCGGGGTAGAGAAGTCCCCTATATCCAGTAAGACAACTTCCCTAGTGCCATGTGTGAGAAGCCCCCGACCGTCATCAAGCAATCGCACAACAGGAACAAGAACAAGAATATGAAGACATCGCATCTCAGAGTTGCAACACTTAATGTTGGGACTCTAACAGGTAGATCCGGTGAAATAGTGGAGATGCTGGAGAGAAAGCATGTGGATGTGTGCTGCGTGCAAGAGGTGAGATGCTGGAGAGAAGTCATGTGGATGTATGCTGCGTGCAAGAGGTGAGATGGATGGAGAGGTGCCTCTGCAAGACTAATCGCAGGCAAACATTTTAGTTATAAGCTTTTCTGGGTGGGTAATGATGATGGGTTAGGTGTGGTAGGCATTTTACTGGCTGAGAGATGGATCGATAAGACAATAGAGGTAGTTTGAGTTAATAATAGAATAATTAAGCTTAGATTAGTTGTAGGCAAGAGACCCTTTTAAACAGGTAAATAAAACAACAATTGACACACCAACATCTTCATGGCCTGCAGTTTATTCCAAAATCTACCATCCATTTTTCCATTTTGCATTGTCTTAGCCTTCAAATAACATATTATTTTAAACAGTAAATAAATTAGTTTGTTATTTTTTGGGGTTTCATTTTAATTGACTTCAACAATATAATTGTGGATAGAAAAAAAAATTAATATCAAGCTTGTTAAGGCCATCTTCCCTGGGCAACATATAAAATTTCTCCATTTTTCCCAATCATCTGCAACCCCCAGTCTTTCATTTCTTCCTCCATCATTATTAGCCATACTTTTCTTCGTCTTCTCCTACTCCCTTTAGAATCAAACCATAATTAATTAAAACTAATTCAAACATTCAAACTCATAAGTTTTTAATTTACTGAAGACCCGAGAGTGCTTCAATGATGTAAACAGTAAGGAATTAACACAATTATTGTGAAATTGTGACTAGAAACTTGGGAATTATTTTTGTGGGTATGTGTGTATGAAACACACCCAGTACACTCTGTAAAGTGCTCGGTGTTAAGAAGGGTATCCAGCTGTAGCAAATCTGCCAAACACAGTGTCTGGAAGACTATTTAATTGTGCTAAAGACTTGACAATCTACTTTATGTGATTAACATGATACTTTGTAAAGTGGTTGATGTTAGGAAGGGCATCCAACAGTAAAAAAACAACTTGCCAAACAAAGTTCTGAGAGGACACTTTAGTTGTGTCAAAGACTTGACAACTTCTCTAGTGTTGGTAATATTTATAAATGTACCCAGTACACCCTGTAAGGTGGTTGGTGATAAATAAGGGCATCTAGCCATAGAAATCTTGTTAAAAACTCTTAGTGTTGATGAGCTACATGATAAACACATTCAATACACTGTGTGAAGAGGTTGGTGATAAGAAGGGCATCTAGCCATAGAAATCTTGATAACAACTCTTAGTGTTGATGAGCTACATGATAAACACATTCAATACACTGTGTAAAGAGGTTGGTGATAAGAAGGGCATCTAGCCATAGAAATCTTGATAACACTCTTAGTGTTGATGAGCTATATGATAAACACATTCAATACACTGTGTAAAGAGGTTGGTGATAAGAAGGGCATCTAGCCATAGAAATCTTGATAACACTCTTAGTGTTGATGAGCTATATGATAAACACATTCAATACACTGTGTAAAGAGGTTGGTGTTAAGAAGGGCATCCAGACAGAAAACCTGCCAAACAAAGGGTCGGGATTTCTCTTTAGTGCTGGTGCCAATAAAAATGCACTCAGTTTAGCACAGGGTCGTATTTAAACTTGTCTGAGTACTCAGCAGTGCAGTGAAATATGCATGAAATGCAGGCATCTGGTCGAGGTGAGTGGTCAGTAGCTCCACTTAAGAACTGACTTGGTTCAGGACAATGTGTCCAACTCATGCTAACAAGGAAATTGGATGTTAAAAGATGATGATGGTTATGGTGATGGTGATACACATACACAAGTGTGTACATGCTGCCATACATGTGCATGAGTGTGTAAGTGAGTATGTAGTTAGTAAGTATTTGTGTCCTAGTAAGGATTAGTTAGTGTCAAATGTTGATCTATATACCTGACTGGGTAGGAGATTTCATTCCCAATTTTTGCTTTCTTCTGCCTGAAAAGCAAAGAAAAAGCATTACAAGAAAATACCAAAATTACCTACACTACTCGATCACATTTGATGCAGGACTGACTTCTGTGTCAATGGCAACACCTTTCCACGAACTGGCATGTGTCTATGTATATATATGATGGCTGCAACCCAATTTCGAATAATGTTGTCACTTAATACTTAAGCATGAGTATCACAGATGTGGCTTCTTAGTCCTGCTAGGGACTTGCCTATGGCCAGCAATACCATGCATCGCAAAAATATGTCACATATCAAGCAATGCCTGTGCTTGAAGCTTTTTTTTAAGTAAGGAAAGGCTTTGCACGGGGCCAATCCCACTCTCTGAACATTGAATTCATTTGCCCAAAAAGAAGAACTGGTCTACATCATTGGATGCAAACGATGTTGCAGAGTGACCTTCTCCTAGAGAGATGATTTAATGAAGACTAGGAGTCTCTCACTCCTCTTCCCTCATGAAAAAATACTTTATTCGATGGCCGTTGACTCTCCTGAGTTCCTTCGCTCCTTGACGGGTTTAGTTTTTCATCCTGCAGGACATCTAAAATCTCCTTCCTCAACAAGCAAGGTTGGTGGGGTTGCCGGTTTAGTCGCCAATGACCCGACCATGTGTATATATATATATATATATATATATATATATATATGGCTTAGTGGTTCGAGCATTGGCCTTGCAATCGAAAGGTTGTGAGTTCAATTCTCAGACCGGCTGATGTGTTGTTTCCTTGAGCAAGACACTTTATTTCACATTGCTCCTGTTTACTCAGCTGTAGAAATGAGATGATAGGACTGGGGTCCCTATCATTCCGCTGCAAAGTGGACGTGGAGGTGCCATGGCAAAAAAGCACCCAGCACACACTGTAAAGTGTACGTGTAGGCACCACGAAAAAAAAGCACCCAGCACTCACTGTAAATGAGGTTGGTGTTAGGAAGGGCATCCAGCTGTAGAAATCAAACCAGAATCAGTTGCCGTATGAGCAAGACAAGGTCAGCCGACCGGACACTGCCCACAACATGCTAGCATGGCAGAACGGGCGTAAAATGATGATGATGATGATGGACATGGGATGCATATAAAGGATGACAGCTGTATAAAAAGGTGGAGAGCACTCAAAGTTGATGGAAGCTATGGAGTGGGCAGACCAAGGAAGGCCTGGGGTGAGGTGATAAAAACTAACCTTGCACAATTGCACCTCTGAAAGGCAATGACACAAGACAGTGATCTCTGGCACCATGCAATAATACAGAAGACCCACCCTCCCACATGAGGCATACATCTAGTATGCACCACCTTCCCTCCCATGATGTAATCACCCTACACCTATATCTACCTCCAATTCCCCATGCATCTCCCCACCAAAGTCCCCAAATCCACAACATAATGTGGTCATCCTGGAGCCACAACAGAAAGTACCCAGCCCACACTGTAAAGTGGTCGTGTAGGTGTGTGTGACAACAAAAATCACCAGCGGTCAGTGTAAAAAGCGCCCAGCCCACACTCTAAAGCGATCGTGTAGGTGTCATGACAAAAAGCACCTAGTACACACTGTAAATGTGGTTGGCATTAGGGAGGGCTTTCAGCCATAGAAACCAAGCCAAAATCCGTTCTGTGTGAGCAAAACACGGCCCTCTGACCTGGTTGTCTCACAATGGGAGAGCACCAACTACCTATGCTAGCAGGGAAAAAGGACATAAAACGATGATGATGCACACACAGACATTCATATATCATCATCATCGTTTAACATCTATCTTAAACAATGATGATGATGATGATGATGATGATGATATATGAATGTCTCTGTGTGTGCATCATCATCATTTTATGTCCATTTTTCCTGCTAGCATGGGTAGGTGGTGCTGTCCCGTAGGTGGTGCTGTCCTTCTTTCTCTGTGTTTCAAAGTTGACAAAGAGGGCTACACCAACACTGGGTTGGTGTAGCACCTACACTGTTAAGTGTTAAGAGTCGAAATTACTAGGGAATGGGACAAAAAAGATGAAAATGATAGCAATAGTGACTCCTTAGCGTTAAAGGAATTTAGTATTTCACCAAATGTAACTATCTGCGTTGTTAGGAACTATGAACATTCTGCAGAATGTGTTTTCAATCTAAGGTCACTTGACTTGATTGGGATATTGAATATCCTAAGAACTGAGCAAACCTATAAGTAACAGTAGCAGTAAACCTTGCAAAGACATTTACTATTTTTTATGCCCCTATGGCCTCATTTGTATGACAATTGATTGTAAAATGTGTGTGTTACCAAAATTTACCTCAGCTATAAAAAAAAATAATAATAATAACTGTTTCTACTTTAGGCACAAGGCCAGCAATTATCCAGTGCATTACTGGTACTTTATTTTATCGACCACGTAAGGATGAAAGGCAAAGTCAACCTCGGCGGGATTTGAACTCAGATCGTAAAGGGACGTAACTATGCTGGAAAGCATGGCGTCAGACCCTCTACCGATACTGCCAATCCACCGCCATGAGCTAATAATAATCATCATCATCAACGTTTAACATCCGTGTTCCACGCTTGCATGGGTTTGGACAGGGGTTTTCCCACTTGAGGCAAGAGTGATTATCTTGCTCGCATAGGACTATCTGGCAGGTTTTCTACAGTTGGATGCCCTTCCTAACACCAACCACATTTACAGTGTGGGGCTGGGAGGTTTTTACCGTGTTGCCTACACGGCCACATTACAGCGTGGAGTGTGTGTTTTTTGTCGTGACACCTACACGATCTCATTTGTTTCGGCCTGGATAATAATAATAATAATAATAATAATAATAATACACATGTACAGTGTGTATAATTACTTTAATATGTAAAATTGGGGGTTTGGTGTGTATTGTAATTTTTTGTGTATGAGGGGCTGCCCAAAGTCTAAATCTAGCCCTGACTGTGGAACTGTATCTAGTGTGAACTTAAGCTTCATTTACATTCACATACTGTCTCAGTTTAACTGGGTTTGTTTATTTGACTGTGGGGCACCACATTCCATGTATATTTAAGCTTCTTTCACACACACTCTCCCTTTTTCTCTCTCTATCTCTATTTCTCTTTTACTTTTACTGGGTTAAGTTATTGAACTGTGTTCACGCAGAGGCACCACATTCAATGTTATCAATCATTACAAGGGTCTAAGGGATAGAGTAAAAAAATTAGGAAGGGTATCCAGCCATAGAAACCATGCCAACAATACAATGTATGAGTGAGCTGCAAACATCTTAAATTTCTGGCCTCAGAGCATAACCTGGCTAACTTATGCAAGCACAGAAAATAGACATAAACAATGATGATGATGATGATGATGATGATGATGATGATGATGATGATGATGGTAATGACAATAATGGTGATGGTGGTAATGATTATGGTGATGGTGGTAATGATTATGGTGATGACAATAATGATGATGATGATGATGGTGATGGTAATGATGGTGATGACAATAATGGTGATGGTGGTAATGATTATGGTGATGACAATAATGATGATGATGATGATGATGGTGATGACAATAATGGTGATGGTGGTAATGATTATGGTGATGACAATAATGATGATGATGATGATGGTAATGATGGTGATGACAATAATGGTGATGGTGGTAATGATTATGGTGATGATGATGATGATGATGATGATAATGAATGAGGATGAAGAAGACGACAAATAATGATGGTGATAATGGTGATGATTTTAAACAGCACTATTTTACAACATGAAAACAACAACAACAACAACAACAATTTAAACCAGACTGAAATGCATTAAATGAAGCCAAATTAGTTATAATATATTTTCAGAAATGTTGCCAACAATTATTTAAAAAATTATACACACCTTACATTTCACTTAGTATAATTGATTTTTTTTTACAAATGGAACTCACTAGAGTTGTAGGAAATATTCAATCTATCAATCTGTTCTTGTTTTGAAACATCCTAAATTTCTGTATTTTATATATATATACAATAAAGCCTGCATGCTCTGATCGATGTCATCATCATCATCATCATCATTTTATGTCCGCTTTTCCCTGCTTGCAAGGGTGGGATGGGAACTGATTCTGGCTTGATTTCTACAGCTGGATGCCCTTCCTAACACCAACCTCATTTACAGTGAGTGCTGGGTGCTTTTTTGCCATGGCACCTCCACGACCACTTTGCAGTGGAATGATAGGGACACTAGTCCCTATCATCTCATTTCTACAGCTGAGTAAACTGGAGCAATGTGAAATAAAGTGTCTTGCTCAAGGAAACAACACATCACCCGGTCTGAGAATTGAACTCACAACCTTTCGATTGCAAGGCCAATGCTCTAACCACTAAGCCATGTGCCTCCATGTGTAATAGTAATATACAAGAACAGCAAAGCATAAATGAATTGAGAGAGAAATTGGGCAAGAGAAGAGATTGCGTTGGTATGGCCATGTGATGGATATGAAGGTGCAGGGCAATTATAGAGGATGGAAGCTATGGAGTAGGAAGACCTAAGAAGGCCTGGGATGAGGTGATAAAAGCTGATCTTTTATCTCAAAGGCAAATGACACAGGATTATCATCATCATTTAACGTCCATTTTCCATGTTAGCATGGGTTAAAAAGGGTTGTTCTATTCAATGCAAGTCGGGGTCAGATGACCATATCTTGCTCATACAGAACTGATTTTGGCTTGGTTTCTAAGGCTGGATGTCCTTCCTAATGCCAACCACATTTACAGTGAGTACTAAGTGCTCATAACCATTGGTTTAGCAAGCTTTCTACAGCTGGATGCTCTTCCTATCACCAACCAATTTACAGCATATACTGGGTGTGTTCATCATGTAGATCACCACCACTAGGGAGGCTGACATGTCTTTCACATAACTATAGAATCCTCCCAACCCTTTGTTTGGCAACTTTTCTATGGTTGGACTCCCTTCCTATCACTAACCAATTTACAATACTTTTGGAATTTTTGTCCTTAAGATGAGATCAAAACTAGTTTTCTTAGAGCTCAGAGACCTTTCTAAAGATTCTTGCTGTACCCAGTTTAATTTTCATTATTTTTATTATTATTATTATTATTTTAAATAATGTTGGATGGTTAATATGAAGCATTGTGAGATATGTAATAAAAGACTGATAAGTTTCAGAAAGCCAGTAAAATGTGGTAGAAATATATAAAGGGTAAAGTATGACAATAAAATAAAACAAAGTAATGTTTTACCCAGGATATTTCAACACAATATTTCTGGGTTATTAATCCCTTTTCAAATGCAAAAAGAAACAAAAAACAGAAAACAAATCTGGACCAGTTACAGAAGAACACATTGTTTACTTTTATTTGCAGCATTTTCTCCTTTTTACATTTGAAAATAGGGTTTTAACACTGAAATATACTGGGTAAGATAAACAATACTTTGTTTTATTTGTCATCCTTTACTCTTTGTATATTTCTACCACATTGTACTGGATTTCTGAAATACTTAGTCAATTATTATTTTAAATATTTTTCACTCCACTTTTAACAGATTATTGATCTTTAAAAGCAAAGAGTGTGTGTGTGTGTGTGTGTGTGTGGGGGGGGGGGGGGGGGGGGGGGGGGGGTTGTGTCATTTGTAGCAAAGCAAAGCAAAGTGTTCCACAGAAACCAAATGCGATATCTGTCTACCAATATAAAAATAAAACTAGTTGTAGTGTAAGTGGCTGGGTGGGTAAATGAATGCCCCCCCCCCCCCACACACACACACACATGCCAAAGACCCACAGGAGATAAAGGTTTCTTATAAAGAAAGCAGTCATAGTGAAAACATTTTGGCATATAGATAATATTACACTCAGGTTTCTACAGACTGGGGTTTCAGGTGAGAGCTTGTTTCTTCTGCATTCCCAAGTTTCCAGAATGACTCACCCATACTCACACATACACTCACATACACACACAGTCACTCTCTCACATACACACACAGTCACTCTCTCACATACACACACAGTCACTCTCTCACACACACACACACAGCCACTCTCTCACATACACACACAGTCACTCTCTCACACACACACAGTCACTCTCTCACACACACACACAGTCACTCTCTCACATACACACACAGTCACTCTCTCACATACACACACAGTCACTCTCTCACATACACACACAGTCACTCTCTCACATACACACACAGTCACTCTCTCTCACACACACACACACAGTCACTCTCTCACACACAGAACTTAAAACAGAATCAAAGAAATAAAGAAATAAGGAAAGGTGTGCAAAGCTGTCAGGTATAATTTTCCTAATTAACATTCTCAAGAATCTCAGATTTGCATTTAATTAGAGAAGAATAACAATTAGGGTTTCATTTAGATTTTAACACATTTCAGCAATAAGATATTAACTAACGGAAGATGATATAACCCTAACCAACTCTCCTTAAAAAAAATAATTAAAAGAAAATGTTCATTAATGAATATAATTTTTAATTTATGGGTAAAACCAACCAGCAGGAGACCCAGATGTAGACCTTGAGCAAGATGGTTAGATAACATCCAGACGGATCAATTAGAGAGGGTTGCTTCTGACAGGACTTGCTGCAAGGTGAAAACCCTCTCAGGAATAAATGGGCAAAGGAGGATTGATCTCCAGTAATTGATTAGCTACTATTTTGTATATATTATTATTAGTAGTAATAGGGCGGTGGATTGGCAGTATCGGTAGAGGGTCGGACGCTATGCTTTGAAGCATAGAGTTACGTCCCTTTACGATCTGAGTTCAAATCCCGCCGAGGTTATGTGCTGGCTTTGTGCCTAAAGTAGAAACAATTATTATTATTATTGTTGGCAGTGGATTGGCAGTATCAGTAGAGGGTCGGACGCCATGCTTTGAAGCATAGAGTTACGTCCCTTTACGATCTGAGTTCAAATCCCGCCGAGGTTATGTGCTGGCCTTGTGCCTAAAGTAGAAATAATTATTATTATTAGTAGTAGTATCAGCAGAGTGTCGGATAACATACATTGTGGCCCGAGTTCAAATCCCACTGAGGTTAGCTTTGTCTTTCATCCTCACGGCGATGACAAAATAAAGCACCAGTAATGTACTGGGGTCAATTTTATTGACTTTACTCTTAAAATTGCTGGCCCTGTGCCTAGAGTAGAAACAATTATTATTATTATTGTTGGCAGTGGATTGGCAGTATCAGTAAAGGGTCGGACGCCATGCTTTCCAGCATAGAGTTACGTCCCTTTACGATCTGAGTTCAAATCCCGCCGAGGTTGACTTTGCCTTTCATCCTTACTGGGTCGATAAAATAAAGTACCAGTAATGCACTGGGTAATTGCTGGCCTTGTGCCTAGCGTAGAGACAATTATTGTTGGCAGTATCGTTAGAATGTCAGACATGTTACCTAATACCAACTCATACTCTATTGGGAGTGCTGTAGTAATTCCACTACCACTATTATCATCATCCTTATTATTATATCTGTGACTGCATAAACACCCTTAATAAACTATTGCTTCATACTAGTAGTGTTACTATTACTATAATCTTCATCATCATCATCATTATCATCAGGTTTAGCGTCCGTGTTCCACGCTTGCATGGGTTTGGACGGGGGGTTTTCCCACTTGAGGCAAGAGTGGTTGTCTTGCTCGCATAGGACTGTCTGGCGGGTTTTCTACAGCTGGATGCCCTTCCTAACACCAACCACATTTACAGTGTGGGGCTGGGAGGTTTTTACCGTGTTACCTACACGGCCACATTACAGCGTGGACTGTCTGGCGGGTTTTCTACAGCTGGATGCCCTTCCTAACACCAACCACATTTACAGTGTGGGGCTGGGAGGTTTTTACCGTGTTGCCTACACGGCCACATTACAGCGTGGACTGTCTGGCGGGTTTTCTACAGCTGGATGCCCTTCCTAACACCAACCACATTTACAGTGTGGGGCTGGGAGGTTTTTACCGTGTTGCCTACACGGCCACATTACAGCGTGGACTGTCTGGCGGGTTTTCTACAGCTGGATGCCCTTCCTAACACCAACCACATTTACAGTGTGGGGCTGGGAGGTTTTTACCGTGTTGCCTACACGGCCACATTACAGCATGGACTGTCTGGCGGGTTTTCTACAGCTGGATGCCCTTCCTAACACCAACCACATTTACAGTGTGGGGCTGGGAGGTTTTTACTGTGTTGCCTACACGGCCACACGGTTTTTACCGTGTTGCCTACATGCCTTCATCTTTATTAGTGTTTGCTTACCACTGCATGAGTACCTTTAATGATAGCATGCTACCTAATACCAAGTCATACTCCATAGCCAGTGATAGTTGTAACAGTGTTACTATTACTATAATCATCTTCCTCATTATATTATCAACGCTGGCCAAAAGATGTTTTCATTTGCATATCTTATCTTTGTTTAGTCTTCTTAAGTTTCACCGCTGTCAAATATATTCTTGCAATTGTTGAATACAACACTTCTTCTTGAGTTCTTCCTCCATTGAAGGTGAAAGCATTCATTTTGCTTTTCTAATGGCTAGAATAAATGTGGCTTGCCACATATATTCTCATAGATGTCTCTACTAACTGGAGCAGTTATGCCAACTCATTGTCAAATTAATAGTTGATCCTCTGTAAAGCCAATGGTGATGATGATGGCGAGGTCATCTAATTAAATCGATGATCACTGCATGAGCTACTGTTTACTATGATACAAGCAGGATTTTTATCAAGACTTACTCCTCAAAGATCCAACCTCTTCTGCTAAACTATCCTATGGTAGTCATATGAGAGGCAACTTGTGAGAATTGGATTAGCAACTGTGAGGTTGCGAGATTGATTCCAGGACTAGGCGATGCATTATGTCCTTAAGCAAGGCACTCTATTTCACATTGCTCTTTCTGTTAGGAGCTGCAACTGGTAGATAGCATCAGGCGATGCGTTATGTCTTTCAACTAACACTTTATTTCATGCTGCTCTTTCTGCCAAGAGTTCTGACCAATAGATAGTATAAGCAATTAGAAAGATCACTGGAAACATTGTCTCCTTCGTGCGATCAGATGATTTCCACCCCACTCGGTAAGTGAATGGGGTCTGGGATTTTGTTGAACATTTCTTTCTTTTCCTTTCCTAACCCTACCTTAGTTTAGTATACAGAGTTCAAGTTCAAATCTCCCCAAGGTCAACTTTGCCTTTCATCACTCCGGGTCGATAAAATAAAGTACCAGTAAAATACTATGGGTGATGTAATCAACTTTTACCTTCCCAACTGCCGGCCTTGTGACTAAATTAGATATCATTATGGATTGGCAGAATTGGTAGAGTGTTGGACAAAATGCTTTGCAGCATATAGTTACATCCCTTTTCAATCTGAGTTCAAATCCCACTGAGGTTAGCTTTGCCTTTCACCCTTACAAGGTCTATAAAATAAAGTACCAGTAACGTACTGATGGCGATTTAGTCGACTTTCCCCTCCCCCAAAATTGTGGGCCTTGTTGTGCCTAAACCAGAAGCCATCACACAAAGAACATATAACAGATATCTCAACATATTTTGCTTTGCTTGAAATTTCTATTTTGTTATTATCATTCCCGTGAAGCCATATTTGATATTTTAATCCTTTTCTAACCATATTTCTACCATGAAATACACACTGCACATGTGTTTTAATTATTTTTAAATCCAAAACCATGTGATTGCAAAGGAAAGTTCTTAATACCTGCATCCATTTACAGCTATACCTCATTATTGAAATATCACTGGACCGAGATCTTTGGCGCTACGCAGTAATACAGAAGACCCGCCTTGCCTATGTACAAAGCGAAACCTACAGTCAGTAGGCACCTCTTAACCAAAAATACACCCCCACCCGCATCTACACCACCCCTTTCGCTGTAAAGTTATGTTGCTACCACAACATCCAGTCCTAAATAAATGAGGTCGTGTAGGTGTCACAACAAAAAAACACACAGTCCACGCTGTAATGTGTCCGTGTAGGTAACATGGTAAAAACCTCCCAGTCCACACTGTAAACGTGGTTGGTGTTAGGAAGGGCATTCAGCCGTAGAAAACCCGCCAGACAGTCCCATACGAGCGAGACGACCAATCTTGCCTCAAGTGGGACAATTCCCGACTAAACCCATGCTAGTGTGGAAGATAGACGTTAAACGATGCTGATGATGATGATGTAGGGCTTGGATCTCCATCACTTCCACACTTGTTAGTCATGTAGTCATGCCTCGTATAAGTACACACACAAAACTTCATTACTACCACAATAATATGGGAGAATGTTCTCCAACATGCAGAACTCCAGGTGAATGCCATCTTATGGAAAAAGCAGTGATAGGAAAGGCATCCAACCATAGAATGCCTGCCAAACAAAAGGTTGAGAGGGACCCGTCATTTGTGTCAAAGATATGAAAACTTCCCCTGTGCACTCAATAAAATGTAAGACCGTACATAAATGAAACGCACCCCCACCTCCGCCTATTTGGGTAGTCGGTAGTCCCACTTCAGTACTGATTTGGTCTATGTAGATCCATTCAACCCTATCCAGTAAAGAAAAATATTAAATGACGATGATGATGAACGATGATATGCTGATGACATCATTTCATTTCATTTTATTTCATTTTACATTGCTTTTTCCTTGCTTGCAAGGGTGGGACAAGAACTGATTCTGTCTTGATTTCTACAGCTGGATGCCCTTCCTAACACCAACCTCATTTTCAGTGAGTGCTGGGTGCTTTTTTGCCGTGGCACCTCCACGAGCACTTTACAGTGGAATGATAGGGACCCCAGTCCCTATCATCTCATTTCTACAGCTGAGTAAACTGGAGCAATGTGAAATAGAGTGTCTTGCTCAAGGAAACAACACATCACCCGTTCTGAGAACTGAACTCACAACCTCTCGATTGCAAGGCCAATGCTCTAACCACTAAGCCATGTGCCTCCATTCTAGATTAAAAAATGGTAGCATAAGAATGACAGAAGATATCCTGCTCTGAATTAGTTTTTTCAATCCTTCTTTTGATGAAGGGATTTTATACCAAAATATTAAGGACTGTTAAACAACTACATCTTTGGTATCATTATTAGCAATCAAGGGTGGTGGATTAGCAGTATCAGTAGTGGGTCGGCCGCCATGCTTTGCAGTATAGAGTTACGTCCCTTCATCCCGCCGAGGTTAACTTTGCCTTTCATCCTTAAAGGGTCGATAAAATAAAGTACCAATAATGCACTGGGATAATTGCTGGCCTTGTTCCAAAAGTAGAAACAATTATTAGCAGCCAATGGCAACTCCTTTTTCCGTCTTTAAGGGTCTTCACCCTACTTCATAAGCTCTTTTATAACATCTTCGCATACGAGTACATCTTTCATTATATTGACAAAAAAAACAGAGGGTGTAACAAAAAATAACAATGAAAATCCCCCCCCCCCCTATTGGGGAATTTTTCATTGTTATTTTTTGTTACACCCTCTGTTTTTTTTGTTTTTTTTACACGCAGAAATGCCCATTTGTACCGTCCTGTATTGTTCTGCACTGTCCTTAATGTCTACTTTATGTAAACCCTTGTGGTTAATAAAGAAATCATTATATTGAATTTAATGTCCGATTTGTTTTGCTATAACCTTCTAATAAAGCACAGTATTTTCTAATAGTATAAATCCGGCACGTCAAACATGTGGCCCACACAGAGGTTTTTACAGTGCCACCATGTTTTATCTTTGTAATGTAAAAGAGAAAGAAATTAGTTGTAATGTGTGCAATTAATTGTCGGGTGTGGCCCTCAGACAACACATATGTGACCCATGTGGACCTCAGACAACACGTGACCCATGTGACCTTCAGACAACGCGTGACCCATGTGGCACCCAGACAACACATCTGCGACCCATGTGGCCCTCAGACAACACATCTGTGACTCATGTGGCTCTCAGACAACACATGTGACCCATGTGGCACCCCAGACAACACATATGTGACCCATGTGGCCTTCAGACAACACATCTGCGACCCATGTGGCCCTCAGACAACACACATGTGACCCTCAGACAACACATCTGTGACCCATGTGGCCCTCAGACAACACACCTGTGACCCATGTGGCCTTCACACAACACACCTGTGACCCTCACACAACACACCTATGACCCATGTGGCCCTCAGACAACACATCTGTGAGTCATGTGGCCCTCAGACAACACACCTGTGACCCATGTGGCCTTCACACAACACACCTGTGACCCATGTGGCCCTCAGACAACATCTGTGACTCATGTGGCCCTTAGACAACACATCTGTGACCCATATTGGCCTCCAGACAACACATCTGTGACCCATATGGCCTCCAGACAACACATCTATGACCCATGTGGCCCTCAGACGACACATGGGGGACCCTCAGTTTGATGCCTTGTTATAAATGATGGAGAGAAAAAAATAGTGGAACTTACCAAGACTTCCATGATCAGATGATGCCAAACTAAGACTGCGATCAAGAGAATCATTGCTCACTTGGTGATGTAGGGAAGAAGTCGACATATTCAGGTTTTTGGTGGTGACCATTCGAGTTAACCGGTCATTGTCTGCTTTCAAAGCACTCATCTCATTCTGAAGATCGATACAAAAACCAATATCAATAATAAAGAATGTATTGGGAAAGCTGGTACAATGTCATTAGGATATATAATAGTAAAAGTAGAGAGAAGAGAAAAATAAAAACGACAAAATGAAACAAAACAAAATAGGTTTTACTCTATTTTTTTTATATACTGGTATATATTCGAATGTAAGTCAACACTTCCTATTTTATGTCTGAGAAAATCCCAACCCCATTTATAAGCCAAGGCAGCTAATCAACACATTGTTTAATGGCACATATAAATCGAACCCCACTCTATTTTACCATCAATTTTTGGTCACATATTCCTCAGCTTATATTTGAGTGTGTATATATATATTAGAAAGCGAGGTTTCTTTTACAAAATGAAAAAAAAAAAAAAAAAACCAGTGAAAGTTTTTTTTAAATATATTTATTTGGGCCCTTTACCGGTTTCGCAGTTCTTGTGCATTTCACACAAACCCTCCATCTCAATTCTACTTTTGAAAAGCACAAGAACTGCGAAACTGGTAAAGGAACCAAATAAATATATTTAAATAAAAAAAAGACTCCAGTTGCATTTTCGATTTCATCTTTTTTCCTTATATATATATATGGAGGCTCATGGCTTAGTGGTTAGAGCATTGGCCTTGCAATCGAAAGGTTGTGAGTTCAATTCTCAGACCGGGTGATGTGTTGTTACTTTGTGCAAGACACTTTATTTCACATTGCTCCAGTTTACTCAGCTGTAGAAATGAAATGATAGGACTGGGGTCCCTATCATTCCACTGCAAAGTAGTCCTGGAGGTGCCACGGCAAAAAAGCACCCAGCCCACACTGTAAAGTGGTCGTGGAAGTGCCACGGCAAAAAAGCACCCAGCACACACTGTAAATGAAGTTGGTGTTAGGAAGGGCATCCAGCTGTAGAAATTAAGCCAGAATCAGTTCCCGTATGAGCAAGACAAGGTCAGCCGACCGGACACTGCCCACAACAGGACAACCCGTCTAACCCATGCTAGCCTGGAAGAACGGACGTAAAACGGTCATGATGATGATGAACTAACCCCCCCACAGATAAACTTATAAACTTGTTTAAAACAACCCTTATACAGGCTTGTGCCTAATATGCCCTTGAACCTTACGTGCAGCTCCATGATTTGACTCCTTTCACTATTTTGATTTTGTCTTATGGTAGTCATTATTATTGTTATTCTTTGTTCTGAATATTTCCTGAAGAGCTACGGTTGAGATAAAGCACCCATAATGGAGATAATTGTTAACTAATAATCTCTAGTTGCTCTGAAAATGGATATGATATTCTAGCCACGGTAAAACGTTTGTAGAGATGTATGAATAAATAATAACTTCTTATCCTTGACTTTCTTACAATTTTGAATTTTTTAAATGTTCTGCTACCTGAACTGGCCTTAATAGCAAGATATCATAATCATCCAGTTTTTACACCAGAAGGACAGAGGATGGTAAAGTGCATTGAGCTTATCTCATCTTACCAAAGAAAATAGTGCAGTACTACACTATAACCTCATATATATATATAGGGTAAAAACTGACTCTGTGCCTCAATATGCTTGAGGGTGGTGGAATGGCATACTTGGTAGACCATCAAATAAAATGTCATTGCAATATTTCAAATCTTGCTGAGGTCCACTTAGTCTTTCATCCAGTGTTAATAATAAAATAAAGTACCAAAATAGTACGGGGGGGGGGGGGGGGGGGGGGGGGTGTATTTAATCAAGTTTGCCCCTCCCCAAAATTTGCTGGCCAGCAGACTAAACAACAACAGCAACAGCAAATGCTACATACCCTCATTTTATTCATGGTTTCACGTAATTGTTCGAGTTGATGAGCTGAGGTTAATGCTTCTAAGCGTATATCTGTCAACTTCATGTCTTTTTCACGGAGTTGTTTGCGCAGTTCACTTACGGTCGAGTCCTCCGATTCGCAAATTCTAAAAATTGACAAGAAGGAAAAAAAAAAGCAATTTAGAAAGATTATGTAAACACACACACACATATAATTAATCATCATTTTACGTCCGCTTTTCCCTGCTTGCAAGGGTTGGACGACGATGATGATGACGACGACGACGACGACGATGATTTCATAGTGTTTGGCAGTAGTATATATACTGCTTGGATGCCCTTCCTAACACATTATGTGTTAGTTTAACACCAACACTTCAGTATGCAGGGTAGAGCACTCAACAAAGTCCACAAGAGGATCTGTTAACTCCGAAGTAAATTTATAAACAAGAGGTATAAGTCAACATTTCATAATTTATTTATTTTATTACCGTTATATATATTTCGGTGATAGCCACAATTCAACAGCTATGACCTCTTCAGACAGTTAGAAGCAACACATAGAAAACAAAATTTATCTTAGAGAAAATAATACCAGAGAAAATTCAAGTTTTTAACAGTTATTTTTACTTTCTGATATTTTCACTTGTTTTGGTGTGCAACATCTACGAGCTTTAAGGACAGATGGTATAACCACTGCCACTCCTTTAATAGGGTGGATAAACAAAAGAACTGATTTGGAAGCTCAAGTCGGACAATATCCCATACTCTTTAGTATGGTCGAAGGTTAGGGAGGTATTCCCTGACAGGGGTAGGTCTGGCATTTGTAGGCTCTGTTTGAGTGAGACCCAAGAAATACTCAGAGGTGGAAAGCAGATAATTAATCGTAGGGCTGACCTTTTTGGTGGTTGTCGAAACCAAAGAATGGTACTTTCCGCAAGCTATATGGTTAGCAGCCGTGCCATGTAGAGCCCTTAATGGACTACACCACATCATTTTTTGCAGTGTGCCTTAGAGACATACTTGCCTTGTGGTAGGACCCATGCCAAGATTTCCACATACTGACTTAATTCGATAAAATAAAGTACCAGTAATATATTGGGTAATTGCTGGTCTTGTGCCAAAAGTAGAAACAATTATTATAATAAAGTGTGATGGATTGGCAGTATCAGTAGAGGGTCTGATGCCATGCTTTGCAGCATAGAATTACGGCCCTTTATGGTCTGAGTTCAAATCCCGCCGAGGTTAACTTCGTCTTTCATCCTTACGGGGTCGATAAAATAAAGCACAACCCATATTGATAGTCCCTCCTTAAGAATGTATATATGATACTCGCTAGACTGTGTCACAAAATTCCTCCAGTTGTTGTTATATCAAAAGTGTTACTGTATGAAACTGACCAATGGGAATGCACCATATTAACACCATACATGAAAGCAGTATGATGATATGTTACCATGACGTTGACATAACAACATCAATAAGCTGGTCTAAATTATCTAATGCCAGTGCTTACACACAAGGGATGTCTCAATGCAAATTATGTAATATGGAATTACTCCATATTTTTACAATACAATAACGAATTACTAAATAACAAAATTGAACTGACAATTTACTGTAGGCTTAAAGTCGTCAACGCATTCATAAACTACCAACCAAAATAAGCAGGATTCGATCCAATAACCTAACTGTTTGTATAAACATAATAACTTCCCAGGCTTATAGTGTCTGAAAACTTGGCCCCACTGGGCATCTTAAACATCTCTCTTATCACCATAAAAGGACACCACATCTCAAATCTACCCTAACTTATCTTACAAGCATAGCCATTTATCTATCACCAACCGTAATAAACAAGTAGAGACACAAATCCACCTTCCATAGACATCAAAGGATGTACCATTAACCAATCAAATGCAATGAACACACTCTTAACCAATCAGATGCAAGAAAAGCTGGCAGTCTAAAAACACTCCCAGAGTGAATAGGAATTCTATCTTTTTACTAGACAACCTTCCAATTCTCTTACCCTCACATATGGTATCAATCATTATCATTGTTGCTCTCATTCTATACCTCTACTACCTTAACCCTGCATCTTTATTACCCATCGGACATATAAATCCTACATGTATATCTTTTAATTTACTTCACTTGATTTTATTATTGTTTCTCACCCTGTTATTTTTCATTTTAATGTCTGTACACCTATATCTATATTTTAATTTTATTTTATTTTATTTTATTTTATTTTATTTCATTTTGCTTTTCATCTTGTTATTTTTCATATTAATGTCTGTACACCTATATCTATATTTTTATTTTTTTTTTCATTTTATTTTATTTTATTTTATCTTATTTCATTTTGCTTTTCATCTTGTTATTTTTCATATTAATGTCTGTACACCTCAGTATAAATGCACTGTATCACCAGTTCCCAAACAGTATTTTGATAATTTGGCTAGTATGAGCAGTATTTAAAATCGAGTGTCACAACATCATTGCATATAGTGATTTTAAGACGCATGCAACCACATACTAGCCAATAAAACATTTGTTAATACTTCGAATAAACCCTACTGTATAACTTATCTGTGTTTTTCTTCATTATATATATATGGCAGTCTACCGATGGTTGAATCGTCAAGATTCGTAAATTCTAAACATATGAATGGAGGTGACCCAGCATGGCCTGAGCCCATCCGTTTGAACAGATAAAGGATAAAAGATAAAAAGTTGAGGTATTTTGCAAAGCAGTCCCTGGAAAGGGACAATGCAGTTATTAATAAGAAGAGTTGGAATTAGTGCCAGCAAGATTTCACAGCTCTAGCATCACACCTTCACAGTCAGCCTATTAACTTTTCCGCTGACCTTTGTACTTTTTTACAGCATATGAAGCATAGTTATTTCAAAGACCCGATCCTCAAGATTACAGAACTCTATAAATAACCAGCTTATTTTACACAGGGGCTCACCATATGGAGTTTCTACCTACTTCTTTATTGCGTCTGAAGCATAGTTATTTAAAAAACCTGGCATCAAAGATTCAAAACTTTATAACAGAATAATTAGCAGAATAAGGAGAGCTTTGGCTACCATTAAGCAACTCAACAAGATCTGGAGAAGCAAAATACTTACAATTGGTACCAAGATGAGATTTTACAACAGCAATGTGCTTTCAACACCCCTGTATAGGTACTTAACATGGAGTCTAAACACAAGCCAAGAGAACCAATTCGATTCTTTCCACACGAAATGCCTACGGAAAATCCTTGACATCAGGTGAGATGACTTGATCACCAACAAAGAAATCCTTCAACAAACCCACCAACGTGTGTCTGACATCATGTGCAAGCATCAACTTGGCTGGTTGGGACATGTATGGAAGTTTAAACCCCCCCCCCCCCTCTTGTCAACTATATATATATGTATATCATCATCATCATCATTTTACGTCCGCTTTTCCCTGCTTGCAAGGGTGGGATGGGAACTGATTCTGCCTTGATTTCTACAGCTGGATGCCCTTCCTAACACCAACCTCATTTACAGTGAGTGCTGGGTGCTTTTTTTTTCCGTGGCGCCTACACGTCCACTTTGCAGTGGAATGATTTGGACCCCAGTCGCTATCATCTCATTTCTACAGCTGAGTAAACTGGAGCATTGTGAAATAAAGTGTCTTGCTCAAGGAAACAACACATCACCCGGTCTGAGCATTGAACTCACAACCTTTCGATTGCAAGGCTAATGATCTAACCACTCACACACACACTTGGTGTCTCTAGTTTAGAATTAGTACACTATATCCCTGTTGTGTGTTCTATGAAATGACTGAAATGGGTTGGTATCAAGAAGGGCATCTGGTTGTAAAACATTCCCTCAAAAAGTCCTGTCCAACCCATGCCAGTATGGAAAAGTTGATGTAAGATCGATGATGATTATGAATGTGTGTGTAAATGCTTCGTAAGCCCCAAGGGTCATTTTAACCCTTTAGTATTTACATTACTCTATATATACTATTATATTTTCATGGTAAAGGCTTTACCTCACAATAATATCTCACATAACATTTACATTACTCTATATATACTATTATATTTTCATGGTAAAGTCTTTATCTCACATAACATTTACATTACTCTATATATACTATTATATTTTCATGGTAAAGGCTTTACCTCACATAATATCTCACATAACATTCACATTACTCTATATATACTATTATATTTTCATAGTAAAGGCTTTACCTCACATAACATTCATATTACTCTATATATACTATTGTATTTTCATGGTAAAGGCTTTACCTCACATAATATCAAATCTATGAGATTTTGAAAGTATTTATTTTGAGAACAATACCATAACATCAGTTTGAGTGACCAGTTACAGCCAGTTTCAACAGAAAGAGGTAGAGAATTCTGGTCGGTTTTGACCGGTTTGAACATTAAAGGGTTATGGTGTGGTGTCAATCCTCTAACTTTATGGCATTATGCAGACGTGAGATATAAATCTCTCTCTACAGATAGGACACCAGTCTATCACAGGTAACATTATCAGATAATAGTCTGATCTTCTCATCTGAACAGGTGAGGTGAACTCAGCTAACAGAAAATACATAAAGGGTATGTGTATGGTGTGCACATGTGTATGTGTATCGTGTTTGTGTGTGTGTGTGTGTGTGTATTGTATTTGTGTGGGTGATATTTGTGTGTGTGGTGTGTGTGTACATGTATGGTATTTGTGTGTATGTGTGTGGCATTGTATTTGTGTGGGTGATATTTGTGTGTGTGGTGTGTGTGTGTGTGTATTGTATTTGTGTGTGTGGTGTGTGTGTGTGTGTGTATTGTATTTGTGTGGGTGATATTTGTGTGT
>OZ024757.1:20311945-20344445 GCA_964016885.1 Eledone cirrhosa
ATATTCAAGAATTTGGAAGGATTCAGTAATATAACAAACTTTCCCATTGTTAAGGCTGGTGTTTGGAACATAACTTAACCATTTCATTACCGTATTTCTATTGAAAGACATTGCCTATGGCTTTCAAATAATTTTGGAAAAAAAATTCAAGAATTTGGAAGGAATTATTAATATAACTAACTTTCTTATCGTTAAACTTTAACCATTCCATTACCATATTTCCAATGAAAAACACTGCTTATGATTTTCAAATCAGTTTCGAAATAATCAAGAATTTCAAAGGATTTAGTAATATAACTATCTTTCTTATTGTTAAGCTTGGAATGTAACAAAAATTCTTGCATAAAATTATGATGGAAAACTTTCAGATAATTATGAATAATTTAAAACAAACAGTATTGTATCATAGAACAAAGGGTGGTTTCAAATTTTCTCAACTATCATCTACAGAGATAGACTGTTATTACAATTATTTTCTGCATTTGGGACTCACGAGCAAATATAAAATATTACAAAACAAATTCTTTAATGGGGTTTGAATATCATAAACTCAGAAGTGTTTTCAGGTAAGTTGGGTATTGAAGGTGTTAATGAATTTAAAAAATGGTGCAAGTAATAATTGTGAAGCTTTTCTTACCTCCTGCAGCAGGAGAGGTATGTCTACGTCCAATATTTGGACTGATTGTTGAGTCAGGGTTATTTAATCCACTCTGTCGCTTTAAGGCCTCAATTGTAGCTCTCAATTCATTAAGCTCCGAATCCTGAAAAAATATAGGAAAGAGGATAAAAAAAAAAAAAATAATTGAAAATTAAATAATTTTTCAAATTTGAGTTCTTGATTCAGCTTAAATATTTAAAAATAATTTTTTTGGTATTTCCATTCAATTGTGGCCATCTTCCAATATGTTTTTTAAGGAGAGCATATCTTTCAATAATGTTTTATTTAATAAAGCCTAAAATCTGTGTGCTCTGATGGCACCAAGAAGAAAAAATGTACTGTATGTACTCAAATATGGGCTGACCTCCCTATTTTATGCTTGAGAAATGGGTAAAAATCCAAACCCCCACTTATAAACTGAGGCAGCTAATCAACATATGTTTAAATGGCAAATTTTTGCCAACCTTCCATTTTACCTTTGATTTTTATTCAAGTATATACGCTAATGTCAGAGGGATAAAAAAGGTTTGGAGTTTTTTTTTTAATAATTAAAATTAATAATATGAAGTGATTGAATTTGGTAATTAATACATTTCCATCATTTTTTTTTTTCAGTTGTTGTTATCAACCAATCAAAATTGTTGAATATTTCATTATGGTTAAATACAAAGGAAATAAATATGTTAAAATCAATATAATTAGTTGAAATAAAAAATGGATAAAATTCACTGACAAGATCAGATTAGATTAAACTGAAAAAATTAAACTAACAGCAAAAAAAGACACATGCACACACGTGTGTGTGTGTGTGTGTATGTATGTATATATATATATATATATATATGTGTAAAAGGTAAACAGAAATAACAACACAATCGGTACAGTATATGGAAGGTATATATTAAATTAACGCTTGATATAGCAGGAAGAGGGTCTTAACGTTTCGGACGCTAGTCCTTCATCAGAAGAAAGAATGAGAGATAAAATAGATTGAGGGGATGGGCAGGTTGGAATTGGAAAAAATGTCTTTAGATAAAAATAACAGGTCCATTCATATGAGGGAAATATATATGATTTTTATCAGGTATCTATATTTTAAATTTTTGTTAAATTTTAATATCATACAGTTACAAGCTATGTATTCTTACATTCTATACAGACAATCTGGCATTCAGCATGCAAGTATGAATGAGAGGATAAGGAAAGAATGTTACAGGAGAGTATGCTGTTCCAATTGTCACTTATAGGTTCAGCGTGTTGAACTGGAATATAAGTGAAATTAAAAGAACCGACACCAAAATCCGTAAGTTACTAACTTGTAATAGGATGCACCACCCGAAGGCAGATGTGGATCGTCTTTGCCTTCCTAGAACTCAAGGAGGCCGTGGCCTAATCGAATTTGAACTTACCTACAAGACCACCACTATTGGACTGACCAAATACCTTCAAACAACAAACGACTGTATGCTGAAACTCGAAAATCATGAAGTAAGAAGCTTCATTCTATCTTGAAGGAGAGCAAAAAGTATGTTACCGATCTCATGCTTGATACTCAAGATGGACAAACTAAGAGAATTGTGGCAACTGATGCTGCTAAGAATATAAAATAATGGCAAAAGCAAAAGGGCAAGAAAAATCAGCATCAAAGTGGTAGCAGAAACATCTACATGGCAAATATGTGGCCTATAGTAAACAATCTGATGTTGACCAGAAGCACAGAAGTTATTTAACTCAGGGCTAAAAGCAGAGAGCGAAGGCTTTGTTTAAGCTGCCCAAGATCAAAGCTTTAAATCCAAAGTACCGATCCTGCAATGATGAGGTTGAAATAGTGGACCACTTAATCTCTGGATCGAAAGTTTTAATCCCAGTAGAGTACAAATATAGACAGAGTTGGCCAATATCTAAACTGGGTAATATGTCGGCATTATAAAATCAAAGCTGCTGACAAGTGGTACAATCATCAAACTGAGGCTGTAACTGAAGGAGGAAAAGTAACGATGCTTCGGGATTTTCCTGACATACTGACCGGACCATAAAAGCTAATAGACCAGATATCATTGTAAAAGACCAACATAGCAAGGTCTGTTTGTTGATTGATAAGAGCATCCCATGTGATCACAATATCATGGCAAAAGAATTTGACAAGTTAAGAAAATATAAAGATCTGCTCAATGAAACTGAAAAAATGTGGCACCTCAAGGTCATTACAATATCAGTGATTGTTGGAGCACTGGGAATGAAAGAAAGGAACAGAACAGTATTTGAGAATGATCCCTGGTTTACCATCTATGCATGAGGTGCAAAAAATTGTTTTAATTGGTACTGCACACATATTGAGAAGAGTACTATCTCTTTGCAAATTATGATCAATTTGATGTGTTAACCCTTTACCATTCACATTACTCTATATATACTATTATATTTTCATGGTAAAGGCTTTACCTCACATAACATTTACATCACTCTATATATACTATTATATTTTCATGGTAAAGGCTTTACCTCACATAACATTTACATTACTCTATATATACTATTACATTTTCATGGTAAAGGCTTTACCTTACATAATTATCTCGCATAACATTCACATTACTCTATATATACTATTATATTTTCATGGTAAAGGCTTTACCTTACATAATTATCTCACATAACATTCACATTACTCTATATATACTATTATATTTTCATGGTAAAAGCTTTACCTCACATAATTATCTCACATAATATCGAATCTGAGATTTTGAAAGTATTTATTTTGAGAACAATACATTAACATCAGTATGAGTAGCCAGTTACAGCCAGTTTCAACAGAAAGTGGTAGAGAATTCTGGCCGGTTTGAACATTAAAGGGTCAACTGGTTTACCAGTGTATACAGTAAGTTTATTTGCCTTTGGTGTCAGGAAGACTCCCGGCATATAACAGAAATAATATGGAAAGAAAAGGAAAAACAATGACGATAATAATAATAGAGGCCAGGCCAGGTATTCTTTTACATATGCAAGTGTTACAGTGTTAGATGTCTGCTGGCTATGTCTGTAAAACAAATAATCTAGACTCTGCGAGAAACTGAAGCGTGAATAAAATATATATTTAGTTAGTGATACAAGATAAAATAAGTGAAAACAGATGCAAACAAAAATAGCAAGCAAAAATACTAAAAAAACTAATATAATACACACACTTTATATATATATATATATATATATATACACACACACATATATATATGATAGGCATTAATGAATAACATGTTAGATCACAGATCACATGACATTAAAAGGGGTTTAGAAATCTTTGTTTTTGCATGACAATAATAGAAAAACATAAAAAAATATGATGCTTGCCATCAACTTTTAATTAGGTCTTTTTACACATTTCTATACCCACTCTACATCTCCCATTGTATCAAGTACTCACATGATTAGTGGTCTCCTCAGTCTCAGCACTGTAGACTCTATTTATCTATATATTATATATATATATATATATATATATACACACACACACACACACACACACATACATCATCATCATTTTACGTCCACTTTTCCCTGCTTGCAAGGGTGGGACGGGAACTGATTCTGGCTTGATTTCTACAGCTGGATGCCCTTCCTAACACCAACCTCATTTACAGTGAGTGCTGGGTGCCTTTTTGCCGTGGCACGTCCACTTTACAGTGTGGGCTGGGTGCTTTTTTGCCGTGGAATGATAGGGACCCCAGTCCCTATCATCTCATTTCTAAAGCTGAGTTAACTGGAGCAATGTGAAATAAAGTGTCTTGCTCAAGGAAACAACACATCACCCGGTCTGAGAATTGAACTCACAACCTTTCGATTGCAGGGCCAATGCTCTAACCACTAAGCCATGTGCCTCCATAAATATATATATACATACACACACATACATCATATATATATATATATATAGTAGGTGGGAGGTGGACTGTAAGGTGATTGTCAAATAATAACCATTTCAAGACAAAAGACAAAACTAAAAGATAAAGGAGTCATAATAGATTAAACAGATATTTGATGGAACAGTTAAAAGGGTTTTTTCGTGGGAGTCGTTTCTTTTCTTTTTTGGTAAGTGACTTTACTCACCCATATCTCTGCCCCAGTGTAAACATTGCTTAAATTATAGAAGTTGTTCATACATTTTTTTTATTAATATCTCTGCCTGAGACACAGAAAAAGGTTGATATTGACAACATGCTCTTAAATATATTGTAATATATAGTAAAAGCAAAAATTGTCAGAAGGTTTATATAGATATACTAGAAGCCTGTCTGGCATTGCCTGGGAAATAAAAATGACTGAGAAAGAAACAGAGATAGAGAAAGAGGAGGTGATAGAGAGAGAGAGAGAGAGAGAGAGAGAGAGAGAGAGAGGGAGGGAGAGAGAGAGAGAGAGAGAGAGAGAGAGTATGTAAATGGTAAACCTTTCTTTAATAATTTGAATCTTGATAATTGTGTGTATGTATGTTAATATAGTGCCCCTATGACTCCATCATGAGTTACCAGACAAAAACCATTAATCTGGATACCTAAACATAGAATGTTACGCGATGGGGAGGTTTCTTCTCTGAAGACCTTCTGCTGTCCAGCTCTCCTGAGAGTTTCTTACCCCTAGGCAAAAACCCATGTATTTAAGAATACGTATATCAAAATATTTTAACTGTTTGAGTTACAATTAAATTACATACATGAGAGTTTTACTAGCATATAGATGTGTCTTTAGTGAAGTAATTAGAAAAGAAAATTCCATTGCAAAGATTAAGTGACTAACCTATATTGTATTCTCTTAACCCTAAACCCCAACCCAACCCAACCCATCCCATCCCCAACAAGCCCCTCTCAAAACAAAAACAAAATTGGTGATGGATATACATATCAACTAATATGCTTTTCTAGTTCAGAAAAGATTACATCTGACTTGTCTTCTTTAATCAGATATCCTTCTTCATAGCTACTTACGGTGGTTTTAGGAAATGGAGAAATGAACTGGAAGTGAGAGACAGTAAAAGAGTGCTATCGTATAGAGATAAATCAGTTCTTATTATGAGAAATAGGTGTGAGATGAGTTCTAAAGGAAATAGGAGTGGTTTTGCTGGTTATTGGAGGGTAGGACAATATATGTCTTGCAGGAGTTATTCAGGTTCTAAGATGGTGGATTGGAAGAATCAATAGAGCATTATATGCCATTGTGGTATTTATTCTGGCTTTTTACATATGTTCAAATCATACCAAGGCCAACTGTGCATTTGATCCTTCTGGGGTCAATAAAATAACTGGGGTTGATTTAATCAACTTTGCTGGCCTTGTGCCTGAATGAGAAATCAATACTTGTTCCAGCTCTGTGTACTGAGTTCATATTCTGCCAAGGGAAACTTTGCTTTTCATCTTTTTAAAGTGAATTAGCAGAATTGTCCGTGTCAGATGTTTTGCAGTATTTACTCTAGTTCTTTGTGTTTTGAGTTCAAATCCCGCAGTGGACTATTTGAGTGGTAGACTTAACCCTTTAATCTTCAAACCAGTCAAAATTCTCTACCTTTTTCTGTTGAAACTGGCTGTAACTGGTCGCTCATACTGATGTTAAGGTAGTGTTCTCAAAATAAATACTTTCAAAATCTCATAGATTCGATATTATGTGAGGTAAAGCATTTACCATGAACATACAATAGTATATATAGAGTAATGTGAATGTTAAAGGGTTAATCTGTCACCTAGTTTAGCACGATGACCAAGCCCTTGGTTGCCTTTAGCAGAGTCCACTCTTGTGAGCTTTTTACTACTACCACCCAGGGGATTGGGTGTCTTTAACAGTCCACTCTGACCATTAGGTGTGTCTATCAGGAGTCATTCTGGCACTTGGATATCTTCAGTAGTGTCCACTTTGTTGTCAAGCAATTAGATCAGGTTTCTAGCTTGAGGATAGCTTTCTCCCTACCCAACCCTTCATCCCATATGTCTGGGGGAGAGAGAAGGGATGAAAAGAGCATTACTTATCCTTCCCAGACTAAACAGTAAAGAAAATAGGTAGTGGTGGCGGCAGTGATAGGTGGGTAGGTTGGGGGAAAAAGAAGTTCTGTTCAGATCCCTCCCCCTTTTTAACCAGTATTAAGAACAGCCACACCACCCCCACACTTACAGACAACCCCAAAGACTGAAACAAAGTTAGCTATAGTAATACCCTGATACCCTAAAAAATAACCCCACCTCCTCTCACCCAACCCCACCTGATATCAGTAGTGCTAAATTAGAAGATGGTGCAGCAAATAGTGATAGATAGACAAGGAAAGGCAGAGAGGAGTTTGCTAAGAATATAAAAGATAAGAGACTAATGTGCTGCAGATTGTGGGGCTTTGAGTCTAAATGAAATAGAAAGATGTATGGAGTGTTAACAATGAAAACTGTTGTAGAACCATCTGGAATGGGAGGTGGGACGATGAGAGAGGGAGGGGGGCATATAGGTGGCTGATAACTGATGCAAATGAAAGAAAAAACCTAAATGAAATATGAGTTCTCTACAGTCTGGTGAATTAGTTTTAAGACAAGCTACAACAATTGAAGTGTGAAGTACATCAAGACCAATCAAGTTTAAGTGATGCTAATGTAAAAAATGCTTTTTTTTTTTAACCCTTTAGCATTCACATTACTCTATATATACTATTATATTTTCATGGTAAAGGCTTTACCTCACATAATATCTCACATAACATTCACATTACTCTATATATACTATTGTATATTCATGGTAAAGGCTTTACCTCACATAACATTCACATTACTCTATATATACTATTATATTTTCATGGTAAAGGCTTTACCTCACATAATATCTCACATAACATTCACATTACTCTATATATACTATTATATTTTCATGGTAAAGGCTTTACCTCACATAACATTCACATTACTCTATATATACTATTATATTTTCATGGTAAAGGCTTTACCTCACATAACATTCACATTACTCTATATATACTATTATATTTTCATGGTAAAGGCTTTACCTCACATAACATTCACATTACTCTATATATACTATTATATTTTCATGGTAAAGGCTTTACCTCACATAATATTCACGTTACTCTATATATACTATTATATTTTCATGGTAAAGGCTTTACCTCATATAATATCTCACATAACATTCACATTACTCTATATATACTATTATATTTTCATGGTAAAGGCTTTACCTCACATAATATCTCACATAACATTCACATTACTCTATATATACTATTATATTTTCATGGTAAAAGGCTTTACCTCATATAATATCTCACATAACATTCACATTACTCTATATATACTATTATATTTTCATGGTAAAGGCTTTACCTCACATAATAGCTCACATAACATTCACATTACTCTATATATACTATTATATTTTCATGGTAAAGGCTTTACCTCATATAATATCTCACATAACATTCACATTACTCTATATATACTATTATATTTTCATGGTAAAGGCTTTACCTCATATAATATCTCACATAACATTCACATTACTCTATATATACTATTATATTTTCATGGTAAAGGCTTTACCTCACATAATATCTCACATAACATTCACATTACTCTATATATACTATTATATTTTCACAGTAAAGGCTTTACCTCACATAACATTCACATTACTCTATATATACTATTATATTTTCATGGTAAAGGCTTTACCTCACATAATATCAAATCTATGAGATTTTGAAAGTATTTATTTTGAGAACAATACCTTAACATCAGTATGAGCGACCAGTTACAGCCAGTTTCAACAGAAAAAGGTAGAGAATTCTGGGCGGTTTGAACATTAAAGGGTTAAATCTAATAATAATAATTGTTTCTACTTTTGGCACAAGGCCAGCAATTACCCAGTAGATTACTGGTACTTTATTTTATCGACCCCCATAAGGATGAAAGGCAAAGTTAACCTCGGCGGGATTTGAACTCAGACTGTAAAGGGACGTAACTATGCTAGAAAGCATGGCGTCCAACCCTCTACCGATACTGCCGATTCAATAATGGTGGATTGGCAGAATCGGTAGGGGGTCGGACGCCATGCTAGGGCGCATAGAGTTATGGCCCTTGCCATTCTGAGTTCAAATCCCGCTGAGGTTAACTTTGCCTTTCATCCTTACGGGGTCGATAAAATAATAAAGTACCAGTAATGCACTGGGGTAATTACTGGCCTTGTGCCAAAAGTGGAAACAATTATTAATGGTTTAATAGGAGCAGTCACATAGTGGGGTTGATTACACTGACTAACATTCCTGCCTTTCAATTTGTAGTGGCAGACGAGATAGGCGCATGGCCACCGTAAGCCTGCTGGAGAGCAGTTACTCTAAATAAATTTGATTGCACAGGGGGAGGCGTGGGTGGGGCAGTTCCGGTGACCATGTCTTGCTTTCATTTTTCCATCTGATTGCCTATTCTAACAACCAACCACTTTACAGAGTGAACTGGGTGCGTCTTTTATCATGTCACCAGCATGACCCCCTCACACAGTGAATTGAATGTTTTTAATCATGTCACCAGTGCAAGTTTACAGGGTAGACGGGGGGGGGGGGGGTGCTTTTTGTTGTGTCCCCAGCATGATGACCTTACAGGGTGAACTGAATGCTTTTTGTCATGTAACAAGCATAACCACCTTACAGGATGGACTGGGTGTTTTTTTTGTGATGATACAAGAGTTTACTGGATGATTTTGTGTCATGGTACCAGTACTACCACCTTACAAGGTGGATTGGGTACTTTTCTGTGATAACACCAACACTACCACCTTAAAGCGTTTACTGGATGCTTTTTATCATATCACCAGCACTACCACCCACAGAGGGGACTGTCACCAACACAACCACCTTACATGGTGGACTGGGTGCTTTTTATCATATCACCAGCACTACCACCCACAGAGGGGACTGTCACCAACACAACCACCTTACACAGTGGGAGGACTGGGTGGTTTTTATTATGTCACCAACACAACCACCTTACATGGTGGACTGGGTGCTTTTTATCTTATTACCAGCACTACCACCCACAGAGGGGTCTGTCACCAACACAACCACCTTACACGGTGGGAGGACTGGGTGGTTTTTATTATGTCACCAACACAACCACCTTACATGGTGGACTGGGTGCTTTTTATCTTATTACCAGCACTACCACCTTACAGAGTAGACTGGGTGCTTTTTCTGTCATGCAACCAGCCCGAACACCTTAAAGGTTGGTCTGTGACACACGGACAACTTTCAGATTAAAATGAAATAAAGACAAGTATTAATGAACTAAACTTATTCCCAGAATAATGGTCTTCCTGTATTCAGGTGGAAGATGGAGGTGGGTGTGTGTGTGTGTGTGAAGAATTTGAAAGAAAAAGAAAAAATGCAAAAAAGAAAGAAAAACAATAACACGAAAAGCCACCAGAGGGACATAAATTGTTATATTTAAAGGACATCAATAAATTTTAATGAATTGATTATTCATGCCAAAAATATTAGACATGCATTGATCTTTTGTTTTGTGTGAGTTTTTAGCTGAAAAAAAAAATGTTAAATAAAAGAAAATGAAAGACACAATTGTACAGGTGTTGCATAGTAACACATCACAGAAGAAATGAAAAGCAGAAAGTAATTCACTGTATATATATATGTATGTATGTATGTGTGTGTGTATATATATATATATACACACACATACATATATAAATATATATATACACATACACATATATATATACACATACACACATATATATACACATACACATATATATATATATATATATATATAGAGAGAGAGAGAGAGAGAGAGAGGGAGAGAGAGAGAGAGAGAGAGAGAGAGAGAGAGAGAGAGAGGGGGAGAGATAGATATAGAAGTAGAGTCAGATAGATATACAGAAAGACAGAGTATGAGAGGGAGTGCTATGAGAGAGTGAAAGAGGTAGATAGGAAGAGAGAGAGAGAGAGAGAGAGAGAGAAAGGTAGAGAGAGAGAGTGCGAGTGAGACAAAGAGGTTATCAGTGGTAAAACAACATCAAACATTCTGCAACTATTGAACTCAATATCTGACAAAAGTGAAATATGAAGTAGAGTACAGAGAGAGAGAGAGAGAGAGAGAGAGAGAAAGAGAGAGAGAGAGAGAGAGAAAGAGAGAGAGAGAGAGACAGAGAGAGAGAGAGAGAGAGAGAGAGAGAGTAATTGACAAGCAGAAATGAAGCAGGTTGTTTGTTTACCATTGGGAGATGATGTGGCCACTGAAAGTATAGCGAAAAAGACATTAGTTTCAAAAAGAAATTAGTTAAAAAACAACAATAAGAAAAAAATCTAGCTTTGAGGATTGGGAAATAATAGATGGGTGCATATATATATATATATCAATGATATTAAATAAATGGAAACTATATTTATAAAACCATATTTATTCTATTATATATATTTCAAGCGTACTAAAACTTTGGTACGCTCTCATCAGATAAAATACAAAATTTGTCTCATAAATATTGACGTATCCAGGAAGGAGATTTTAACGGTTCAAGTTTTTAAGAAATTAAATCTCCTTTTTGCTTATATATATATATATATATATATATATATATATATATATATATATATATAACCAAAATACACCCTCGTCCCAACCCTACCCCCACCACCATCTACACCACCCCTTTCGATGTAAAGCTATGTTGGTACCACAACATCCAGTCCTAAATAAATGAGGTCGTGTAGGTGTCACGACAAAATAACACACAGTCCACGCTGTAATGTGGCCGTGTAGGTAACACGGTAAAAACCTCCCAGTCCACACTGTAAGCGTGGTTGGTGTTGGGAAGGGCACCCAGCCGTAGAAAACCCGCCAGACGTGTAGGTGTCACGACAAAATAACACACAGTCCACGCTGTAATGTGGCCGTGTAGGTAACACGGTAAAAACCTCCCAGTCCACACTGTAAGCGTGGTTGGTGTTAGGAAGGGCATCCCGCCGTAGAAAACCTGCCAGACAGTCCTATACGAGCAAGACAACCAATCTTGCCTCAAGTGGGACAATTCCCGTCCAGACCCATGCTAGCGTGGAAAATTGACGTTAAACGATGATGATGATGATGATGATATATATATATCTGCGCCCATCTATTATATATATATAAATATGCATTTATGTTTTGTGGTTCACCAATGGATGGAAATGGTCATTCCATTTAGTTAATCATGATGTAATAGTAGGAAAAGCACTCTACGTTACTCAACTCATCCGTCATTGATGTTGAATCTCGGGGTTGATGTAGGAACAGAGTTAAATATTAGTTTGATTAAAACAACAGGAGGCCAGACTAAGTCTTTAAAGTTTTATTGTTACCAAAAACACCAGATATATATTTCAATGTAAGATCCTGGGGGCATCACCAGATGATGTAATAGTAGGAAAAGCACTCAGCAACTCACCCATTGTTGACCCACATCTGATGATATTGCCAGGATCTTACATAACCAGGCTATTGAAATTTTAATCAGGCCTCCAGTTATTTTAATCAAATTAACAAAAGTTGATGCATTTAAGGTTATGGTCAAATGATATTTCTTAATTCCTTTTCCGCCCTCTCCACTCTATCCTACTCTTAATTTCTACCCTCTCCTTTTTTTGTCCTTCTCCTTATACTTTTTCTACCATCGCGACCACATATGGCAGCCATCAAAACCTTCACCCATACCAATGGTCAAGGGATAATTGTTCCACATCACAGCACACAGATTGATAATGTGAAACTCTTTACCCCAACACCCTCTCCTCTTAACTCTCTCTATCACACTAACTTACTGTATTTTATTCTATTCTATTTTTTTTTTTTTATTGTCATTTTGATTTATTTATATTTTCTTTAATGAAAATACCATTTTTTTTTTTACTGAACTTCCCATTCCTGAATTCTACAGCGTAGTGAATAGTCACTCCCACAATTATAAGCTTTCTGAAGAAGTGTGATAAATAATTAAATATTACATATGATTGAACAATGTATAATGTAGTCAGCATATGTAGACAATTATAATGCACACAGAAACATATGTTAAAGCAAATAAATTCCTAATCTCCTTTCTTGCCGAAGTCTATATTTTTCTTGGTGTAATACTTGCTTATATGATATACTCCATGATTTCTTCTGGACCTATATACCATATTCTCCTGCTTAGATATTGGATATTCATGCTATATGATTCAAAGGATACCGTCAAGTCAAATTCTCTGGTAAGCAGTTTTCTTGTTTAAGCATTCATTCTTGATATACATAATATACATAAACAAAACTTTATCTACCCTATATATATATATATATAGTAATAGTTATACTTATATATTGAAATAAGGGTAATATTGTATATTACCCGATTACCAGTAAGATGAGTAGCTCAATGTAAAATATCAGATATACTACAGAGCAGAAATGCAACATAAATAACAATCAAATTGTGTTTAAGGCATTTAATAGCTTACGATCGTTTCATCCAGATATAAGTCTGAAATCATCAGAGCATATAAAAGGTTAAAACAAATAAATTCCTATTCATTAGAACATTCAGCGGGATACATTATATGTGAGAAGACTAATTATAATTGTTAGTGTTAATTGTGAATGTTCTAATGATTAGGAATGTATGCTCTGATGATTCCAGACCTATATCCGGATGAAACGATCGTAAGCTATTAAATGCCTTAAACACAATTTGATTGTTATTTATGTTGTTTATATATATATATATATATATATATATATAATTAATACAGATTAAAGTTTAAGGAAAGAATTTCTGCTTACTAATTATAAATATTTGCTCTACTGGTTTGTACATACATTATATATATACTAACAGCCTCCTGTGCTTAAATCTATTTATAAGTCACCCATTGGTATCTATATCTATCGTAATGCCAATTTTTTTTTGAAATAAAAGATGTTAAAAGGTAATTAAATATTGCATAACATACTTTAAAATTTAGAATATCTAAATATAGAAAGTAATAAAAAAAAAAATTGAAAAATGTATTCTACGAAAATGATAAAACCTTTACAGAACTTCAGTATATACAATGTTTTTAAATTTTTTTAAAGTATACTAGCAGTTTAGCCCGGCGTTGCTCGGGTTTAAAATTTATGGGGGGTTCCTACTTTGGAACAACCTACAATCAATTGCTCATGTGAGAAACAGCCCTTTTCTAGATGGAGACCGACAACCTGCAGTGTTTTACCTTGGGTCTTGTTGATAGTCATTGTGTAACTGACTCTCTCTGTGAATTGCAATAGTTTGAAAGGGAAAAGGGACATCTGTTGGTATTAGTAGTATTCTAGGTATAAATACAATGTCTCCCTTACCACATCCAGTGAGGATTTGGGCTTTGATAATGTGAGGCTGTAGCTCAGTCACAACCATGTGTGTCCCATTGCACAATCATGGCTGTGACCTTCCTCAATGGAAGGTTGTGTGGCAGCATACCGGACGGTTCCAGAGTGTTTAAAAAATTATGATGGGTTTTTTTTTGGGGGGGGGGGGGGCAAGGATTGCTCTTTCACACAGCCATTTCGCGTTAGAATGGTGGATTTCAAAATTGGGGAATACTTGATTAAGTTTACAATGCTTTCCACAACAGTAGAGAATGATGAAGGATCAAAACATCCTTCAGTATCAAGGGAGATTGCTTTTCTGTAAATGTAAACGGCTGAGAGGTGCTTATCAGTAACTCTGAGGGCCCCATTGACTCACTGCTTCCGTTTTCGGAAATAGGAGTCATTGGTGAGTGAGTTGGATGTAGATTGGTTAAAAACAAATGATAAAAATTTAAAAAAGAAAAAAATTTGTACAGAAGAAATCTCCGATGCTGGAAAAATTGGTGGGTCCACCCCTGTCCACAGCTGATATATTGGCCATGCTCGAAGTTGGTCACCTCGTCGAACATATTCCATTTTTGTAGTACAAAGATGGCAGCATCGGAACCATTGTCGATGTATTTGCACACATACTTTATAGGTGCCCCTCGTCCCTCTCATCCCGTTTGAGGGGAGAGAGACTATTGCAAGCATGTTGGAGGTCACATTAGTTGAAAACAGGAAAAAACCTTGGATAAAAGTCTTCTTCACGATCTCAATCGGGTGCTTTTCTTTTAATTTAAAAGGCCGAGAAGTGCTTATCTGTAACTCCAAGGGTCCTCCCTCCTCCTTCCCCACCTTCGTTTTCGAATAAAGGAGTCATTGGTGAGTGAGTCAGCTTAACAACAACAGCATTCACCTGTTATAGCGAAAGTTTATTTTTTTTCAGTCTGTTGCGTTGTTGGATACACAGAAACACACACACACACACACACACACACAGAAATCCAGAAACACACACGTACTGAAACAAACAAACCTACACACAACACACAAAGACACACATTACGTTTTAGTTAGCTAGAGAAAGGGGGATGGAGTGAGTCTTTACATACATATATATAGATAACATGATAGATGAACAGAAAGTACCTGGGTGCTAGGAAGAGCTGTAAGCCCCCACCCTCATTCCATTTTCGGAAATAAGTCGACAGCAAGCATGTTGGATGTCAGATTAGTTGCAAACACACAAAACCCCTTAATTATAATTATTTCTACTTTAGGCACAAGGCCAGCAATTACCCAGTACAGTACTGGTACTTTATTCTATCGACCCCGTAAGGATGAAAGGCAAAGTCAACCTCGGCGGGATTTGAACTCAGATCGTAAAGGGACGTAACTATGCTGGAAAGCATGGTGTCCGACCCTCTACCGATACTGCCAATCCACCGCCCTTAATTATAATCAATTTTATTTAGTGTTATTAGCAGTCAACGTATCACCAAGTTACCTCCCTTACACCTGGTTTTACCTAGGTTTTCTCTCCATCCCATCCCATCCCACCCAAGAAAAAAATCGAGTTATTTAATAAGTACATATTACATCTGCACCTGTTTGCATGTGTTCTTGGGTTCATTATGTATGTGCATAAGGGACAAGGGAACAGACTTCAGCTATGAAAACATCTGTCTGTTCCCTTGTCTTTAGATTGGATTGCCTCGAAAATGTAACCTTATTACATAAGATGCTACATGATGATGTTGTGAGACTGGTCGTGTGCTTGAACAATCATGTAGCCACAATCACTATTGAAATGTGTATCACAACTTTCTGAATAATGGACTCTTTAACATTTATACTGAACTTTGCATTTTCCTTATTCTACATAATACTCTGTCACTGACTGACAAATCATATCATCATCATCATCATCATCATCATCATCACCATTTTACGTCCGTTCTTTCACGCTAGCATGAGTTAGACGGGTTGTCCTGTTGTGGGCAGTGTCCGGTCGGTTGACCTTGTCTTGCTCATACAGGAACTGGCTTGATTTCTACAGCTGTATGCCCTTCCTAACACCAACCTCATTTACAGTGAGTGCTGGGTGCTTTTTTTTTTTTCCGTGGCATCTACATGTCCACTTTACAGTGTGGGCTGGATGCTTTTTTGCCGTGGCACCTCCACGACCACTTTGCAGTGGAATGATAGGGACCCTAGTCCTATCATCTCATTTCTATAGCTGAGTAAACTGGAGCAATGTGAAATAAAGTGTCTTGCTCAAGGAAACAACACATCACCTGGTCCGAGAATTGAACTCACAACCTTTCGATTGCAAGTCCAATGCTCTAACCACTAAGCCATGTGCCTTCACATAGCCTATCTAGAAGAAAATACATGAGGTTGGGTGCTTAAACCAAATTGCGTCATTATTTACTGATTTGTGCATTGCATATGCAACCCTGATTAGTAAACATGTTTACAATAAATGTGTATATGTTACTTGATGCTTTTGACAGTAAGGAAGAGCAATTAGAGACATACAATATAGAGGAACAGTGGGAATTCCTGAAAGATAACCTGCTGAAGGCGACGGATGAAATCTGTGGCTGGAGCAGACCTTTTGGCAGGAGGAGAGTAACCTGGTGGTGGAATAGTAAAGTGGAGGAGACAAACATGACCAAAAAGCAGTCGTGGAAAGAATGGAAGGATGGGAGTAGTAGAGAACACTATCAGGAGGTTAGGAGAAAAGCTAGGCGACAAGTGTACTTTGCAAGGAGGGAAGCATATTCTACAACGCGAGGACCAAAAATGTGAGGTATTCAGGATTTCAAGACAATGTGTCAAGGAAAATTGTGTCCGTAACGATGATGGTATACTTGCCCTCAGTGATACTGATAAGAAGGTAGCTTGGAAGTGTCACTTTGAGAGACTACTAAATGAGGAGACTGAATGGGATAAAGATAGTCTGCTCCAAATCGATCCAACAAAGGGACGAGCTGTGCAAGTTAATGGTAGTATAACAAGTAAGGCTATCAAAGATATGAAGACAGGCAAGGCAGCTGGGCCTTCAGAGATAGTTGCTGAAATGTTGAAAGCATCTGGAAATGTGGGACATACTATGGTCACCTGGATAGTAAACCAAGTAATACAGAATGGGGTCATATTAAATGACTGGTGTAACAGCATCATCGTTAACTGCTACAAGGGCAAAGGAGACGCCCTAGATAGGGGAAACTATAGAGGCATTAAATTAGTTGACCAGGTCATGAATATCACAGAAAGAGTTATTGCACAACTGGTTAGAGACCAAATTGATCTAGATGAAATGCAGTTTGGGTTTGTGCCAGACTACAGGAGAAGTACCTAGCTAAAAGTAAACCCCTCTACTTAACTTTTGTTGACTTGGAGAAAGACTTTGACAGAGTGCCCTGCTCCATTATCTGGTGGGCTCTTATAAAACTAGGAGTAGATGAGTGGCTTGTGAGAGCTATACAAGCCATGTATAGAGGAACAGTCAACAAGGTTAGAATTAACAATGAATAGAGTGAAGAATTTAGCGTAAAAGTAGGTGTTCACCAAGGCTCCATCCTTAGCCCGCTCCTGTTTATTATTGCCCTACAGGCTATAACAGAAGAGTTTAAGAGTGGCCATGGGAACTTCTATATGCAGATGATCTAATTCTCATAGCTGAATTGATGGCTGAACTAGAAAAGAAATTCTATATATGGAGGCATGGCCTAGGATCAAAAGGCCTTAGAGTTAACTTGTCTAAGACTAAAGTCCCAGTATGTAGAAAGGAAAATAAAGCACAGGTGCCTTCTGGAAAATGGCCATACTCAGTGTGTAGGAAAGGAGTAGGTAAAAATTCCATTCTATGCCCCAAATACAAACTATGGGCACATAAAAGATGTAGTGGGATCACAGGCAAGCTATCTAAGAATGTAGATTTTATATGTGGCCGATGCTCAGGTGCAGTATGTAGCAAGTGCTCACTGATATTAGTTCCTTCAACTGACCAGATGGTTCTACAGAAATAGTAGACACTTTCTGTTACCAGGGTGACAAAATCAGCAGTTAGAACGGGGTGGAAAAAGTTCAGAGAGCAAATACCGCTGTTGGCCACAAAAGGTTTCTCTCTAAAAATGAAAGGCAGATTGTATGATACTTGTATACGAACAGCAATGCTACATGACAGTGAGACCTGGGCATTGTGTGCAGAGGATCTGCGCAGATTGGAAAGGAACGAAGCATGCATGCTCCGATGGATGTGTAATAGTAATATACACGAACGACAAAACGTAAATGAACTAAGAGAGAAATTAGGAATAAGAGGGATCAGATGCAGTTTACTTGAGAGGAGATTACGTTGGTATGGTCATGTAATGTGCATGAAGGACAACAGCTGTATAAAAAAGTGCAGGGCAATCAAAATTGATGGAAGCTATGGAGTAGGTAGACCCAGAAAAACCTGGGACATCGTGATAAAAACTGACCTTGCTCACTTACACTTTCTAAGACAATGTCACTGGATCAAGATCTTTTGCCCTATGCAGTAATACAGAAGACCCGCCTTCCCTTATGTACAAACTTAAACCTACAGAGGATGATGTGATTGAGAGGAAGAGCAAAGCCTGGGCAGCATGCCACAGTTTGAGATCGGTATGGAAGTCGACCTTCGTAAAGACCTGAAGTTCTGTCTCTTCATTGCTACAGTGGAGTTTGTGCTACTGTACTGGTCTGAGACTTGGACACTGACCAAGAAACTCACTCAGATGGTGGATGGGTGCTACACAAGAATGCTGAGGATGGCTCTGAACATTAATCAGTATACACTGAAGATGAAGAACTCAAAGCTGTACGGGAACCTCGAAAGTAACATAGAGGAAACTGAAGTTAGATGGACATGCTCACCGACATTCAGAGTTGACACTGCACTCAGTGTTCCTGTGGGAGCCCCTGCATGGACACACTAGAAGAGGGAGACCAAGGTTGACATATGTTGACGCCCTAAGGACAGATACAGGTCTCTTGGAGACGCAGGACATGGCAGCAATGATGAGGGACAGAGACCGTTGGAGAGAACTCGTCCATGGATCTCGAGAATTTTACCCACCCTAGATAGATAAATAGATATACATATATATATATATAAATACCTGAAAAACAGTTTTTGAGCCAGTTGAGAAATTGAACAATATAAAGTGTTCAATTTTAAATCCGTAGAGAGTTTTGAAATGTTCATGTATATATATCTATATGTTCAGGTATATAATTATCTCTTTATATATATTATCCATTATGCTGTGCTGGCATGGGTTGGATACTATGGACATGTGGTTTAAATATTTAAGGAAAGAATTGCTTGACATAGGTAGACTCTGAAGGAGTGATGTTTACAGCCGTGAAATCTTGTATGCATTAATTTTAACTCTTCTTATTAATAACCATATTGATTCTTTCCAGGGACTATTTGGTCGTTCCAAGAGAGTATCCTGGTCAGCCTATGAACCTTTCAGCCAACCCTCATAATTTATCATCATACCGAGGAGAAGGAGGAGGAAAGGGAATGGGCATAGGTTTGATGGGCTGTTGTTGAGTACTTGTGTTGATATAATCAACTTTTCCCTCACCCAAAATTGTTCTAAACTATGCCTAAAATGCTTTTTTTTTTTTTTTTAAAGTTAGTTTACTAGCCGGAAAGAGAAAACTGGTGAGATTTTTATATAGTCTAGACTTATATAGTCCAAACTTATATAGTCTAGACTTATATAGTCCAAACTTATATAGTCTAGACTTATATAGTCCAAACTTATATAGTCTAGACTTATATAGTCCAAACTTATATAGTCCAAACTTATATAGTCTAGACTTATATAGTCCAAACTTATATAGTCTAGACTTATATAGTCCAAACTTATATAGTCTAGACTTATATAGTCCAAACTTATATAGTCTAGACTTATATAGTCCAAACTTATATAGTCTAGACTTATATAGTCCAAACTTATATAGTCTAGACTTATATAGTCCAAACTTATATAGTCCAAACTTATATAGTCTAGACTTATATAGTCCAAACTTATATAGTCTAGACTTATATAGTCTAGACCTATATAGTCCAAACTTATATAGTCTAGACTTATATAGTCCAAACTTATATAGTCTAGACTTATATAGTCTAGACTTATATAGTCCAAACTTATATAGTCTAGACTTATATAGTCCAAACTTATATAGTCTAGACTTATATAGTCCAAACTTATATAGTCTAGACTTATATAGTCTAGACTTATATAGTCCAAACTTATATAGTCTAGACTTATATAGTCTAGACTTATATAGTCTAGACTTATATAGTCCAAACTTATATAGTCCAAACTTATATAGTCTAGACTTATATAGTCCAGACTTATATAGTCCAAACTTTCAAGAAAACAGATTAGTTATAATGCAAATTGAAATTTGAAATAAAAATTAATTAATTAACCAAAATCCAAAAATAAAAAGAGAAAAAAACCTTTTAAGTAATTAATAAAATAAAAACACACCCCCACCAACAAATAAAGAAAAAAGAAAAATTTCTTTCCCTCAAAACAAACACATCAACAAAACAAAAATAAAAGAAAATATAATGTTGAGGGGTCATTTAAAGGGTCAGATGAAAGCTGGGGACATAAACTGACCTTTTGCTCTGCACTAGCAGTTAATTGCTGAAGTCTATTTGTCATATTTGACAAACTCTGCTCAAAAGCAGCCACCACATGGGCCTGCAAATATTAAAGAAAGAATATTTATTATTATTATTATAAAATAAAGTACCAGTGATACACTGGAATAATTGCTGGCCTTGTGCCAAAAGTAGAAACAATTATTATTATTACTATTACTAGGGTGTTAATGTTGATATTATTATTATTATTATTATTATTAAGTACCAGTAATGCACTGGGTAATTGCTGGCCTTGTGCCTAAAGTAGAAACAATTATTATTATTATTACGAGAACTATTACTAGATAGTTAGCTGTATAGTATAGATATGGAACATATGTAGGAATATGGAAATATAATTATATATATGAGAAAATAAATAAAATATGTGCTGCAGCTGCATTTGGCTAAAATGATTAATAACAGCTCACTCACAAGTACTATATATATATATATATATATAGTTTTAATATAGATGAGATTCTACAGGACTAGAACTGTTTCATTCATTAGAAATCATCATGATTTCTAATGAATGAAACAGTTCTAGTCCTGTAGAATCTCATCTATATTAAAACTGTTATACTCTGCTATGTATTGAGTACCTTACTTACTGTGGTTACCTCCGATTCAACCCGGAATAACGTATATATATATATATATATATATATATATATCAATATTTATTTATAAAACTGATCTATATTGTATTTTGTCTGATGAAAGCACACCATAATTTAACGTGGTGTCCTTGAAATATGTATAATAAAATAAATATGGTTTTATAAATATAGTTTCCATTTGTTAATATCGTATGTTTACTCCAAATTCTTGTTGAGTGCTTTATATCAGTTATAAAAATATTTGCTTGTTGTATCCCAACAATTTTAATAGAACTTTTGCATATATATATATATATATATATCACAGAAAAAAGAGAATCAGTGTTGCGACGAAAGGAATTTATTGGACATATTACAATTGTTTCTCTGGCAACCAGCTCGAGGCACGATCGTCGAACCTGACTCTGAAAATCGCAAGGTCCTCAGAGTCAGGTTTGATCATCACATCGATCGTGCCTCGAGCTGGTCGCCCGAGAAACATTTGTAATATGTCCAATAAATTCCTTTCGTCGCAACACTGATTCTCTTTTCTCTGTGATATCATACTCTGCTCTATGAGAGCATCGAGTGCTCATATGGTCTACCGCATACGGACGCTTTAAGCATCCAACACCAATTATATATATTAATTAAAAAGTGAAACGACAGGAGGCCAAATATGTTGAATTTCTTTACTTTTTTATTACTGTAAACACTATACACATTTCAGGGGCCAGGTTGCGTAAGAACCCAATGACCTCATCAGAGACATAGTAGCATGCTGCCAAATACCTCGCCCACCTCTGAGTCAGGCGAGCAATGTGGTAGCATGATACATCTCACTCTGGGTCAAAAGCGACCAAGCCAATCTTGGTGCGCTTTCATCAGATAAAATACAAAATTTGTTTTATAAATAACAACATACCCATTGAAATCACACCTTAATGGTCGGAAATTCGCTGGATATATATCATCATTTCATTTTACGTCCACTTTTCCCTGCTTGCAAGGGTGGGACGGGAACTGATTCTGGCTTGATTTCTACAGCTGGATGCCCTTCCTAACACCAACCTCATTTACAGTGAGTGCTGGGTGCTTTTTTGCCGTGGCACCTCCACGACCACTTTTGCAGTGGATTGATAGGGACCCCAGTCCCTATCATCTCATTTCTACAGCTGAGTAAACTGGAGCAATGTGAAATAAAGTGTCTTGTTCAAGGAAACAACACATCACATCTGAGAATTGAACTCACAACCTTTTGATTGCAAGGCCAATGCTCTAACCACTAAGCCATGTGCCTCCATTATCCATGCTATTATCCATACTTAGTGAATCTAGTCCCTTACGATTTGAACACACATATATGTGTATATCTGTGTTTATCTCTCTTTTATATTCAATCATAATATATACTAGCAGAATGGCCCAGCGTTGCTCGGGATTTACTCTATGGCTCTTATATATTTGATATATATTTATCCTTATCGAGCCTCGTGAAATAAATACGTTTGTTTATATTTTGTTATTGATTATGCAAAAATATCTGTACACGAATATATAATTATATATTGATATATTAAAATAACAGATTAAAGTTTAAGCAAAGAATCGCTGCTTTCACCCTTAACGAGATCTTCTGAAACTAAAAAAAATCAATCTGTGAACGCAGAAGTAAATATTTCGAAAAACGTTACACAATATATATATATATATATATATATATATATATATATATATATATATATATATATATATATATACACACACAGGTAGCAACATAATGTCGTAATGCAGACAGCCAGACATACAGACATATTATAAGGGCGCAACGTTGTAGCTATGTATCTATCTAAAAAGAAAGACTAAGAATTATAGAGAGATCGCTAACCGGCGCCTAATGCGGTCCCTAGGGCATAGAAAATTTGAAATTATTTTTGCTCAAAACACTCATAGGACCATAAGTATTACATGTGTAAAGTTTGAAAACAATCAGTTGGGTGGTTCTCGAGTTTTAGGGAGTCAGACAGACAAACGTTCTCTGTTTTAGATATATAGATATATACATATATATATGTAATGTTTGTACATGTATGCATCTATATATTTGTAGGTGTGTATGTAAGTGTGCATTTAAGTATATGTATGTGTGTATGTATGTGTGTATGTATGTGTATATATATCATCATCATCATCTTTGTTTAATGTCCATCTTCCACGCTAGCATGGGTTAGATATATATATGTATATGTATGTATATGTATGTGCATGTATTTGTTTGTATATGTGTGTATGTTTGTGTATATATGTATGTATGCTTGTGTGTATGTATATGTTTGTGCATGTATTTATGTTTGTATATGTGTGTATATGTGTATGTATGCATGTGTGTATGTATATATGTATGTGTGTATGTATATATGTATGTGCATGTATTTATGTTTGTATGTGTGTATGTTTATGTATATATGTATGTATGCATGCATGTGTGTATGTATATATGTATGTGTGTATGTATATATGTTTGTGCATGTATTTATGTTTGTATATGTGTGTATGGTTGTGTATGTGTATGTATGCATGTGTGTATGTATATATGTATGTATGTATATATGTATGTGCATGTATTTATGTTTGTATATGTGTGTATGTTTATGTATATATGTATGTATGCATGTGTGTATGTATATATGTATGTATGTATATATGTATGTGCATGTATTTATGTTTGTATATGTGTGTATGTTTATGTATATATGTATGTATGCATGCATGTGTGTATGTATATATGTATGTGTGTATGTATATATGTATGTGCATGTGTGTATGTTTATGTATATATGTATGTATGCCTGTGTGTATGTATATATGTATGTGTGTATGTATATGTATGCATGTATCTGTATGTGTGTGCACATATGTGTGTGTGTGTGTGTAAACATGCTTGCTTCGCTTACATTTGATATGTAACAGATGGGTTTTCCTGTCATATGAAACCTACACATTCTAAGGATTTCACAGGAGTGCTAAAGATACCATAATGTGTGTGTGTGTGCGTGTGTGTGTGTGTGTGTGTGCGTGTGAGTATGATAGATAGAGAGTAAGTTTGGAAGAGAGAGTTGAAGAGACAGACAGACAGACAGACAGACAGACAGGCAGACAGAAAAAAAGTAGGATATGAGCAAGAGAAACAGATAGACAAAGAAAAGTAAAAACATGAGGGTGAGAAAAAGAGACAGAGAGGGGGGGGGGTGTAATAGAAATGTAAGAGGAGAGAAAAGAGTGACCAAAACAACAAAGAATGAAAGAAGAGAGAGAGTGAGTGAGTGAGTGTTATAGATGGAGATATAGATGGAGAGAGTGGAAGAGAATTGAAGCAAAGAACAAGACAGACAGACAGACAGACGGACAGACAGATAGATAGTCAGATGGAATTTACAGAAGCAGAGACCTAGATCTTTTACTTGGTTTAAGGTTAACATGACAAAACAGTTTTATAACTACCTTGAAGTACTTCAATGTAAAAAAAGAAACTCATTGAATTTGCAGACAGTCAACATCTCTCTTCTCCAACATATCTTGGGAATGTTTCAAAATTACCTACTTGGGTCTTATGAGACAAAATTAGCCATTAAGATCAGAATTTTAAAAAATCAGCCACTAAGACCAGATGACACAGAATTAGTTACTAAGACCAGATAAAATAAATCAGCCACTAAGACCAGATGACACAGAATTAGTTACTAAGACCAGATAAAATAAATCAGCCACTAAGACCAGTTGACACAGAATTAGTTACTAAGAACAGATGACACAGAATTAGTTACTAAGACCAGTTAAAATAAATCAGCCACTAAAACCAGATGACACATAGTTAGCCACTAAGACCAAATGACACCAAATTAACCAAGACCAGCTGACACAAAATTAGCCATTAAGACCATATGACACAAAATTAGCTATTAAGACCAGATGAAATAAATTAGCTACTCAGGTCTTATAACACAAAATTAGCTACATATCTTGGAAATGTTACAAGCTACTACGATACAGAATTAGCTGCTATGGCCATAAAACACAAACCTATTCTGGTCCTATGAAACAAAACCAACCATTTTAAAAGGTTCATTTTTTAATTAAAATCTTCCAACATAATTTTATATAAGAACATTATGTTAAATTACTATCTTAGTAATAAAATGATTAATAGTCTTAGAAAAATGCCTCAAAATCCTTCAATAATTAATTGAAATGGGGTATATTTCATGAGCAATACAACCACGAAAAGATTAATAAGGAAGTTACTTATATTACTAAATTCCTCCAAATTTTGTATTATTTTCAAAATTAATTAAAACATATTAGCAGTGTCTTTCATGAGGAAATACGGTAATGAAATGGTTGAATAAGGCCAAGTTCTGACATTCAAAGAACAGGGGAGAATAGGGAGGGGATTGGACAAAAAGAAAAACCAAAAAATTGCAAGGAAGCCAGGCACTGCTGGAATGTTTATAGAAATTATCCTCATTGACTAATTTACTAATGTATGTGAAATAGTGATGAAAACTTGCAGAGTTCAACATAAATGAGCTGTCATTGGGTCTAGTCATTAGTTTATCATCTCTAACAGTACTATTGGTGAATTGTTTGAACAACTCTTCTCCAGACATTTCACCTATTTCTTGGTCCATTTTATAACATCTTTCAAATAATGGCAAGAAATAAAAGCATTCCCTAAATATATAAAATAAATAAATTAAAATAAAATAAAATAAGATAAATATATAAAATAAAATATAAATTTTTTTTTTTTTTTTTTTTCAAATGTCAAAAGTATTAATTATATAATCATAGAAGCTTACATTGACGGTAGATTTATGAAACATACATATATACCAGGTCTGAACAGAGAAGAACAAAACTCCCACTGTCACTGCCTCCGTCTCTCCTGCTCTCACCATCTTTCACTATTGTGAGTAAATAGGGGCCATGCACTGGCCTCCCCGTGGCCCCGGTGGACAGAATAGAGAGGGCGTTTCCCTGGAGGATGATGAGGCAAACGCACTCTGGCAAAGCCATTCCAGCTTGCGAGACTCACGCCTGCGGGTAGCCAACTCTATGCCGATTGTGGTGAGTAGGGAGGTGGACCAGGGTCACCAGAAGTCTCCACTGCCATGGGCTTGACTGCAAACCCGTCGAAAAGTGACCGATATTTGGAAAGTTTGCCCTCCTCGGCATGAAGGACAGCAGAGCGTGGGTTAGTCTCAGAGCGCACCAGGTTGCTGTTGGAGAATGTGTCGCTGCATGTGGCATCCCAGATGAGAGGATTGCCACCGTGGAACGGGAAGACGGCCTTTTGCCGTCCACCTCGGTCCAGTACCGCCAGCTTAAGCTGGGAGGGCAAACCTGCAGCATCCAAGCGAATGCTTTATGACCTCGTTGAAAGCAGCATGGCATGGAAGGTAGCTGGCACTCTAGCGACAGGACAGCAGGTGAAAGCTGAAAGAGTCTACGGTGGATCCACAGCGACATTTTGTGTGGATTGCAGATCCAGAGGCCGGAACCTCTGAGAAACCCCAATTCGCAGGCTATCATTATCCAGCTGCATGCCAGTTGAAAAGGAGGGCGAAATCATGCAAGCTGGCCCTGGTGCGCTAGCCTGTCTGAGGCCATGTTGCTGCACTGGATGGCATCCCATATGCTCTGGGGGGCGATAAAATGTCAAGAGGAGATGAGAACGTCTATCTACTGGGCAAAGTCCAGGCTGGTTCCAAGTCTTGCAAGCGGCCTCAGGTTCCTTGATTGTAGTAGGTTCCATTGTGTTTTGGAGAACCCGACAAGAGGTTACCGGTGAAAGAAACACCGACAAAGCCAGCAACACTGGAGACTGGACCATTTCTAACAGGTCAGGCAGCCTGTTGCCATCGAAAGTCGTCAAATCTGACAGTACATATCTCCGCAGTTGCTGCTTGGATACAAGTGTCGAGGTCAGCAAGGAGAGATGTGTGGCTGTAGCAAGGAGTGCTCCACAGTGTGTAGAGGAACTTCGGCATGGCAAAGCAGTTCCTCAACAGGAATATGGACATTCTCATGTCCATGTGCATGTGCATACATATAAATCTTGGCCCGATTACAAAATTTATCAATAGCTAATAATATAGTTATGTATTTATATACAGATTATCTTATATAGACAGATGTACAATGTGTGTTTGTGATGATGGTGGTGGTGATGATGATGATGATGGTGGTGATGGTGGTGGTGGTGATGATGATGATGATGGTGGTGGTGATGATGATGGCAACAGTGATGTTCATTTGGTTATGATGATTTAAGATATGCATGTGGAGGGACATGGCTTAGTGGTTAGAGCATTGGCCTTGCAATCGAAAGGTTGTGAGTTCAATTCTCAGCCCGGGTGATGTGTTGTTTCCTTGAGCAAGACACTTTATTTCACATTGCTCCAGTTTACTCAGCTGTAGAAATGAGATGATAGGGACTGGGGTCCCTATCATTCCACTGTAAAGTGGTCGTGGAGGTGCCACGGCAAAAAAAAAAAAAAGCACCCAGCACTCACTGTAAATGAGGTTGGTGTTAGGAAGGGCATCCAGCTGTAGAAATCAAGCCAGAATCAGTTCCCGTCCCACCCTTGCAAGCAGGGAAAAGCGGACGTAAAATGAAATGATGATGATGATGATGATGTATCATTATCATTTCTGTTTAGCGTCAATTCCTCCACATACTTTCATGGGTTAGACGAGTCGTTAATGCCAGGAAGCAAATCGGGCCATGGTTGACCATGTTAGACCTTGCTCTGGCGAAGGCTATAAATTTGGCCGTTAAACCTATGGTGAATAGATATACACAAGGTGGATGATAATACCGCTAGAAATAGGAACATCATTACACCACGTGCTTCTCAGCATGGTGGTTGCGTTAGACTTAGCTGTATACCTGTATTCCCAGGTATATTGATTTATTTACCATCTTCATTCTATATTTCCCTTAGAATGTGAGACTAAACCTCCGATCAGTACCTGAGTCTCATGTGGTTTAATCATAATCAATAGTTTTTCTTCGATGATCGATTATATTGGTTGATTTTTTTTTTTTTTTTTGATAATCGATTACATAGATCGATTTTTAGCCACACTCTCCAGGTATGAAATAGTTCTATAAGGTTTCACTTAAGATTCCACCTGTGTACAATATACCGTGTTTCTTTTATGATATACTAGACCACCTGTGACCAGTTGGGTCACGTTCCCTTAAAAAATAATTTTTAAATAATTAATATATACACAGACATTTATATAATGTAAAATGAAATTGGAAGACCCATATATATATATATATACATGCGTGTGTGTGTGTGTGTACACATATGTGTGTGTATATATATATATGCAGGTGTCTGTAACCTATATACACTGGTCACAGACAGACACACGCACACTTAGAAACCCTTTCTATTTAGCAGGATACAGTAATTTTCCTTCTCTCTCACAATCTCTTTCTCTCTATTTATGAAGGTACCCAGAAAACCCTATATCTCAGGTACCCGTACTCCGATTTATGCGAAACTTGTTTTATTCCATTTGTATTCCCATTTCAGGGTTAACTTTCTTTCAAAGTATTTTCCCATTATGCGCCCTTTTCGCTGTATTACATTACATATAAGCAAGCAATCACAGAGTTTTAGTATTATATAGATAGAGAAATAGATGGCTCTTTCTCTCTCTATATAAACATATATCTTTTAATTTGGTTATTATGGCTCTAGATTAAGTCTATTGAGCTTACTTATTGAGCAACACAAAATTCTAAACATATTTGATATGTTTTTATTCATCTTTTGTATGTGTGTGTATGTATATATATATATACATACATATGGGTTTTATATCAAATAATAATTGTTTCGACATTTGGCACAAGGCCACCAATTACCCAGTACATTACTGGTACTTTATTTTATCGACCTCGTAAGGATGAAAGGCAAAATTAACCTCGGCGGGATTTGAACTCAGAATGGCAAGGGCCGTAACTCTATGTGTCAAAGCATGGCGTCCGACCCTCTACCGATACTGCCAATTCACCTGGTGTATACAACTGTTTTAGAACTAATAAACACAAGGGATTGCAGTATATATGTCTATATATATAAAGTTGTATTCCTGTCTGTTTGTTTGTTTGTTCACAAACGCCTCCTATGGTTTTGGAGATAGACCCCATAACCATATATATATTCTGAAACTACATTGCTCAGGGTACTTGGATAAGTATACTTCTTGGTACTTGGATAAGCATATTTCAAACATTTTTTCCCTTTGATTTATATGAAATTTAAACCATAGGTAAATGTCAAGATATAATGCCTATTCATAAAAGTTTTGAATTAATATTTTGAAAAAAATTATTTACAAGAAACAAAATAAGAATAAGATTTAATAATGTAATTTTGATTTGATATATTACAAAAAATAATGTTTTCCAATTTTTCATGCATTACATTTTACATTGAGTAATATTGAAATGCAGAATTTTTCTCCATAAATTATATCACTGATTTAAAATCAATCATCATTTTCCTACAAAAAAAAAGTGTGAAACGCAGCAAGGCGCGGGTAATTTGGCTAGTATATATATATATAAGATTCTGGTAGCTGAGATAAAAGATAGAGCACCATACACACAGAAGCCAGAGGGAGAGAGAGAGATGGATAAATATAAAGAAGTGGCTGGTTTAAGCTGAATTAAGCAGGTAAGGGATGGTGGGGATTTTGTTGGTAGTGGATGAAATTGGTGGCAGCATCTTTGAGTTGATGTTAACAAAACATCTGCATGTGTACCAAGGTAAACCTCAGGAAATACTGCAATTCAAACTTCCTCAACAGCTAGATCTTGTTGTGCATAGGATATTTCATCAACCTAGAAAATCTCACCTAACCAATCCTCCACCCTACCACCCACCATCCCACCTCCATCTCTTTACCTGATATCTGCTTAATCTGGCACCACTCCATACACACCATCATATATATTCACTCACACACACACACACACACACACACATATATATATATACACACATACATACATGTATATCATATATTTATATATACATGTATATATTATATATGTGTGTACCTATATAAATATATGTACATATATAAATATATGTACATATATAAATATATGTACATATATATATATTGCACATACACACACATATATATATATACATACATACATATATATCATATATATATATATACATGTATATATTATATATGTGTGTACATATATAAATATATGTATATATATATATCGCACACACACACTCACACACATATATATACATACATACATATATATCATATATATATATACATGTATATATTATAAATGTGTGTACATATATAAATATATGTATATATCGCACATACACACACATATATATATATATATATACATACATATATATCATATATATATACATGTATATATTATATATGTGTGTACATATATAAATATATGTATATATCGCACATACACACACATATATATACATACATACAGATATATCATATATATATACATGTATATATTATATATATGTGTACATATATAAATATATGTATATATCGCACATACACACACATATATATATATACATACATACAAATATATTATATATATATACATACATACAAATATATTATATATATATACATGTATATATTATATATGTGTGTACATATATAAATATATGTATATATCGCACATACACACACACATATATATATATATACATACATACAAATATATCATATATATATACATGTATATATTATATATGTGTGTACATATATAAATATATGTATATATCGCACATACACACACATATATATATACATACATACAAATATATCATATATATGTACATGTATATATTATATATGTGTGTACATATATAAATATATGTATATATCGCATATACACACACATATATATACATACATACAAATATATCATATATATATACATGTATATATTATATATGTGTGTACATATATAAATATATGTATATATCGCACATACACACACATATATATATACATACATACAAATATATCATATATATGTACATGTATATATTATATATGTGTGTACATATATAAATATATGTATATATCGCATATACACACACATATATATACATACATACAAATATATCATATATATATACATGTATATATTATATATGTGTGTACATATATAAATATATGTATATATCGCACATACACACACATATATATATACATACAAATATATCATATATATATACATGTATATATTATATATGTGTGTACATATATAAATACATGTATATATCGCACATACACACATATATATATACATACATACAAATATATCATATATATGTACATGTATATATTATATATGTGTGTACATATATAAATATATGTATATATCGCACATGCACACACATATATATATACATACATACAAATATATCATATATATATACATGTATATATTATATATGTGTGTACATATATAAATATATGTATATATCGCACATACACACACATATATATATATACATACATACAAATATATCATATATATGTACATGTATATATTATATATGTGTGTACATATATAAATATATGTATATATCGCATATACACACACATATATATACATACATACAAATATATCATATATATATACATGTATATATTATATATGTGTGTACATATATAAATATATGTATATATCGCACATACACACACATATATATATACATACAAATATATCATATATATATACATGTATATATTATATATGTGTGTACATATATAAATACATGTATATATCGCACATACACACATATATATATACATACATACAATTATATCATATATATGTACATGTATATATTATATATGTGTGTACATATATAAATATATGTATATATCGCACATGCACACACATATATATATACATACAAATATATCATATATATATACATGTGTGTACATATATAAATATATGTATATATCGCACATACACACATATATATATATACATACATACAAATATATCATATAT
>OZ024757.1:20349445-20354445 GCA_964016885.1 Eledone cirrhosa
GAGTTTAAAACGAGCTGCTCATAGGAACTTCTCTATGCAGATGATTTAGTCCTTATAGCTGAAACCAAAATAGAACTAGAAAATAAATTCCGATTATGGAAACTGAATTTAAAACAAAAAGAAAAAAAGGACTGAGATTAAACTTAGCCAAAACTAAAGTGCTAGTGAGTAGAAGAGAAAATAGGATCCAGATTTCTTCAGAGAAGTGGCCTTACTCAATATGTACAAAAGGAGTAGACATAAACGACATACAATGTACACAATGTAAATCTTGGTTACATAAAACAAGCCAAATCACTTCCTGTATGAGCAAGGCATGGTCAGCCGACCAGACACTGCCCACAACAGGACAACCCATCTAACCCATGCTAGCGTGGAAGAACGGACGTAAAACGGTGATGATGATGATGACGATGATGATAAAAGATGTAGGATAACGAGTAGACTAACAGCAAGGGAGAACTTTGCATGTAGAAGATGCACAGGACAAATCGAGAGGAAGAGCACCAATGATATAAACCTTTTCTAGTCACAGGAAGGATCCATAGACGTGGTTGACAGCTTCTGCTATGTGATCTAATTAACTGTGGAGGAGGGTGCACAGAGAGTATAAGAGCTAGATTAAGGATAGTATAGGAGTTTAGAGGACTACGCCCACAGTTGACAACAAAAGGTTTCTCCCTACACACAAAAGGCTGTATGATGCCTGTATGTGGTACGCGATGCTGCATGGTGGTGAAACATGGACTGTGACTGCAGAGGACATGCGTAGACTGGAGAGAAATGAAGCAACCACGCTTCGTTGGATGTGCAATGTAAATGTGAGAGAAAGACAGAGCTTGGATGAGCTGAGGGAGAAGCTGGGTTTAAGGGGAATCCAAGATGGTGTGCAGGATAGAAGACTGCATTGGTATGGACATGTGATGTGCATGGACAATGACCAATGGGTGAAGACGTGCCAGGAAATCCGAGTGGAAGGAAGCTGCAGTAGAAGATGACCAAGAAAGATCAAATGTTGTGAGAACTGACCTCTCTGTCATGCTCTTGTCACTATCTCTTGTCACTATCTCTCACTCTCTCTATCTCTTGTCACTATCTCTCACTCTCTCTATCTCTTGTCACTATTTCTCTCTCTCATGCTCTTGTCACTATCTCTCACTCTCTCTTTCTCTCTCATGCTCTTGTCACTAAGAAGACTGCATTGGTATGGACATGTGATGTGCATGGACAATGACCAATGGGTGAAGACGTGCCAGGAAATCCCAGTGGAAGGAAGCTGCAGTAGAAGATGACCAAGAAAGATCAAATGTTGTGAGAACTGACCTCTCTCTCATGCTCTTGTCACTATCTCTCACTCTCTCTCTCTTGTCACTATCTCTCACTCTCTCTCTTGTCACTATCTCTCACTCTCTCTATCTCTTGTCACTATCTCTCACTCTCTCTTATCACTATCTCTCTCTCTCATGCTCTTGTCACTCTCTTGTCACTATCTCTCTCTCATGCTCTTGTCACTATCTCTCACTCTCTCTCTTGTCACTATCTCTCACCACTATCTCTCTCTCTCTCTTGTCACTATCTCTCACTCTCTCTATCTCTTGTCACTATCTCTCACTCTCTCTATCTCTTGTCACTATCTCTCACTCTCTCTCTCTTGTCACTATCTCTCACTATCTCTCTCTTGTCACTATCTTTCTCTCTCATGCTCTTGTCACTATCTCTCACTCTCTCTATCTCTTGTCACTATCTCTCACTCTTTCTCTCTTGTCACTATCTCTCTCTCTCTCTCTCTCTCTCTCTCTCTCTTGTCACTATCTCTCACTCTTTCTCTCTTGTCACTATCTCTCTCTCTCTCTCTCTCTCTCTTGTCACTATCTCTCACTCTCTCTCTCTCTCTTGTCACTCTCTCTCACTCTCTCTTGTCACTATCTCTCACTCTCTCTCTCTTGTCACTATCTCTCTCTCTCTCATGCTCTTGTCACTATCTCTCACTCTCTCTCTCTTGTCACTATCTCTCACTCTCTCTCTCTTGTCACTATCTCTCTCTCTCTCATGCTCTTGTCACTATCTCTCTATCTCTCATGCTCTTGTCACTATCTCTCTCTCTCTCTCTCTCTCTCTTGTCACTATCTCTCACTCTCTCTCTCTTGTCACTATCTCTCACCCTCTCTATCTCTTGTCACTATCTCTCACTCTCTCTCTCTTGTCACTATCTCTCTCTCTCTCTATCTCTTGTCACTATCTCACTCTCTCTCTCTCTCATGCTCTTGTCACTAAGAAGATTGCATTGGTATGGACATGTGATGTGCATGGACAATGAGCAATGGGTGAAGAAGTGCCAGGAAATCCCAGTGGAAGGAAGCTGCAGTAGAAGATGACCAAGAAAGATCAAATGTTGTGAGAACTGACCTCAAATTGCTAAGACTGGCAGAGATGACAAAGAAACGCAACAAGTGGGGAAATGTTGTGGTGAGACGGATGCATCCAACCGAAGCAAGCATGGAAAAACGGATGTAAAAACAAATGCTGATGATGATATATATCTACTAATATATAATTGTTTCTACTTTTTTGGCACAAGGCCAGCAATTACCCCAGTGCATTACTGGTACTTTATTTTATCGACCCCGTAAGGATGAAAGGCAAAGTTAACCTCGGCAGGATTTGAGGTTAATAATAATAATAATATGAAATCAAGGTCGTCCCGATTGTCATAGAAGCACAAGGTACTATCTCAAAGAGTTTCCAAGGATGGTTAAAGAATATTAGTCCAGCCCTGCTTTTTGGAACACTTCAAAAGGCATACTTGCTGGGAACAGCAAGAACCCTCCGATACGTCCTGAATATCTGAGGCTGCAGGTAGCGACTTGATATTCATTTCAACAAACTTTCCAGTTAAATAACATCAATGACTGAGACTCAAAGAACAACAATAATAATAATAATTATTATTATTATCATCATTGTTATAGAAAGGGTGGTGGATTAGCATTATAAGTAGAGCGTTGGACACCATGCTTTGCAGCCTAGAGTTATGGTCCTTTACAGTCTGAGTTCAAATCCCACTAAGGTTAGCTTTGCCTTTCATCCTTACGATAAAATAAAGCACTAGTTATGCACTGGAATTGATTTCATCTATTTTGCCCCTACCCCAAAATTGCTGGCCTTGTGCCTAAATCAGAAACCATTATTATTATAGAAATGCGTTGGAATGGCAGTATCGGTAGAGGGTCGGACGCTATGCTTTGCAGCACAGAGTTACGCCCCTTTATGATCTGAGTTCAAATCCCGCCAAGGTTAACTTTGCCTTTCATCCTTACTGAGGCTATATGTATGTGGAGATGTGTGTGTGTGTGTGTATTTAATTCTCTGAGGCCTAACGTACGTAACGAACTCGCAAACACACACTCACAGACACATACACACTCATATACAAAATGTGAGGTATCATTGTCGTGGTGGTGGTTTACTATAGTTCACTATAGAAAGGTTATTTTAGTTAAAATATTATATTGTTTTAATCCAAATGAAAATAAAAATTACATATTGACACTCCCGGGGTCTAATACTATTTATTACCTTGTAAAATTTGATTTGATTTGGTCCAGCTGTTTGAGACAGCATAGGAACAGACAGACAGAGAGACAAAGAAAAGAATTATATATATATACATTAGTTTGATTAAAATAACAGGCAACCAGACTGGTGATGTTCTGTTAAAGTCTTATTGTTGCAAAAACACTATATATATTTCAATGGCTTGGCTTGGTTAACTAAAAGAAATGGCCAGTTCTATGAAGTGTTGAACCACTAAACATAAATATATATTTTTATAGAGAGATAACTGTAGGGGAAGGAGAGGGAGACAGGTGAAGAGATTGATAGAGACAGAGAAACATGGCTTAGTGGTTAAAGCATTGGTCTTGCAATCGAAAGGTTGTGAGTTCAATTCTCAGACCGGGTGATGTGTTGTTTCCTTGAGCAAGACACTTTATTTCACATTGCTCCAGTTTACTCAGCTGTAGAAATGAGATGACAGGACTGGGGTCCATATCATTCCACTGCAAAGTGGTCGTGGAGGTGCCACGGCAAAAAAGCACCCAGCCCACACTGTAAAGTGGACGTGGAGGTGCCACGTAAAAAAAAAGCACCCAGCACTCACTGTAAAGTGGACGTGTAGGCACCACGGAAAAAAAAAGCACCCAGCACTCACTGTAAATGAGGTTGGTGTTAGGAAGGGCATCCAGCTGTAGAAATCAAGCCAGAGTCAGTTCCCGTCCCACCCTTGCAAGCAGGGAAAAAGCGGCCATAAAATGTTGATGATGATGATGATGATATATAGTTGAAAATGTACCAACAAAATACAGGAGGCAGTTGTACAGTTATATTAGATTCACACTTGGTGGAAGTGGAGAAGTTTGGGGGACTCTTCAGCAGTGTCAAAGATGTGACAACCTCCCTAGTACTGGTGTCACAACAGAGTGCAGGAACATATGTAGCCCAACTGAGAGGTCACTAGCTCTGATTAACCCTTTAGCATTCACATTACTCTATATATACTATTGTATGTTCATGGTAAAGGCTTTACCTCACATAATTATCTCACATAATATCGAATCTATGAGATTTTGATAGTATTTATTTTGAGAACAATACCTTAACATCAGTTTGACCAGTTACAGCCAGTTTCAACAGAAATTCTGGCAGGGTTTTGGCTGGTTTGAACATTAAAGGGTTAAATACAGACTTGGCCTGTGACAACCATGGGAAAGCCATGCTAAATTATGATTTGTAGGTTGTTGTTGTGGGGTGGTGTAGAAGGGCTATCCCACGGTTTGCCAATAGCATTTAGTAGCTAAAAGTGAAAATATGCTGAATAATGGGAGTTGGGGTGAGGGGTCATAAGGAGATGCCCCCCCCCCCCCTGGTGGTATTGGTGGTGGTGTTGATGGTAATGGTGGTGCTGGTTGTGTTGGTGGTAGTGGTGGTGGTAATAGTGGTGT
>OZ024757.1:20361945-20369445 GCA_964016885.1 Eledone cirrhosa
TGAGAGAGAGAGAGAGAGAGAGATGTAGAGAAAGTGAGTGAGTGAGAGAGAGAGAGAGATGTAGAGAAAGTGAGTGAGTGAGAGAGAGAGAGATGTAGAGAAAGTGAGTGAAAGAGAGAGATGTAGAGAAAGTGAGTGAAAGAGAGAGATGTAGAGAAAGTGAGTGAGTGAGAGAGATGTAGAGAAAGTGAGTGAGAGAGAGAGAGATGTAGAGAAAGTGAATGAGAGAGAGAGAGAGATGTAGAGAAAGTGAGAGAGTGAGAGAGAGAGATGTAGAGAAAGTGAATGAGAGAGAGAGAGAGATGTAGAGAAAGTGAGAGAGTGAGAGAGAGTGATGTAGAGAAAGTGAATGAGAGAGAGAGAGAGAGATGTAGAGAAAGTGAGTGAGAGAGAGAGAGAGAGAGAGATAGAGAGAGAGATGTAGAGAGAGGGATGTAGAGAGAGATGTAGAGAAAGTGAGAGAGAGAGAGAGAAATAAAATGATAAAAGAAAATAAAGCTAAATGGAATAATGAATAAGAGAGTAAATGTGTGACAGAGAGAGAGAGAGAGCGAGCGAGAGAGAGAGAGGGGGAGTCAGAGTATGTATGAAGGATGAAGGTGTAGCAAGGGGAGAAAGAAGGAGTAAGAGAGTGTGAGGGAGGGGGGGTTGTAGCATGTTGAGAAAGGAGAGAGAGAGAGAGGGGTGGTGGGGGTGGGGTGTAGCATGTTGATGTTTGTATAGAATTTAGAGACCGTTCATAGCAGCTGCCTTAGTCAAGTACAACAACATACTACATACAACATACTGTAAAAAAAATCTCCCCTGGCTGACTCTGCAGCAGTAGCAGCAGCAGTCATAACTGACACTATCAACTTCACTAAACATTAAGCAGAATCATCATCATCATCATCATCATCATCATCATCGTCATCATAGTCATAGTCATTGTTTAATGTCTGCATTCCCTGCTAGCAAGGGTTGGACAGGTCTACATAGACCAACTGACTACTGAAGTGAGGGTACTTACCTCCCATATGCAGAAGCATCATCATCATCGTGTAGTGTAGTGTAGTGTAGTGTAGTGTAGTGCCATTTAGTGCTGACTTTCCCTGCTAGCAAGGGTTAAGGGACAAGTCTATCTAAGCAGGGCTACTGACCTCCCAAGCAGGACTACTGACCTCCCAAGCAGGACTACTGACCTCCCAAGCAGGACTACTGACCTCTCAAGCAGGGCTACTGACCTCCCAAGCAGGGCTACTGACCTCCCATGCAGGGCTACTGACCTCCCAAGCAGGGCTACTGACCTCCCAAGCAGGACTACTGACCTCTCAAGCAGGGCTACTGACCTCCCAAGCAGGGCTACTGACCTCCCATGCAGGGCTACTGACCTCCCAAGCAGGGCTACTGACCTCCCATGCAGGGCTACTGACCTCCCAAGCAGGGCTACTGACCTCTCAAGCGGGGCTACTGACCTCCCAAGCAGGGCTACTGACCTCCCATGCAGGGCTACTGACCTCCCAAGCAGGGCTACTGACCTCCCATGCAGGGCTACTGATCTCCCAAGCAGGGCTACTGACCTCCCATGCAGGGCTACTGACCTCCCAAGCAGGGCTACTGACCTCCCATGCAGGGCTACTGACCTCCCAAGCAGGGCTACTGACCTTCCAAGCAGGGCTACTGACCTCCCAAGCAGGGCTACTGACCTCCCATGCAGGGCTACTGACCTCCCAAGCAGGGCTACTGACCTTCCAAGCAGGGCTACTGACCTCCCAAGCAGGGCTACTGACCTCCCAAGCAGGGCTACTGACCTCCCAAGCAGGACTACTGACCTCCCAAGCAGGGCTACTGACCTCCCAAGCAGGACTACTGACCTCCCAAGCAGGACTACTGACCTCCCAAGCAGGACTACTGACCTCCCAAGCAGGGCTACTGACCTCCCAAGCAGGGCTACTGACCTCTCAAGCGGGGCTACTGACCTCTCAAGCGGGGCTACTGACCTCCCAAGCAGGGCTACTGACCTCCCAAGCAGGGCTACTGACCTTCCAAGCAGGGCTACTGACCTCCCAAGCGGGGCTACTGACCTCCCAAGCGGGGCTACTGACCTCCCAAGCGGGGCTACTGACCTCCCAAGCGGGGCTACTGACCACCCAAGCAGGACTACTGACCACCCAAGCAGGACTACTGACCTCCCAAGCAGGGCTACTGACCTCCCAAGCAGGACTACTGACCTCTCAAGCGGGGCTACTGACCTCTCAAGCAGGACTACTGACCACCCAAGCAGGACTACTGACCTCCCAAGCAGGGCTACTGACCTCCCAAGCAGGGCTACTGACCTCCCATGCAGGGCTACTGACCTCTCAAGCAGGACTACTGACCACCCAAGCAGGACTACTGACCACCCAAGCAGGACTACTGACCTCCCAAGCGGGGCTACTGACCTCTCAAGCGGGGCTACTGACCTCTCAAGCGGGGCTACTGACCTCCCAAGCAGGGCTACTGACCTCTCAAGCGGGGCTACTGACCTCCCAAGCGGGGCTACTGACCACCCAAGCAGGGCTACTGACCTCTCAAGCGGGGCTACTGACCTCCCAAGCGGGGCTACTGACCACCCAAGCAGGACTACTGACCACCCAAGCAGGACTACTGACCTCCCAAGCAGGGCTACTGACCTCCAAAGCAGGGCTACTGACCTCCCAAGCAGGGCTACTGACCTCCCAAGCAGGGCTACTGACCTTCCAAGCAGGGCTACTGATCTCCCAAGCAGGAACTACTGACCTCCCAAACAGAATCACCAATATCATCATCATGGTCGCCATTGTCATCATTGTTGTCCTTTAACATCTGCTTTAATTGCTAGCAAGGGCCAGACAGGCCCACACAAACCAACCACATGCCCATAGTATTGGAGCTGTCATCTCTTAATTTAGAAAAGACTAAATATTAGTAGGCATTTAGATTAAAGTCTCAGGTATTTCAGTAAACTTTAATATAACCTTTTGATATCAAACAGTCTAAACTGGTTTTGTTTCATAGGAAGCCCTTAAAATGAGTGGTTTTGTTTCATAGAAACAAAACCACTCATTTTAAGGGCTTCCTATTTAAACTAAAATCTATCTCCCAACATAATTTTATAAAAGAACTGTATGTTAACATCCTATCTTACTAATGAAATAATTGATAATTATAGTAATTCTCTCAAAATTCTTCGTTAACCATTTTGGTAGCAACACAGCCAAATCTAACTCCAGTTCTATGAAACAAAACTACTCTTTTTAAAGGGCTCTGATTTAAATAAAAATCTCATAACATAATTTTAAGTAAGAACCATATTAAGTTACAGCCTTAATAATGAAATAGCTAATAACTTTAGTTAATCCTTCCAAATTCTTATTTAATTCAAATTCTTTCCCTCAAAATTACAGGTAAGATAAATAACTTTCTAGTCATACAGAGTTACTTCCCTTATAACTTGTGCCCATTTAAAAATGATAGATATTCTTTGATTATGCAGGCTGGTTTGAGGTGTAGGGATGGATGAGGAAAAGGGCACTGGATGGTGCTGTCCCCACCTCCACCCCACATTTCTGTGATGCATCCTCACTCCCAACACCATCTTAATGGTTTCATAAGGCCAACAATTTTTTGGGAGGAGCAAAAAGTCGATTAAATCCTCCCCCCATTGCATTACTGGTACTTTATTTTATCAAGCGACATAAGGATGAAAAGTAAAGTTAACTATGGCAGGATTTGAACTCAGAGCATAAAGGGACACAAAGAATGTCTATTGCTCTACTGACACTTCCAATCCACTACACTACCCCAGCTTAATAATGATTTCTAGTATAGGCACAAGGCCAGTAATTTGGGGGAGGGGAAAGTCGATTAAATCAACCCCAGTACGTTACTGGTACTTTATTTTATCGACCCTGTAAGGATGAAAGGCAAAGCTAACCTCATTGGGATTTGAACTCAGAACATAAACTTAATAATTGTTTCTACTTTTGGCACAAGGCCAGCAATTACCCAGTGTATTACTGGTACTTTATTTTATCGACCCTGTAAGGATGAAAGGCAAAGTTAACCTCGGCGGGATTTGAACTCAGAATGGAAAGGGCCGTAACTCTATAAGTCAAAGCATGGCGTCCGACCCTCTACCAATACTGCCAATCCACAATGTCAAAGACTTTCCCCAAGTCAACAAAAGCTAAGTAGAGGGGGTTAAGTTAACCTCGGCGGGATTTGAACTCAGACCGTAAAGGACCATAACTCTATGCTGCAAAGCACGGTGTCTGGCCCTCTACCGATACTGCCAATCCACCACCCTACCCCAGCTTAATAATTGTTTCTACTTTAGGCACAAGGCCAGCAATTACCCAGTGCATTACTGGTACTTTATTTTATCGACCCCGTAAGGATGAAAGGCAAAGTCAACCTCGGCGGGATTTGAACTCAGATCATAAAGGGACCCCAGCTTAATAATGATATCAATTCACTTCAAATTCTTGATTATTTTCCAAGTTATTAGAATTATGGCAATGAAAGGGTTGAAAGGAAAGCGGATACATCATATGAAATCCTTCCAGACGGAACCATGATACATTATTACAGGTGAACATCCTCCAATCAGAATATATGTTACCTGATCTTAATCAATAGTTAATTGAGTTTGTATCTAAAATTAATTATAAAGAAACATAGCTAATATACCAGAATATGTGAAACAATAAACTCTCTATCATCATTCATCATCATCATCATTTCATTTTACGTCCGCTTTCCCCTGCTTGCAAGGGTGGGACGGGAACTGATTCTGGCTTGATTTCTACAGCTGGATGCCCTTCCTAACACCAACCTCATTTACAGTGAGTGCTGGGTGCTTTTTTGCTGTGACACCTCCACGACCACTTTGCAGTGGAATGATAGGGACCCCAGTCCCTATCATCTCATTTCTACAGCTGAGTAAACTGTCTTATTAAAGTAATGACTTAAATATTTATAGTCATACAGTTACACTGTTATTTTGTACTTTTCAAGAAAGTCTTACTAATGTGGTTTCATGTGGTTTGTTAATTCAAATGTTTATAGTATCTTCACTAGAGAACTTAATCTCATGTAAGTTTGCAGCATTAAAGTAAAGATTGTAATATTGTAATATTAAAGTAAAGATTGTAATGTGATGCAGTCATATTGCTGTTTTAGACTTTCGAAGAATGTCTTCCTCATGTGGTTTGTTAATTCAAATGATTACATTATTTTTACTAGGGGACAGAGTGTCATGAAAATTTGAAGTGTTAGAGTAAAGAATTAAATATTCAATGGGAAGCAGTCATGTATTGCTAATGTGGTACAGAATGTTAAAAGTTAAAGTGAAAATATCAAATACGGGCTGTTTCCAATAAATCCTTTTTCCTGACAATAAACCGCTGGCAGAAGGTGGGGAGGTGGGGTAAGTGTTTTAGTTGAAGTCAGTTCAAGTGATTTCTCATTTACACCCATCTACCATATCTCTCTCGCTTTCTTTTCCAGTTTCTATAACTGGCTGTCTCCCTCTTAAATGTGTTTTCTATGTGCATGTGAATACACATGCACATACATGTCTATATAAACATAGACATGTACAACACACGCATACAAATATATAACTATATATATGTACATACATACATACATATATATATATGTATATATATATGATAGACTATATATATGTGTTTGTGTCTATATTGTATCTGTATTTTTGACCGTTGGTCAGTCAATGGCAACATTGAGGACCAAATGAATTAACTGTGGAGATATAAATGACACAGAAGCAAAAACCAACCAAACAGTGAGTGTGTTCTGTTATTAATTCTGGCAATATTATTACACAAATATGACCCTCCCCAAGTATAACAATATATATATATATATATATATATATATATATATATATATATATATATATAAACATAAATTATCGAGATTCGCATTTCGGCCCACGAAATAACGAAAAACAACCTCCGAGATGTGAGGCAAGTGCTCAATGGTTCAGATGAACCAGAGCTATAACAAACGTTAAACGCCAAACACACTGAGACGATGGTTAAACAATCATTCGCATAGCCAAAAAAACGATCAAGTAATTCGGGTATTGAAAATTTACCCGGACCCCTGGAAGGTTGGTAAAATCCAATATTTGGATTTCTGCGGCTCCTAAATCAAGTACCGTCCGCTTACATAAATAATGTCAGGCTTCTGGTAAGATGATTGAACAAGGAAGCCACTTTCTCAACAGGTTTTAGTTCAATGTTAATACAAGGACTGACTATTGCTGACTGTACGTCCTAATCAGATAAAATAGGATTATGCATGACATACCCTGACATAGTAGATGGTTAAGATTCAGTCATGGTAGTGATTAACATATGACAAAACTCAATATTTATACCCTAATATTGAGAACATGAGATAATATAATACAAACAATAGAGAGGGTGTGTGTAATACCGCTTATCATTCTTTGATGTATTCATTGAACCTTGTTTAACTTTTAAATATATATATATATATATATAAACATACACACATATATATATATATATATATGAAAAACAAGGGGAGAAGAATACTGCATGGTTGCACATGGATTACATATTATAAAATTAGTCCCTCATCAGTGATTTTCCAACCATCATTGGTATTTCATCGCATTAAAAATCAGATACCTCAGGTTGGTGCGAGCAATAACTAAAATAAGCTATTGGGACAAGTGAAACGCGTAAAGGGAGTGGGACAAGTAAACAACAGAAGGAAAAGCAAACAACATGATAGTTATACAATTGGATATATAATAATGAAATTATTGTGTAAAGTGCTCAGGTGCACTACAACTCGTCAAAGGTGCATGTATAGTACATAGAATAATATACAAATGTCAGGGATGAGAGGGATAAACACCGATACAAGTATACATGTGTTCCAATTTCAAATGACCAAGTTAGCTAGGTTGAAAAAATACTAATTTAAAACAATATGGTTTGTCTGTCTCGATTTAAAGTAATAAACGCAATCTATAATATATATATATATAGTAGCAGTGGTACCCGGCGTTGCACGGGATAAGGTATTGTGAAATATATAACCGCCTTAGTAAGCTTAGTATTGCCACAACCACGGCTGGCAAAGAAGTAAGGGTCTGGTGGTACGTAAGATTTTGAAAGTATTTATTTTGAGAACAATACCTTAACATCAGTTTGAGTGACCAGTTACAGCCAGTTTGAACAGAAAGAGGTAGAGAATTCTGGCCGGTTTTGGCTGGTTTGAACATTAAAGGGTTAAATCAACCCCAGTGTGTTGATACTTTATTTTATTCACCCGGTAAGGATGGAAGACAAAACTAACCTCGGCAGGATTTGAACTCAATGTAAAAAGCCGGTACAAATACTGCAAATTTATTTTGTCCGATGCTCTACCTATTCTGCCAATTCACCACACAATCACTTCTACTTTAGGCACAAAGCCAGTATTTTGGGCTGAGCA
>OZ024757.1:20371945-20381945 GCA_964016885.1 Eledone cirrhosa
ATATATATATATGTTTATGGCCATACTCGATAACGAGGGGGCAGCCATCATATATATATGTATGTGTGTGTATATATATATATAAACGACACAGTACACGGAAGAAATATATTAGTTTAACATTTGGAAAAAGCAGGAAGAGAGCTTTTACGTTTCAGGCTTGTCCTTCATCAGAAGATAGTTAGAAATAGAAAATAAATAAAAAGTAAAGAGCAATAAGAGGTGGGGACGGGAAAAAAAAACGCATGTGCATATTCAGTCAGCCATGTTGGATATGTATGTATATATATATGTATGTATATATATATGTATATATATATATATATATATATATATATATATATAGTTGTTAACCAGGTAATACTTTGTTAACCAGGTAATACTAGAAGGTGTCATTGTTAACCAGGTAATACTAGGTGTCATACCAAAAGATTGGTGCAGTAGCATCATTGTCAACTGCTACAAAGTAAAGGTGATGCACAAGATAGAGGAAACTATAGAGGTATAAAGCTGATGGACCAGGTCATGAAAGTAACAGAAAGAGTTATAGCACAGTTGATTAGGGACCGGGTGAAACTAGATGAGATGCAATTTGGGTTTGTACCAGGAAGAGGCACCACTTATGCCCTCTTCCTTGTGAGGCAGTTACAGGAAAAGTACCTAGCTAAAAGTAAGCCACTCTACCTGGCATTCGTCGATCTCGAGAAAGCCTTTGACAGAGTTCCACGTGCTATAATCTGGTGGGCTCTTAGAAAACTAGGAGTAGATGAATGGCTTGTGAAAGCTGTACAAGCCATGTATAGGGGAGCACTCAGCAAAGTTAGGATTAGCAATGAGCATAGCGAGGAATTTAGCGTACAGGTTGGTGTCCACCAGAGCTCTGTTCTTAGCCCTCTCCTGTTCATCATAGTCCTGCAGGCAATAACGGAGGAGTTTAAGACCGGATGCCCATAGGAACTCCTGTATGCAGATGACCTCGCACTTATAGCTGATTCTATGGTAGAACTAGAGAAGAAATTCCAAACTTGGAAGCAGGGACTAGAAAGAAAGGGTCTCAAAGTCAACCTGACAAAGACTAAGGTCCTTGTAAGTAGACTAGAAAACAGAATCCAGATCCCCTCAGGGAAATGGCCTTGCTCAGTATGTAGGAAAGGTGTAGGTAGGAACTCTATTCTCTGCCCCAAATGCAAACAATGGGTACACAAGAGATGTAGCGGGATCTCAGGAAGCTTAATTAAGAATGTAAGCTTCACATGTAGCAGCTGTGCTGGGACAGCAAGCAGCAAACACCCACAGGAAACAAGTACCACCAATCTCTGTGAGGGCTCTGTAGAAACAGTAGGCAGCTTCTGCTACCTAGGTGATCAAATTAGCAGCGGAGGTGGGTGTTCAGAAAGTACAATAACTAGGGTAAGAACGGGATGGAAGAAGTGCAGGGAACTACTGCCACTGCTAGCTGCAAAAGGCTTTTCCCTCATGAAAGGCAGACTGTATGATGCGTGTATCCGAACAGCGATGTTGCATGGTAGTGAGGCCTGGGCGCTGAAAGTGGGAGACTTACGTAGTTTAGAAAGAAACGAAGCCTGCATGCTCCGATGGATGTGTAATAGTAATATACGCGAACGGCAAAGCATAAATGAATTGAGAGAGAGACTATAAAAAACATTGATAATTCACTATCAACTCTTCACTCATGACCTCATGTCAATTTTTTTCAAAATTGCTGACTTCCACAAATATTAGAACAATATAAAAAGTGACATTTTGTGTGTGTCACTACTATCTACGGTCATTGCAGTTATTTTCCGTATTTGAGACATCATCATCATCATCATGTTACATCCACTTTTCCCTGCTTGCAAGGGTGGGACGGGAACTGATTCTGGCTTGATTTCTACAGCTGGATGCCCTTCCTAACACCAACCTCATTTACAGTGAGTGCTGGGTGGTTTTTTGCTGTGGCACCCCCACGACCACTTTGCAGTGTGGCCTGGGTGCTTTTTTTTGCCGTGGCCCCTCCACGACCACTTTACAGTATAGGCTGGGTGATTTTTTTCCGTGGCCCCTCCACGACCACTTTACAGTGGCCTTGGTGCTTTTTTTTGCCTAGGCCCCTCTACGACCACTTTACAGAGTGGTCTGGGTGCTTTTTTTTGCCGTGGCCCCTCTACGACCACTTTACAGAGTGGCCTTGGTGCTTTTTTTTGCCGTGGCCCCTCTACGACCACTTTACAGAGTGGCCTTGGTGCTTTTTTTTGCCGTGGCCCCTCTACGACCACTTTACAGTGTGGCCTGGGTGCTTTTTTTTGCCGTGGCCCCTCTACGACCACTTTACAGAGTGGCCTTGGTGCTTTTTTTTGCCGTGGCCCCTCTACGACCACTTTACAGTGTGGCCTGGGTGATTTTTTTTGCCGTGGCCCCTCTACGACCACTTTACAGAGTGGCCTGGGTGCTTTTTTTTGCCTAGGCCCCTCTACGACCACTTTACAGAGTGGCCTTGGTGCTTTTTTTTGCCGTGGCCCCTCTACAACCACTTTACAGTGTGGCCTAGGTGTTTTTTTTTGCCGTGGCCCCTCCACGACCACTTTACAGTATAGGCTGGGTGCTTTTTTTTGCCGTGGCCCCTCCACGACCACTTTACAGTATAGGCTGGGTGCTTTTTTTTGCCGTGGCCCCTCTACGACCACTTTACAGTGTGGCCTGGGTGCTTTTTTTCTGTGGCTCCTACACGTCCATTTTACAGTGGGTGCTGAGTGCTTTTTTGCGGTGGCACCTCCACGACCACTTTGCAGTGGAATGATAGGGACCCCAGTCCCTATCATCTCATTTCTACAGCTGAGTAAACTGGAGCAATGTGAAATAAAGTGCCTTGCTCAAGGAAACAACACATCACCCGGTCTGAGAATTGAACTCACAACCTTTCGATTGCAAGCCCAATGCTCTAACCACTAAGCCATGTGCCTCCATATCTATGTTAGAAACTGGCTCTCTTTCTATTGGCAAAAAGTTTATAGGGAATTAATCTAGTTTTATGTGTGCGTACACACACACACACACACACACACACACACACAGATATATATATATATATATATATATACACACTTATATACAATGATATATATTTGGTTATGTAATAAACTAAATAAGACAATTATTCCATTTACCAAAGGTTTCACGAAGACAGACAAGCCTGGCACAGACGTCTTGAAATCCTATATATATATATAGAGAGAGAGAAAGAGGAATAGATAGATGAAAAAGTCTAAGGATGTGTGCAGGGGCAGGGGTGCATTAATGATTCTGGAGACGTTAGTGGGTTCACCACAGATTGAGAGAATGAGGGAGAAAGAGAGAGATGGAGGGGGAGAGACACATACATATTCACACACTATAAGTATATACATACTATAAGCATATACATGTTATAAACATATACATGCTATAAGTATATACATGCTATAAGCATATACATACTATAAACATATACATACTATAAACATATACATACTATAAACATATACATACTATAAACATATACACACTATAAACATATACATACTATAAACATATACACACTATAAACATATACATACTATAAGCATATACACACTATAAATATATACACACTATAAACAAATACATACTATAAATATATACACACTATAAACATATACACACTATAAGCATATACACACTATAAACATATACACACTATAAACATATACATACTATAAACATATACATACTATAAGCATATACATACTATAAGCATATACACACTATAAACATATACACACTATAAGCATATACATACTATAAACATATACATACTATAAGCATATACACACTATAAACATATACACACTATAAGCATATACAAACTATAAACATATACATACTCTAAGCATATACATACTATAAGCATATACACACTATAAACATATACACACTATAAACATATACACACTATAAACATATACACACTATAAACATAAACATATACACACTATAAACATATACATACTATAAACAAAGTAAAAATAAAACTAGTGGCAGCCAGCTGACTTTCACTGTTGTCTTTAGTTTTAGTTTTCTTGTTTGTTTACCTATGTGTGTGTATATGTGTGTATATATGTGTGTATATATGTGTGTATATATGTGTGTGTATATGTGTGTGTATATGTGTGTATATATGTGTGTATATGTGTGTATATATGTGTGTATATATGTGTATATGTGTGTGTATATATGTGTGTATATGTGTGTATATGTGTGTGTATATGTGTGTATATGTGTGTGTATATATATGTGTGTATATATGTGTGCAGGTACACAAATAGCAAAGAGCACCACACACAAGCTTTAGCTATTTTTGATGTGTTAATAAAATAATATGATGATATATGTGTGTATGCATGTATGTAATTTATATATATATATATATATATATATGTATGTGTGTGTATGTAATTGTGTGTGTGTGTATGTGTATATATGTGTGTGTGTGTGTATGTATGTGTGTGTGTCTGTATGTGTGTATGTAAGTGTGTATGTATGTATGTAATTGTGTGTGTGCGTATGTGTGTATGTATGTATGTAATTGTGTGCGTGCGTATGTATGTGTTTATTCAAGTATGTATGTATGTAATTGTGTGTGTATGTATGTATATGTGTGTGTATGCACATATGTATGTAATTGTGTATGTGTGTGCGTATGTATGTATGTATGTAATTGTGTGTGCGTATGTATGTGTGTATGTGTGTATGTATGTATGTGTGTTTATTCATGTATGTATGTATGTAATTGTGTATGTGTGTGCATGTATGTGTTTATTCAAGTATGTATGTAATTGTGTGTGTGCGTATGTGTGTATGTATGTGTGTTTATTCAAGTATGTATGTAATTGTGTATGTGTGTATGTATGTGTGTTTATTCAAGTATGTATGGATGTAATTGTGTATGTGTGTGTATGTATGTATGTATGTATGTATGTAATTGTGTGTGTGTGCGTACATGTATGTGTGTATGTATGTATGTAATTGTGTGTGTGTGCGTACATGTATGTATGTATGTATGTAATTGTGTGTGTGCGTACATGTATGTGTGTATGTATGTATGTAATTGTGTGTGTGTGTGCGTACATGTATGTGTGTATGTATGTATGTAATTGTGTGTGTGTGTGCGTACATGTATGTGTGTATGTATGTATGTAATTGTGTGTGTGTGTGCGTACATGTATGTGTGTATGTATGTATGTAATGCATGTAATTGTGTGTGTGTGCGTACATGTATGTATGTGTGTATGTGTGTGTGTATGTATGTAATTGTGTGTGTGTGCGTACATGTATGTGTGTGTGTATGTATATTTGGAACTCCTGTCCGACATACCAGAAAACAGGCCAACTGTGATGTTTACATCTCTGTATATAGTCTGTATTGCTACTCCAGCAAGATGACATCCACATTCTAACCAATTACTAAAGGAGCAATGCCTGTTGCAGCAGTTAAAAGTCAATGGCTATCATACAACGCTGGTCAAAAATCCTGCAACGTTGCTGTTGTTTAACCCTTTCATTAGATTATTTATAATATAATTGTTTCTACGTTTGGCACAAGGCCAGCAATTATCCAGTGCACTACAGCCAGTAGGCATCTCTAACAAAATACACCCCGGTCTCACCACAACCACCCCCATCCACACCACCCCCTCCTATGTAAAGTTATGTTGGTGCCGCGCCATCCAGTCCGAAACAAATGAGATCGTGTAGGTGTCACGACAAAAAAACACACAGTCCACGCTGTAATGTGGCCGTGTAGGCAACACGGTAAAAACCTCCCAGACCCACGCTGTAAATGTGGTTGGTGTGAGGAAGGGCATCCAACTGTAGAAAACCTGCCAGACTGTCCTATGCGAGCAAGACAATCACTCTTGCCTCAAGTGGGACTACCCCCATCCAAACCCATGCAAGCGTGGAACACGGACGTTAAACGTTGATGATGATGATGATGATGATTACTGGTATTTTATTTTTATCGACCCCCCTGTAAGGATGAAAAGCAAAGTTCACCTTCGGCGGGATTTGAACTCAGAATGGCAAGGACATCACTATAATATAATTGTTTCTACGTTTGGTTGGCACAAGGCCAGCAATTACCCAGTGCATTACTGGTACTTTATTTTTATCGACCCCCCTGTAAGGATGAAAGGCAAAGTTCACCCTCGGCGGGATTTGAACTCAGAATGGCAAGGACATCACTATAATATAATTGTTTCTACGTTTGGCACAAGGCCAGCAATTACCCAGTGCATTACTGGTATTTTATTTTATCGGAAACTGATTTTGGCTCGATTTCTACAGCTGGATGCCCTTCCTAACACCAACCTCATTTACAGTGAGTGCTGGGTGCTTTTTTCCTCTGGCACCTCCACGACCACTTTGCAGTGGAATGATAGGGACCCCAGTCCCTATCATCTCATTTCTACAGCTGAGTAAACTGGAGCAATGTGAAATAAAGTGTCTTGCTCAAGGAAGCAACACATCACCCGGTCTGAGAATTGAACTCACAACGTTTCGATTGCAAGGCCAATGCTCTAACCACTAAGCCATGTGCCTATTAGATATATATATTCACTTTTTACATTCATTTTTTCATTTTCATTTCATTTTACGTCCACTTTATCCCTGCTTGCAAGGGTGGGACGGGAACTGATTCTGGCTTGATTCTACAGCTGGATGCCCTTCCTAACACCAACCTCATTTACAGTGAGTGCTGGGTGCTTTTTTGCCATGGCGCCTACACGTCCACTTTACAGTGAGTGCTGGGTGCTTTTTTGCCGTGGCACCTCCACGACCACTTTGCAATGGAATGATATGGACCCCCGTCCCTATCATCTTATTTCTACAGCTGAGTAAACTGGAGCAATGTGAAATAAAGTGTCTTGCTCAAGGACACAACACATCACCTGGTCTGAGAATTGAACTCACAACCTTTCGATTGCAAGCCCAATGCTCTAACCATTAATCCACGTGCCTCCACTGATATGGATTCTGAACACGTACACATGCTTAGGTCACATTAAGTTGAACTGCAGGAATTACTGATAAGTTACAAAAAAGTGTGATGATCAATAACCTGGAAGTTGGCTTACTATGAGATTAGTCCGAAGAATAAAACCCAAATTGTATGCTGACGAATATTCGTACTCCCAGCATATTAAATGTAATATGCCATCTTTGACAGTAGAGTTTATTTTGTCGATATTTCAAGGGTTGGGTCGTTGGAAGATTAACACGAATTAAGAAGATCTAAGTTCTCCCCCATTATTGACACTTTGCAACAGTGAATGTTACATGGCCCTCTTTAGGGCCAACATTTCTGATTGTTTATCCGACTTATTATGGTGTGTTTTCTCGGGTTATGTCTACTATAGGGGGAAAACGGGATGGTTTTATTGAATTGCTGCAGTCATTCGAAGGACTTTACAAATGGTGATATACAGGGTGCTTGAACAGTACCTGAATGTGTTCACTCAGTTAAAATTTCTTCAATAATTGCGATGACTGCCTCATGTGTTTGTTCTTGAGCACTAAAGCAGTAAGATTGCTATTCATATACATAAGTTTATATATATATATATATATATATATATATATATATATATACATATAACAAAGGAATTGTGGTAAGGAACCAAATGGACCAGAACGCACCAGAGTACTCAATACTTAGGGTAGTAGAGTGGGAAATAGGAAAAAGTATGACCCCGACGGCAGAGCTCAAGCCGTTTCGACGGCTATTTCTGGACCAAGCTATTTCTTGGTCCAGAAATAGCCGTCAAAACGGCTTGAGCTCTGCCGTCGGGGGTCATACTTTTTCCTATATATACATATATATATATATAAATATATTTATATATATAAATATATATATATATATATATATATATATATATATATATAAATATATTTATATATATATAAATATATTTATATATATATATATATATGTATATAAATATATTTATATATATAAATATATATATAAATATATTTATATATATAAATATATTTATATACATATATATATATATTTATATATATAAATATATTTATATATATATAAATATATTTATATATATATATATATATATATATATATATATATATATATATATATATATAAATATATTTATATATATATAAATATATTTATATATATATATATATGTATATAAATATATTTATATATATAAATATATATATAAATATATTTATATATATAAATATATATATGTATATAAATATATTTATATATATAAATATATATATAAATATATATATATATAAATATATTTACAATTAGAAATATAAGCTTTCGCTGTATTTTTTACTAAAGAAATTATTTTTAGCCTGATAGTGAGATTTAGAACCCTCAGAGAAATGGAAAAAGATGAGTATTGACGTACATGGGAGTTGAAACCACATATTTGGCTCCCATGTACGTCAATACTCATCTTTTTCCATTTCTCTGAGGGTTCTAAGTCCCACTATCAGGCTAAAAAATAAAATTCCTTTAGTCAAAAATACAGTGAAAGCTTATATTTCTAATTTTCAAAACATACTTAACTTAAATATATTTACATATATAATTATATATATATATATAAATATATTTACATATATATATATATATATATATATATATATATATATATATATATATATTTATAAATATAAATATATATAAATATATAAATATATTTACATATATATATATATAAATATATTTATAAATATAAATATATATAAATATATAAATATATTTACATATATAAATATATATATATATATATAAATATTTATATAAACATATATATATATATATATATATATATATATATATATATATATATATATATATATATATATACATATACACAAACATATATATATACACATATATATATATATTTCGTTTCTGAATTTGTTTAGCAAGATTCTTTATCTGAAAACGTGTGTTGAAACCGATATTGTTATGCTTTGGGAGGGTCATGTTGCCAATAAGAAACACACGCACCAGTTGCTTTCACTCCAATTTATTATAAATTAAATTTATAAATTTAAGAATTTATAAATTTCCGGTTGGTTGGTTGGTTCCATAACCGGATGGTTGTTCATATAAATTTATAATAAATTGGAGTGAAAGCAACTGGTGTGTGTGTTTCTTATTGGCAACATGATCCTCCCAAAGCATAACATATATATATATATATATATATATACATATATACATATATATATATATATATATATATATACATATATATACATATATACATATATACATATATATATATACATATATATATATATATATACATATATACATATATATATACATATATATATATACATATATATATATATATACACATATATACATATATATATACATATATCATCATCATCATCATCATCAGCGTTTAACGTCCGTGTTCCACGCTTGCATGGGTTTGGACGGGGGTAGTCCCACTTGAGGCAAGAGTGATTGTCTTGCTCGCATAGGACTGTCTGGCAGGTTTTCTACAGTTGGATGCCCTTCCTAACACCAACCACATTTACAGTGTGGGTCTGGGAGGTTTTTACCGTGTTGCCTACACGGCCACATTACAGCGTGGACTGTGTGTTTTTTTGTCGTGACACCTACACGATCTCATTTGTTTCGGCCTCGATGGCGCGGCACCAACATAACTTTACATAGAACGGGGTGGTGTGGATCGGGTGGGGGTGGTGGGACGGGGTGTATTTGTTAGAGATGCCTACTGGCTGGAGTAGGTTTTACTATATATTTAGGTAAGGCGGGTCTTCTCTGTTACTGAGTACCGCCAAAGGTCTCGGTCCAGTGACATTGTCTTGGAGAGGTGTAAGTGTGTGATGTCGGAGTTTATCAGCTCGTCCCAGGTTTTTCTAGGTCTGCCTATTCCGTGACTACCGT
>OZ024757.1:20388238-20415738 GCA_964016885.1 Eledone cirrhosa
TGAGAGAGAGAGTGTGTGTGTGGGTTTGAGAGAGAAAGAGAGAGTGTGTGTGGGTTTGAGAGATGGAAAGAGAGAGTGTGTGTGTGGGTTTGAGAGAGGGAAAGAGAGAGAGTGTGTGTGTGTGGGTTTGAGAGAGGGAGTGTGTGTGTTTGTGGGCGGAGAGAGAGAAAGAGAGAGAGTGTGTGTGTTTGAGAGAGAGAGAGAAAAAGAGTGTGTGTGTGTGTTTGAGAGAGAGAGAGAGAGTGTGTGTGTGTTTGAGAGAGAGAGAGAGAGTGTGTGTGTGTGTGTTTGAGAGAGAGAGAGAAAGAGTGTGTGTGTGTGTTTGAGAGAGAGAGAGTGTGTGTGTGTGTTTGAGAGAGAGAGAAAGAGTGTGTGTGTGTGTTTGAGAGAGAGAGAGAGAGTGTGTGTGTGTTTGAGAGAGAGAGTGTGTGTGTGTGTGTTTGAGAGAGAGAGAGAGAGAGAGAGAGAGAGAGAGAGAGAGAGTGTGTGTGTGTGTGTGTGTGTGTGTGTGTGTGAGAGAGAGAGAGTGTGTGTGTGTGTTTGAGAGAGAGAGAGAGTGTGTGTGTATGTGTTTGAGAGAGAGAGAGAGTGTGTGTGTGTGTGTTTGAGAGAGAGAGTGTGTGTGTGTGTGTTTGAGAAAGAGTGTGTGTGTGTGTTTGAGAGAGAGAGAGAGAGAGTGTGTGTGTTACAAGACAGCTGAGAAGTCTGATCAAATTTGTATTCACCACCACAAGCATCAGAAACAGCAGCAGCAGCTTTACACCCCCCCTCCTCCAACGTCACCACCATATTGCCACTAACTCCGTCACCATGCCACCACCACCACCCTTACTGCCGCTGCACCACCACCATCACTGCAACACCACCATCACCCACCACTACTACCATCGTCACCACACCACCACCACCTCCGTCACCACACCACCACCACCACCACCCTCACTGCCACTGCACCACCATCACCACCACCCTCACTGCCGCTGCACCACCAACATCGTCACCACACCACCACCGTCATTGCACCACCATCATCACCACGCCACCACCACCACCATCGTCACCACACCACCACCCTCACTGCCACTGCACCACCACCACCATCACTACCACCATCGTCACCACACCACCACCACTGTCACTGCCGCTGCACCACCACCACCACCACCACCGTCACTGCCGCTACACCACCATCATCACCACGCCACCACCACCACCATCAACACCACGCCACCACCACCACCACCATCATCACCACGCCACCACCACCACCAACTGCCACTGCAGCAGCATCACAATCAGCATCTTCTCTGACAGAAGTAATATGCAGCCTGCTGCCAGTGTTGTTAGGTGTAGTGCCAAGAACCAGTCAGCCTGTCAATGAATTAGCTATAGTAGTATCATAAGTAGGGGCTGGTTCCACTCTAATATAGAGGGATTTATGAACAGTAAGTACCTGGCTGAGAAGGGATATGCATCACACACACACACAGAGAGGGTGGACACACATGCATGAACTCAAGGTGAAAACACACACACACACACACACACACACAGAGAGAGGGTGGACACACATGCATGAACTCAAGGTGAAAACACACACACACACACACATACACACAGAGAGGGTGGACACACATGCATGAACTCAAGGTGAAAACACACACACACACACACATACACACAGAGAGGGTGGACACACATGCATGAACTCAAGGTGAAAACACACACACACACACACACATACACACAGAGAGGGTGGACACACATGCATGAACTCAAGGTGAAAACACACACACACACACACACATACACACAGAGAGGGTGGACACACATGCATGAACTCAAGGTGAAAACACACACACACACACACACACATACACACAGAGAGGGTGGACACACATGCATGAACTCAAGGTGAAAACACACACACACACACACACACAGACAGAGGGGGGGTGTGGTGATACAACAAGCATGCACTCTGAAGTGGGTAGGGACATAGAAGAAGGATAGGGGTTTCCCCTCTAATATAGATGTATTTATGTTTGGTTAGTGGGTGGGAAAGAGAAAGGGATGTGTGACACACAGACACACACACATATATATATATATATATATATATATATATATATATATACTGTATATGATGTTGTCTGATGAAAGGCAAAGGCCCATAGTTTGGCACCAGTGACATCACAACTCATATTATTCCAGCTGAGTGAACTGGAGAATCTTCAAATAAAGAATCTTGCTCAAGGACACAACGCTCTATTCAGTCCAGAAATCGAACTTACAACCTCAGGATTGTAAGTTCAAGCTTTAACCCTTTAGCATTCACATTATTGGCAGTATTGGTAGAGAGTCGGACGCCATGCTTTGAAGCATAGAGTTACGTCCCTTTATGATCTGAGTTCAAATCCCGCCGAGGTTGACTTTGCCTTTCATCCTTACGGGGTCGATAAATTAAAGTACCAGTAATGCACTGGGTAATTGCTGGCCTTGTGCCTAAAGTAGAAACAATTATTTTATAAATATTATTATATATTCATGGTAAAGGCTTTATCTCACATAATTATCTCAAATAATATCGAATCTATGAGATTTTGAAAGTATTTATTTTGAGAACAATACCTTAACATCAGTTTGAGTAACCAGTTACAGCCAGTTTCAACAGAAAGAGGTAGAGAATTGTGGCCAGTTTGGGCCGGTTTGAACACTAAAGGGTTAATCACTAAGCCACACACCTTTACATAAACAAAAAAATGTGCTCAATTATCCCCACCTCAACGACAAGGACCCAGATGGGGAGTGCTGTCTGGCATTTGTGAGGACCCCCCAAGCAGTGGTCACCAGTGGACAAAACGGACAAAGCATTGCCCAGGAATTGAAGTGACTTGTCAGTTTGTCTAAAGGGCAAACATGAATAAATACATAAATAGACAAAAATATAATTAAAAGTAAAGTCAGAGAAGAATCTCTGCCACTAGTCTTCATGGTATATTGGATAGCAAGAGGAATGGGCACCCAGCCGCGAAAAGTATTGTTTTCCAACAAATACTCCTTAATCATCCATACAAGAGGATGAAAATGGATGTGGAGGATAATTCTTAAAAAAATAAAAGGATTTTTAAAAATGTACCAAAATTTTATTTCAAAATACTCAAATATATTTCTAAGATAAAATTACATGAAAATAAAGAATTTAATATTTAGTCAAACATAGAAAAAGAAAGTAGCATTGGAAAGGAACATAAATGCTATAAATGAGAGGAAAAAGAGGGAAAGAGCAAGGATTATTAGGCACTGAGAGAAAGAAAGGGAAAAGGGGAGAGGGTGACAGACCCTACACCTAAGTTAGAGTGGTGTATTGGCTGTGCCCCACAGAGAAAATGGCATTTCCATTGGCAACAGCCAGTGACAGCTGGTGAAACAGTCACCTCCACCTTGTGGGGCTCTGGCCAGCAACACCTGCTGCAACAATCACCTCAGTCTTGTAGGGCTCCTTCCTCAGACAGGGCTGTTGACAATCTGATTTTAAGGAGGAAGTCAGCTGTACAAAATTAAAAAATCGATCAAGATTGCTGAGACTGAAAAAACATTGAATTCTCTGACAATTAGGGGTGTTTTACTGAGTTTGCAATCCAGTGCTACTTCATCCTTAACCCTTAGTTCTTGTTGGCTGAGGGTTGAAATTTCACCACAGTTCACTTTAATCAATCAAGGCTTAGTGGTTAGAGCATTGGCCTTGCAATCGAAAGGCTGTGAGTTCAATTCTCAGACCGGGTGATGTGTTGTTTCCTTGAGCAAGACACTTTATTTCACATTGCTCCAGTTTACTCAGCTATAGAAATGAGATGATAGGGACTGGGGTCCCTATCATTCCACTGCAAAGTGGTCGTGGAGGTGCCACGGCAAAAAAAGCACCCAGCACCCACTGTAAATGAGGTTGGTGTTAGGAAGGGCATCCAGCTGTAGAAATCAAGCCAGAATCAGTTCCCGTCCCACCCTTGCAAGCAGGGAAAAGTGGACGTAAAATGACAATGATGATGATGATGATGATGATATATGTATCTATACACACATACATATATATACGTATATATATATATATATATATGGTGGCTGCCAACTCGTGTTCGAGTACGGCCACTACTTTATATCCATGTAGGAGAACCCCTACCGATGCGCTGAACGAGTGTGACTTTTTAGTCCAGCCAGCGACTTGAAAACTCTGGTACAAACACTACACTTGTGACAACTATTGACACATAGTGCTGGGCCCATGGTACCATGTGACGGCAAGTGCAGAGAGATCTCCAGATATAAAGCAATGCCTGTGCCGTGAAGCTTTTATAGTGAGCAAAGGCACTGCACAAAGCCAGTCCCACTCTCTTAACCAAGATGATATTTACCAAAAAGAAGAACAAGTCAACATCATTGGATACCATCAGGGTTGCAGGTGTTATATCAGAGTTTTCCTTCTCCTAGAATTCTGCCTTGACAAAGGCTAAGGGGTCATCTCTCCCGGTGATTTTGGATGGCCATTGACTCTTAAGAGCTATGTATGTGTGTATATATATATACACACATACATATATAAACATATATATATATATATATATATATACACACACACCCATATATACAGTATATATTGATGAAGGCATGTGGCTGAGTGCTTAGAGAATTGGATACGTAACCGTGAGTTTGTGAGTTCGAATCCTGGACCAGGTGATGCGTTATGTCCTTGAGTAAGACACTTTATTTCACGTTACTCCTTCTACCTGGAGTTGCGACCAATAGATAGTATAAGACCAATGGAAACATTGTTTCCATGGTCCGATTTGACGAAAGTCGATCGACTGTCTATATATATATATATATATATATATATATATATATATATACATATACATATATATACACATATATATAAATACTTGCCCTCATTGATACTGATAAGGAGGTAGCTGGGAAGTGTTGGTACAAGAGACTACTAAATGAAGACAGGCAAAGCAGCTGGGCCTTCGGAGATAATTACTGAGATGTTAAAAGCATCTGGAATGGTGGGACATACTATGGTCACCCGGATAGTAAACCAAGTAATACAGAATGGGGTCATACCAAAGGACTGGCATAGCAACAGCATTGTTAACTGCTCCAAGGGCAAAGGAGATGCTCTAGATAGGGGAAACTATAGAGGCATTAAGTTAGTTGACCAGGTCATGAAGGTCACAGAAAGAGTTATTGGCTAGAGACCAAACTGATCTAGATGAAATGCAGTTTGGGTTTGTGCCAGGTAAAAGTACCATGGATGCTCTTTTCCTTGTACGGCAACTACAGAAGTACCTAGCTAAAAGTAACCCCCTCTACTTAGCTTTAGTTGACTTGGGGAAAGTCTTTGACATTGTTTAGTTTATGTTCTGAGTTCAAATCCCGATGAGGTTAGCTTTGCCTTTCATCCTTATGAGGTAGATAAAATAGTACTGGGGTTGATTTAATCGACTTTCCCCTCTCCCAAAATTCTGCCTATATCAGAAACCTTTATTAAGTTGCTTAACTAAATCATTGTATATAAAGCAGATATTTTCCACCATAGCTGATAACCAATAATCACGCATATATACATAAGCACAAGGACACACACACATACATGTACACATATGCAGTTAGTCACACACGCATACAAACTCACACACACACAGAAACACCACAAGGACACACACACATACATGGACACATGTGCAGTTAGTCACACACGCATACAAACACACACACACACAACCATGTGAACAGAGAGACAGAAAGAGGTTTAATATTTTTGTCAAACAAAGAATGACAGATTGGTGTTTGGTTCAATTAAGTTTCATATATCTATCAAATCAATTGATTAGTAATCACTGACAGCGCTATAAATGCCTCATCCCCCACCTACATTCCCAACATCCTAATATGTCATGCGTGTTTTCATATATATCAGTAGAGGGTCGGACACCATGCTTTTGACGCATAGAGTTACGGCCCTTGCCATTCTGAGTTCAAATCCCACCGAGGTTAACTTTGCCTTTCATCCTTACGGGGGTCGATAAAATAAAGTACCAGTAATGCACTGGGGTAATTGCTGGCCTTGTGCCAAAAGTAGAAACAATTATATATATATATATATATATATATATAGTAATAATAATAAATTTGAAGACTAAAATCCAAAGAGGGCTCGATAAGGAAAATATATATCAAATATATAAAAACAGTTAAGGGTGAAAGCAGCGATTCTTTGCTTAAACTTTAATCTGTTATTTGAATAAATATATATATATATATATATATTTTGATATACATACGTTTAAATAGCTTGACAAATCGAACATTGTGGTAGGCGAAACCAACACACAATACATACCAAAGTAACGATAGAACTAATATGTTCGATTTGTCAAGCTATTTAAACGTATGTTATTACTCTGAGGCCCTATCTTATCGAGTGCTTTGTTAACTCATCATTTCATATAAGTAGGCCGAATTTACTTGCAAACCGCCAGAGATTCGATTTTACTGATTTCCAACTATATCATCATCATCATCATTTTACGTCCGCTTTTCCCTGCTTGCAAGGGTGGGACGGGAACTGATTCTGGCTTGATTTCTACAGCTGGATGCCCTTCCTAACACCAACCTCATTTACAGTGAGTGGTGGGTGCTTTTTTGCCGTGGCACCTCCACGACCACTTTACAGTGGAATGATAGGGACTCCAGTCCCTATCATCTCATTTCTACAGCTGAGTAAACTGGAGCAATGTGAAATAAAGTGTCTTGCTCAAGGAAATAACACATCACCCGGTCTGAGAATTGAACTCACAACCTTTCGATTGCAAGGCCAATGCTCTAACCACTAAGCCATGTGCCTCCATATATTTTGATATATATAGTTTGATTCTTGGACTGGGTGATGCGTTGTGTCCTTGAGCAAGGCACTTTCTTTCATGTTGCTCAAGTTCACTCAGCTGTAGAATTGAGTTGCAATGTCACTGGTGCGAAGCTGTATTGGCCTTGGACAACATCGTTGGCACACGGAGAGAGGGGAGACTGGTATGTATGGGTAACTGCTGGTTTCCCCAAACAACTTTGCCCGGAGCTGTGCAAAAAGAGAAGAGAGCTTTCTAGGTGCAAATCCCAATGTCATTTGAGACCAAAGGGGGTATTATATATATGTGTGTGTGTGTGTGTGTGTGTGTGTGTGTGTGTAATGTGCAGTTACTGTAGGTTCACTCTAGTGGGCACTCGATGTGTAGTTTCCGGTTGGTAAAGAGGCGTACAACTAAGAGTGTAAATATAATAATTGTTTCTACTTTTGGCACAAGGCCAGCAATTACCCCAGTGCATTACTGAAAATGTGTTCATTACGTTTATTGACTAGTGATGCGCATTTCGCTATTGATCAGCTGAAGGTTCAATCTGTATCGATCTAGCCTGACTCTGGATATATATATATATATATATATATATATATATATATTGATTTTTAATGCGATGAAATACCAATGACGGTTGGCAAATCACTGATGAGGGACTAATTTTATAATATGTAATCCATGTGTAACCTTGCAGTATTCTTCTCCCCTTGTTATATATATATATATATATATATATATATATATATATATATATATATAAATAAGACCATTATTGCTTCATTCAGTCCATATGCCACAAAGCAAACACCCTAAAAATGTCAACCTGCACTCATGGCTCCTGCTAAACCAACCCATAACCCACCCTCTAAATTTGGTAAACTGAATGTGGACCGCTCATCCTTCCCATATATATATTTCTATCTGTAAGTCTCAGAAATTTATACACAACATATTTCCTATACCAGTTATGTTGCTACAATAAAAACTTTGCTTTCCTATCACAAATTCCTGGGTTCTAAACCTACATTTGACCCAGTAAATAGTTACTTTTTACTTCTCCAAATTACTCACACATTTAGTATTAACAACTTTTGGGGATTTAGGCACAAGGCCAGCAATTTTTTTTTTTTTTTTTTTTTTTTTTTTTTTTTGGGGGAGGGGACTATAGCGACCCCCATAAAGAGTTAAAATGGTGTATTTTGTATCCAAGGCCAGACTTTCACTTGCTAAAGCCATGAGCTATAATGAAACTTGAGGCCCTTCTCTAAAAAATATAATTATTATTTTTTATATTAATGTTAATGATTAATAATAAATATGTTTTCAGATTTAGGCACAAGGCCAGCAATTTGGGGAAAAGGAAAGTCAATTAAATCAACCCCAGTGCATTACTGGTACTTTTATCGACCCTATAAGGATGAAAGGCAAAGCTGACCTTATCAGAATTGGAACTCAGAATAAATAATTGTTTCTACTTTTGGCACAATGCCAGCAATTATCCCAGTATATTACTGGTACTTTATTTTATCGACCCCGTCAGGATGAAAGGCAAAGTTAACCTCGGCGGAATTTGAACTCAGACCGCAAAGGGCCGTAACTCTTTGCTGCAAAGCATGGCGTCCGACCCTCTACCGATACTGCCAATATCATCATTGTCATCATCACCGTTTAAAGTCGTTTTTTCCACACTTGCATGGGTTAGATGGGTCATCCACATTATGAGACAAGTCTGGCCAGTCGGCTACACCATACCTTGCTCAAATGGAACTATTTTGGCTGGGATATTTTACAGATGATGCCCTTCCTCACACTGACCACCTTCACAGCGTGGAACTGGATGGTCCCATTGTAAGGAGTGTCTGGCCATTTGGCCACACTGTACCTTGTTCATAGCATGACTGCGTTTAGGCTGGCTTTTTATGTCTGCTGGATGTGCTTCCTAACCCCAACCACTTTATATATATATTTGTGTGATTTAGTGTTAACCCTTTAGCATTTACATTACTCTATATATACTATTATATTTTCATGGTAAAGGCTTTACCTCACATAATTATCTAACATAATATCGAATCTATGAGATTTTGAAAGTATTTATTTTGAGAATAATTGTTTCTACTTTTGGCACAAGGCCAGCAATTACCCAGTGTATTACTGGCACTTTATTTTATCGACCCCGTAAGGATGAAAGGCAAAGTTAACCTCGGCGGGATTTGAACTCAGAATGGCAATGGCTGTGACTCTATGCGTCAAAGCATGGCGTCCAACCCTCTACTGATACTGCCAATCCACATACCTTAACATCAGTTTGAGCGACCAGTTACAGCCAGTTTCAACAGAAAGAAGTAGAAAATTCTGGCCGGTTTTGGCCGGTTTGAACATTAAAAGGTTAAAGAATAAAAACTAATGATAAAATAAAAATATATTTTAAAAAATGAAGCCCCCCCATGGTGTGTGGCCCTATGCTATAGCTTATTTAACTTATAGGTATGTCCAGCTCTGTATATAAGGTGTCACAGAATCAGGAGGCATTTTCATGAGGATTATTTAGGAAATAGCTGCATGTCTTGTAGTGTTTCCTTTTTACAGTAGAAGAGAAAGACAAAAAAAACAAAAAAACAAACATTTAAGATTTCATGATTAGAAAAGCTGTTAGTAATACTTGTTGATAGAATAATTTGTATCTGTGAGAGGAAAAAAAAAAACAACTTCGAAACAATGGAATAATTTCAATCATGGATACCTTAGAAAAAATATTCTGAAGAAAAGTTAACTTTAAGGTTTCAACTAATTCAGTTTATTCAAAGAAAACAAGAATAGCGATAAGAATGTTTTAGATAGAAAGACATCATTGCAATGGCAGGTGTAGTAGTAGTAGTAGTGGAGGAGAAGGTGGAGGTGGATGATAAATATTTTGATGACTAATTCACTTGGAGATTTAAAAAAGAAATTTCTTTTAAGATTCTGCTTTCAGAAGGGCAGTGTGTGTGTATGTGCATTTACACACACACACATATATATATATATATATATATTCATAAATGAATTGAGAGAGAGACTGAGCATAAGAGGAATCAAATGCTGCGTGCAGGAGAGGCGGTTACGCTGGTATGGGCATGTGATGCGTATGAAGGATGACAGCTGCATAAAAAGGTGCAGAGCACTAGAAGTTGATGGAAACCGCGGAGTGGGGAGACCCAAGATGACTTGGGATGAGGTGATAAAAGCCGACCTTACCCAACTACACCTCTCAAAGTCAATGACACACGACCGTGACTTCTGGCGTCACGCAGTAATACAGGGTACCCGACCTCCCATGGGTACATGCTGAAGCATATAAATAATATGCCCCCCCCCCCCCCACCGCAAGGTGGTCGTGGAGGTGCCACGGCAAAAAAGCACCCAGCCCACACTGTAAAGTGGACGTGTAGGCGCCACGAATAAGCACCCAGCACTCACTGTAAATGAGGTTGGTGTTAGGAAGGGCATCCAGCTGTAGAAATCAAGCCAGATCAGTTCCTGTATGAGCAAGGCATGGTCAGCCGACCAGACACTGCCCACAACAGGACAACCCGTCTAACCCATGCTAGCGTGGAAGAACGGACGTAAAACGGTGATGATGATATATATATATGATAATAAGGGCGCTGCGGAGTTGCAAATGGGTTACATATGAAAAAAGTTTGTCCTTCATCAGTGATCTTCCAACCATCATAGGTATTTCATCGCTTTAAAGACCATATACCTCCGGTTGGTGCGAACAACGGCTAAAAAAAGCCGTTGGGACACGTAAATAAAGGGGACGCGAGGGTAAACAAACAAAATGGTGAGGCAACAGAAAGTGATATATATATATATATATATATATATATATATATATATATATACATATTTACACATATATATATATATATATATTTGTATATTTGTATGTAAACATACATAAGCATATGGATACACACACACAATCATCATATACATATATATGTGATGATGATAATGATGATGATTGTTTGATTGGACTTTTTGGGGGGCAATGTTTTACAGTTGGATGCGCTTCCTGACACAACCTTTCTAGTCACATCTCAGGACATGCAGAGATACTGTAGCTATTGTACATATACAAACTTCAGCGTTTTTCTTACACACATACATACATACATACATACATATATATATACACACCCGACCCCCCACGAGTACAAGCCAAAGCTGAACCGTATATAAATATGCACCCACACCCTCCCACTGCAAAAAAGGACCCAGCCCACACTACAAAGTGGTCGTGGAGGTGCCACGGCAAAAGAGGACCCAGCCCACACTGCAAAGTGGACTTGCCACGGCAAAAAAGGACCCAGCACTCACTGCAAAGTGGACATGGAGGTGCCACGGCAAAAAAGCACCCAGCCCACACTGCAAAGTGGTCGTGGAGGTGCCACGGCAAAAAAGCACCCAGCACTTACTGTAAATGAGGTTGGTGTTAGGAAGGGCATCCAGCTGTAGAAATCAAGCCAGAATCAGTTCCTGTATGAGCAAGGCATGGTCAGCCGACCGGACACTGCCCACAACAGGACAACCCGTCTAACCCATGCTAGCATGGAAGAACAGACGTAAAATGGTGATGATGATGATGATGATGATGATGATGACGACACAGATTGAAACAATAGAAAGGAATCTAGGCAACCTTAGAATAAAAGAAGCAATAATCGTAAACAGAATACACCCACAAATCAATAATAGACTGCAATTAAGCACACAATACCTAACATAGAACTAGGAATAAAACACCAAACTTAGAAGGCCACTGTAATTATATGTGTAGTAACATGCCTGTATATATGTATGAGTGCGTTTACATTTGTGCATATGTGTGTGTGTGGGTGTATTTAAAAACAAAAGACGGTGAAAAAATAAAAATAAAATAACAATAATAAAACTACCTCTGCTAGCATGGTATAGTATGTTCCACTGGACACTGGATTAGTCCCTTTTATTTTGCTCAGAAGCAGAGATTTGAATCTTGAAATATCAAGACTTAATTAAATTAAGGTAAAGCACAACACCTTGTTTTCACTCTTTATTCATGTATTTCACATTGTCATGGCTTTCAAACTTCAAATCTTATATATACTAGCAGAAAAACCACTCTTCGGGTGGTTTTCTGCTGGCATGTGTAGTGTGTATATTTAATATTATACGCAAGTATATATGCATGTAGATATGATCAAATAAAATCATAATTAACAATATACACAGAAATTGAACGAAGACTGTGTTACACTGTCTTATATAATCAGTCACGTAATCCATGATACATTAAAAAAAGACGATATTATATATAAACTGCATTAGGAGAAAATTAGTGACGGAAATATATGAATATTTATTTAAACGATCACTAACAGGAAGTGTTGACATTTGAAAATTTTAAAGAAGTGAATCTTTAAATAAGTAATAAAATATATTTAATGAACAGCCGCAAAATTTAGTAGATAAATTATGTAATAATCATTCATTATTTATTCAAATCCTTTCATCCTTACGGGGTTGATAAAATAAAGTACCAGTAATGCTCTGGGTAATTGCTGGCCTTGTGCCAAAAGTAGAAACAATTATTTATTCAAAGTGGATTGGCAGTATCGGTAGAGGGTCAGACGCCATGCTTTGATGCATAGAGTTACAGCCCTTGCCATTCTGAGTTCAAATCTCGCCGAGGTTAACTTTGCCTTTCACCCTTCGGGGTCGATAAAATAAAGTACCAGTAATGCACTGAGTAATTGCTGGCCTTGTGCCAAATGTAGAAACAATTATTTATTCAAAGTAATCCAACTTATTTTACTAAGGGGATAAAAAATTATAAACCGTACACACTCCCGCGTTTCTTACTTTATTATAGTTTAGATATATATGAATCTTTTTCGTGGCAAAATTATAAAGTCTACCTTGACTATTTCTGAGATAAACCAATTTAAGAATGCCAGTATTTCAGACAGGAATACGAAGATAGATATTTTTAGAAACAATTACTTCCCCAGTCAACTCTAAGGTCATTCAACCATTCAAACCAATCCCATGTTCAGTTGACAGTGACTATCACCACAACAGATTGCTACCACACCTATCCCGCCTTCTTCTTCTTCTCCCTCTCCTTACTACTACCAGATGAAGCCAAGCAGCCAGAACCAAAAATTTAAACTACTACTACCACCTCTGTTGGTCAACTAGCAGAGAATGAAGAATAGCCTCTGACAGAAACTTGACCTTTCCTCTCTAAATATGTGTGTAAAAACTAATAATTTCTCTTCTCCATTTTATTACTATTCGTATAAATATGCAATTTAACTACACTTTGCATATCCGTTGTTGGAAAAACATATAATGCTGAAACCGGTACTACTATTAAATGTGGAAATACCCACTTTATAAAAAAATGTTTTGATATTATACGGAAAAAATCCCTCCAGCATTTTCTATTTTATTTATTTTTTTCCTTTTTGCTATTTGCTTCATCATCATCAACGTTTAACGTCCGTGTTCCACGCTTGCATGGGTTTGGACGGGGGTTTTCCCAATTGAGGCAAGAGTGTTTGTCTTGCTCGCATAGGACTATCTGGCGGGTTTTCTGCAGCTGGATGCCCTTCCTAACACCAACCACATTTACAGTGTGGGGTTGGGAGGTTTTTACCGTGTTGCCTACACGGCCACATTACAGCGTGGACTGTGTTTTTTGTCGTGACACCTACACGATCTCATTTGTTTCGGCCTGGATGGTGTGGCACCAACATATATATCAACTCATGTGCCACTTTAAACATAGATTGACATGTTTATCCCTCCTTTCTGAAACAGTACAGAGAAGTACGGAATACCTCGGCCTGGAGGGAAGCCATAGTAGAGGTAGGTAAAAAAAGGCCTGGGTAGAGATAGTGAGAGCTGACCTCAAATGGCTGAAACTCACAGAAGGAGATGACGAAGAAATGTGGTGAGTGGAGAGATGCTGTGTTAAAAAGGATTGGTCCGACCCATGCAAGCATGGCAAAAAGGACATGATGGTGGTGATGATTTCAGCAATGACCAGTTATTCTTATTCAAAGAGAGAACCCCCGAACCATATAGTAAAAAAGTGAACTTCTTAACCACAGAGTCATGCTGTATTAATCTACCCTGGATGACACAAAAACACATATGTTTCTGGAGCATAAATATCCGAAATATTTCAGCAGCGACCAATTATTGTTGTTTTAAAGAGAGATGACATTTCACTGAAATGAGATCAATTTAGAAACCATTTTGCCTCAGCGAAGAAACCTGTCTTAGAACCATTAACTTCAAAGTGATTCCATGTAAACCCTCCTTGACCTTTTCAAGTGACAACTTTATCAATTCATATCCCATCTTCAATTCAGTTTATATATATGCATACACACACACACATGTATTTATGTATATGTGAATGTATATAGATGTATGTATATCATCATACACCTGTTTTCTCGTGTGTGTGTGTGTGTGTGTGTTTTCTTCTTAGTGTTGATGGTGCAGAATCTTGAAACAGTTTAACATTTGCAAAGAGGTTCTTTCACCATTTTCTATCACTTGAGGAAACAGATATATTGACAGCTAACTATATATATATATATAGAGAGAGAGAGAGAGAGAGAGAGAGAGAGAGAGAGAGAGAGAGAGAGAGAGAGAGAGAGAGAGAGAGAGAGAGAGAGAGAGGCACATGGCTTAGTGGTTAGAGCATTGGTTTTACAATCGAAAGATTGTGAGTTCAATTCTCAGACCGGGTGATGTGTTGTTTCCTTGAGCAAGACACTTTATTTCACATTGCTCCAGTTTACTCAGCTGTAGAAATGAGATGATAGGGACCGGGGTCCATATCATTCCACTGCAAAGTGGTCGTGGAGGTGCCACGGAAAAAAAAGTACCTAGCACTCACTGTAAATGAGGTTGGTGTTAGGAAGGGCATCCAGCTGTAGAAATCAAGCCAGAATCAGTTTCCGTCCCACTCTTGCAAGCAGGGAAAAGCGGACGTAAAAATGATGATGATGATGATGATGATGATGATGATGATATATATATATATATGTGTGTATAATAAACAACATAAGATGATTATTTCATTTACCAGTGGTTTCTTGAAAGCAAATAAATCTGCTTTCAGTCGTCAGAATGAAAAAAATCCTGATGTTTTTATTGAATGTGGATTTTTACCCACATTCAATAAAAACGCCATTATTTCACCTTTTCATATAAATCTAAACTATAATAAAGTAAGGAGTGCGGGACTGCGTACGGTTTATAATTTTTTATCCCATTAGTAAAATAAGTTGGATTACTTTGAATAAATAATTGTTTCTACGTTAGGCACAAGGCCAGCAATTACCCAGTGCATTACTGGTACTTTATTTGATTGACCCCGTAAGGATGAAAGGCAAAGTTAACCTTGGCAGGATTTGAACTCAGAAAGGCAAGGGCTGTAACTCTATACGTCAAAGCATGGTATCCGACCCTCTACCAATACTGCCAATCCACCGCCCCTTGAATAAATAATGAATGATTATTACATAATTTATCTACTAAGGGTGGTTTTCTGCTAGTATATATAATTGGAAAAGAGTCTTAACATTTTGGACACTAGTCCTTCATCTGAAAATAGAATGAGAAATAAAAGATGATATATATCATCATCATCATCATCGTTTAACATCCATTTTTCCACGATAGCATGAGTTAGATGGGTTGTCTCGTTAGAAGCTGATATGGGACTGTTTCTGGCTAGATTTCTATAGCTGGATTTACAGTGTGGGCTGGGAGATTTTTGTTATGACACCTACATAACCACTTTAGAGTGTGGGCTGGGAGATTTTTGTTATGACATCTACATAACCACTTTACAGTGTGGGCTGGGAGATTTTTGTTATGACACCTACATAACCACTTTAGAGTGTGGGCTGGGAGATTTTTGTTATGACACCTACATAACCACTTTACAGTGTGGGCTGGGAGATTTTTGTTATGACATCTACATAACCACTTTACAGTGTGGGCTGGGAGATTTTTGTTATGACACCTACATAACCACTTTACAGTGTGGGCTGGGAGATTTTTGTTGACACCTACATAACCACTTTACAGTGTGGGCTGGGTGATTTTTGTTATGACACCTACATAACCACTTTACAGTGTGGGCTGGGAGATTTTTGTTATGACACCTACATAACCATTTTACAGTGTGGGCTGGGAGATTTTTGTTGACACCTACATAACCACTTTACAGTGTGGGCTAGGAGATTTTTGTTATGACACCTACATAACCACTTTACAGTGTGGGCTGGGAGATTTTTGTTATGACATCTACATAACCACTTTACAGTGTGGGCTGGGTGCTTTTTGTTATGACATCTACATAACCACTTTACAGTGTGGGCTGGGAGATTTTTGTTAAGACACCTACATACCCACTTTACAGTGTGGGCTGGGAGATTTTTGTTATGACACCTACATAACCACTTTACAGTGTGGGCTGGGAGATTTTTGTTATGACACCTACATACCCACTTTACAGTGTGGGCTGGGTGCTTTTTGTTATGACACCTACATAACCACTTTACAGTGTGGGCTGGGAGATTTTTGTTATGACATCTACATAACCACTTTACAGTGTGGGCTGGGAGATTTTTGTTATGACACCTACATAACCACTTTACAGTGTGGGCTGGGAGATTTTTGTTATGACACCTACATAACCACTTTACAGTGTGGGCTGGGAGATTTTTGTTATGACACCTACATAACCACTTTACAGTGTGGGCTGGGTGCTTTTTGTTATGACATCTACATAACCACTTTACAGTGTGGGCTGGGTGCTTTTTGTTATGACACCTACATAACCACTTTACAGTGTGGGCTGGGAGATTTTTGTTATGACACCTACATAACCACTTTAAAGTGTGGGCTGGGAGACTTTTGTTATGACACCTACATAACCACTTTAGAGTGTGGGCTGGGAGATTTTTGTTATGACATCTACATAACCACTTTACAGTGTGGGCTGGGAGATTTTTGTTATGACACCTACATAACCACTTTACAGTGTGGGCTGGGAGATTTTTGTTATGACACCTACATAACCACTTTACAGTGTGGGCTGGGAGATTTTTGTTATGACACCTACATAACCACTTTACAGTGTGGGCTGGGTGCTTTTTGTTATGACATCTACATAACCACTTTACAGTGTGGGCTGGGTGCTTTTTGTTATGACACCTACATAACCACTTTACAGTGTGGGCTGGGAGATTTTTGTTATGACACCTACATAACCACTTTACAGTGTGGGCTGGGAGATTTTTGTTATGACACCTACATAACCACTTTCCAGTGTGGGCTGGGAGATTTTTGTTATGACACATGCACAACCACTTTACAGTGTGGGCTGGGTGCTTTTTGTTATGACACCTACATAACCACTTTACAGTGTGGGCTGGGAGATTTTTGTTGACACCTACACGACCATTTTACAGTGTGGGCTGGATGTTTTTGTGCTACCAACATAACTTTATTGAGTAAGGGTGGTGTGAGTGGAAGTTGGAGGGTGGTGTGGGAGGATGTAAGGAAGGGGGTATAGTGATTAAAAGGTGCCGACTGGATGTATGTTTGAGTTTGTGTGTACACGTGAAGGCGGGTCTTCTCTATTACTGCACAATGCCAATAATCTCGATCCTGTGTCATTGTCTTTGAGAGGTGCAAGTGTGCAAGGTCAGCGTTTATTACTCCATAGCTTCCATCAATTTTGATCGCCATGCACTTTTTTTATACAGCTGTCGTCCTTCATATGCATCACATGACCATACCAATGCAATATCCTCTTTAAAATACTGCAGATGATCCCTCTAATGCCTAATTTCTCAGTTCATTTTTTCTTTGCCATTTGTGTATATTTACTATTACACGTCCATCAGAGCATGAAAGCTTCATTTCTTTCCAATTTTTGCAGCCCCTCTGCACACAGTGCCCAGGTCTCACTTCACTACCATGCAACATTGCTGTTCGTATACAAGCATCGTACAAGCTGCCCTAGACAGTCAGACATATTTTGTCCCGAAATAATTAATTAACTTATAAGTGAAATATTTCATAGCATTCGTAAATAAGATATCTTTTGAAAATAAATGTTGCTTTATATTTTTTTACTTTGTATCTGACACCAAGAGATCTGTGAAACTCCTCAATATTACATACAAAAATGTTTTCTGAGAGAAAAAAAAAAAATGAAGTACTTCTGTATCTGTGTGTGTGTATGGGCGTGGTGGAGTGGTGGTGGTGTCATCATTCAGATTTTTATGATAAACAAAGATAAGACCCTGCAGGCAAAATAACAAGTTATATTTATTTCATAGTGAGTTACATTTTTAAGCAGTGGGGTGAGAGAGCAGAGTCTAAATTTAGACAAAAATCTATCTCTAGTTCTGTCTTTTTAGCTGTAGATGTTTTTCTATGTACCTGTGCAAATACACACACACACACACACATATATATACACATACATATACAAATACATATATATATACATACATATTCATATATATACAAATACATATATATATATATATATATATATATATATAGATACATACATATACAAATACATATATATATATATATTTTCATATATTCATATATATATATATATTCATATATTCATATATATACAAATGCATATATATATATATATATATATATATATATTCATATATATACAAATGCATATATATATATATATATATATATATATATATATATATATTCATATATATACAAATGCATATATATACATATATATATATATATATATATATATATATATATATATATTTATACATATATTCATATATATACAAATGCATATATATACATATATTCATATATATACAAATGCATATGTATACATATATATATATATATATATATACACATATACATATATATATATATATATATATATTTATTTATATATATTCCCACCCTTGCAAGCATGGAAAAGCGGACGTAAAATGATGATGATGATGATTCATATATATATATATATTCATATATATATATATATATATATATATATATATATATATATTTATATAAATAATATGAACATAGATACATACATACATACATGCGTACATACATACATCTCGTTGATGCTATTTACAAGAAATAAGTGTATATGTTTGTGGATGGCTGCTGTTATGATAAGACAATCTTAAGAGATGGCATAAGAATCATAATTCTCAAAACCTATAAGGCACGATCTGTGGAATCTATATGGGTGACGGTGGTGGTGGTGTTGTGGTGGTGGTGTTGTATGGTGTTGTTATTGTGGTGGTGGTGTTGTATGGTGTTGTTGGTGGTGGTAGTGGTGTTGTTGGTGGTGGTGGTGGTGGTGTTGTATGGTGTTGGTGGTGGTGTTGATGGTGGTGGTGGTGTTGTTGTTGTTGGTGTTGTTGTGATGGTGTTGTATGGTGGTGGTCGTAGTGATGGTGGTGTTGTGGCAGTGATGGTGGTGTTGTGGTGGTGTTGGTGGTGTTGATGGTGGTGGTGTTGTTGTTGGTGGTGGTGTTGATGGTGATGGTGGTGTTCTGGTAGAGATGGTGGTGTTGTGGTAGTGATGGTCGTGGTGGTGGTGATGGTGGTGTTGTGGTGGTGGTGGTCGTAGTGATGGTGGTGTTGTGGTGGTGGTGGTGATGGCGGTGGTGTTGGTGGTGTAGTGATAGTGGTGTTATAGTTGGTGACACACTTAACTAATAGATATCAAGTAGCACTGGCTTGACTACTTAGTAATAACTACACACACACACACACATATATATATATATATATATATATACACACACGTATATATACATATATATATATGTATATACATATACATAAAGAGAGTCTGCAATACTGAATAGGCAAGCCGAAACCGTTTGGTGCCACAGTTGGGTTTTTACATATACATATATATATACATATACATGTTTTTATATATATATATATATATATATAGATATACAAACACACTCACACAAATCTTTTTCTTAACCCTTTAGCATTCACATTACTCTATATATACTATTATATTTTCATGGTAAAGGCTTTACCTCACATAATATCTCACTGGAACAAACTACCTGCGTCAATTGTTAGCTGCCGAGACACTGCATCCTTTAAGACACTCATGCTTCCCGAAATACGCCAAAACTACACCTGATGTGCCCCTTCCATACACATGCACACATGTGTGCACTGTTCATTTTACTGATGTTTGTGCATTGCCCTATGTACTGTACATGCACTTTTTTGATGGGTTGTGGTGCACAATATTTCATTATTATTATTGTTATTATATCATGACTCATACACTGTTTATTTTCCTGACATTTGTACATTATTCTATGTACTATACATGCACCTTTGATGAGTTGTAGTGCACCTGAGCACTGTACACAATAATTTCATTATTATTATTATAACATTCACATTACTCTATACATACTATTATATTTTCATGGTAAAGGTTTACCTCACATAATATCTCACATAACATTCACATTACTCTATATATACTATTATATTTTCATGGTAAAGGCTTTACCTCACATAATATCTCACATAACATTCACATTACTCTATACATACTATTATATTTTCATGGTAAAGGCTTTACCTCACATAATATCTCACATAGTATTCACATTACTCTATATATACTATTATATTTTCATGGTAAAGGCTTTACCTCACATAATTATCTCACATAATATCGAATCTGTGAGATTTTGAAAGTATTTCTTTTGAGAACAATACCTTAACATCAGTATAAGCGACCAGTTACAGCCAGTTTCAACAGAATAAGGTAGAGAATTCTGGCCGGTTTTGGCCGGTTTGTACATTAAAGGGTTAAAAGAGAAAAAAATATGAATGTAACTCTTAACATCATGTAATGATTTAGCAGAAAATGTCTCTAAATAGATTTGTTAATTCAAATTTTTACTAGTGGACAAATCACTGAGGAAAATGTTAGTATTAGAGCAAAAACCTTAGGAAGGGTGCCCAGCTGTAGAAACCAAACCAAACCAAACCAAAACAATGTGTACAAGCAGGGCCTGACTGGTTTAACCTCAGCACACAACAGCTGTCTGATGATGATGATAATGATGATGCAGCTATAGTGATGTTTTGTACCTTTCCAAGAATGTCTTCCTAATGTGGGTTTTATGTGGTAGAGGACATTAATAGTACATTTTTAATACTGATACGATTGGTTTACAATATTTACAATGTTGACTTTCTCCAAATAAATCCAAAATAGACTGGGTTCAGTTCATTTCTACATCAACATTTCGATGGTGACATGGGTTGGACACAACATTTTGTAGCAATGTTTTACAGCCAGATGCCCTTCTTGATACCAACCCTTTCAGACACGTCCTACAACATGCAGGGATACGGTTTACTTATTCTAAACCAGATATACATGGGTATAAATGCAATTCAGAAAATTTAATTCAAATAAAAGCCCTTTAAAATGAGTGATTTTCATTTGTAGAACCAAATCTGGTTTTGGCCATATTGGTATCAAATGGCTTAAAGAAGAATTTTGAGAGGTTTACTAAAATTATTCATTATTCCATTACTAAAATAGTAACATAACATATGATTCTTATATAAAATTATGCTAGTAGATTTTAATGTTAAAATGGGTGGTTTTGGCCAAGCTGGTATCAAAAGCAGAGCCTGGTTTTGGCCAAGCTGGTATCAAAAGCAGAGCCTGGTATTGGCCAGCCTGGTATCAAAAGCAGAGCCTGGTTTAGGCCAGACTGGTATCAAAAGCTGAGCCTGGTATTAAAAGCAGAGCCTGGCTTTGGCCAAGCTGGTATTAAAAGCAGAGCCTGGTTTTGGCAAGACTGGTATCAAAAGCTGAGCCTGGTATTAAAAGCAGAGCCTGGCTTTGGCCAAGCTGGTATTAAAAGCAGAGCCTGGTTTTGGCCAAGCTGGTATCAAAAACAGAGCCTGGTTTTGGCCAAGCTGGTATCAAAAGCAGAGCCTGGTTTTGGCCAAGCTGGTATCAAAAGCAGAGCCTGGTTTTGGCCAAGCTGGTATCAAAAGCAGAGCCTGGTTTTGGCCAAGCTGGTATCAAAAGCAGAGCCTGGTTTTGGCCAAGCTGGTATCAAAAGCAGAGCCTGGTTTTGGCCAAGCTGGTATCAAAAGCAGAGCCTGGTTTTGGCCAGCCTGGTATCAAAAGCAGAGCCTGGTTTTGGCCAGCCTGGTATCAAAAGCAGAGCCTGGTTTTGGCAAGGCTGGTATCAAAAGCAGAGCCTGGTTTTGGCCAGCCTGGTATCAAAAGCTGAGCCTGGTATCAAAAGCAGAGCCTGGTTTTGGCCAGCCTGGTATCAAAAGCAGAGCCTGGTTTAGGCCAGACTGGTATCAAAAGCTGAGCCTGGTATCAAAAGCTGAGCCTGGTATCAAAAGCAGAGCCTGGTATCAAAAGCAGAGCCTGGTATCAAAAGCAGAGCCTGGTTTTGGCCAGCTTGGTATCAAAAGCAGAGCCTGGTTTTGGCCAGCCTGGTATCAAAGGAGTTAATGAAAATGTAGGCTATAGCTTAGCTCTATTGTAGGTTTCAGTTTTACTAACATGCCCAATCATACAACCTTGGGTGAGACACTACAACGAGATGTGTCAACCCACAGATAATCAGATATTTTACCCTTAGTCTATGTATGATATCAATTATGTTATTAATAATAAATACTGTCTGAAGATCTAGAGGTGATATATATTTTTGGCAACGTCACCATTCTATAAGTGAAATGTCTTGATAAAGAACATATTTTCAGAATATGATGATAATAATAATAATAATAATAATAATTGTTTCTACTTTTGGCACAAGGCCAGCAATTACCCCAGTACATTACTGGTACTTTATTTTATCGACCCTGTAAGTATGAAAGGCAAAGTTAACCTCGGTGGGATTTGAACTCAGAATGGCAAGGGCCATAACTCTATGCGTCAAAGCATAGCGTGGTGATAATAATAATAATTGTTTCTACTATTGGCACAAGGCCAGCAATTACCCCAGTACATTACTGGTACTCTATTTTATCGACCCCGTAAGAATGAAAGGCAAAGGTAACCTCGGCGGGATTTGAACTCAGAATGGCAAGGGCTGTAACTCTATACGTCAAAGCATGGCGTCCGACCCTCTACCGATACTGCCAATCCACCACCTAGTGGTGATAATAATAATAATGATTTCTTTATTGGCCACAAGGGCTGACATCAAGAAAAACATTACAGGCGGCACTGGACGGTACGATGTGGGTTTTGTGCGTGTAAAGATTTTTATTATTTATATAAGAAAAGAAAAAAAAAGACATAGAAACATAATTGTTTCTACTTTTGGCACAAGGCCAGCAATTATCCCAGTGTATTACTGGTACTTTACTTTATCGACCCCCGTAAGGATGAAAGGCAAAGTTAACCTCGACAGGATTTGAACTCAGACCGTAAAGGGACGTAACTATGCGAGAAAGCATGGTGTCCAACCCTCTACCGATACTGCCAATTCACTACCCTATAATCATCATCATCATCATCCTTTCATTTTACGTCCACTTTTTCCCTGCTTGCCAGGGTGGGACGGGAACTGATGCTGGCTTGATTTCTACAGCTGGATGCCCTTCCTAACACCAACCTCATTTACAGTGAGTGCTGGGTGCTTTTTTGCCGTGGCACCTCCACGTCCACTTTACAGTGAGTGCTGGGTGCTTTTTTGCTGTGGCACCTCCACGTCCACTTTACAGTGAGTGCTGGGTGCTTTTTTGCTGTGGCACCTCCACGTCCACTTTACAGTGAGTGCTGGGTGCTTTTTTGCCGTGGCACCTCCACGTCCACTTTACAGTGAGTGCTGGGTGCTTTTTTGCCGTGGCACCTCCACGTCCACTTTACAGTGAGTGCTGGGTGCTTTTTTGCCGTGGCACCTCCACGTCCACTTTACAGTGAGTGCTGGGTGCTTTTTTGCTGTGGCACCTCCACGTCCACTTTACAGTGAGTGCTGGGTGCTTTTTTGCCGTGGCACCTCCACGTCCACTTTACAGTGAGTGCTGGGTGCTTTTTTGCCGTGGCACCTCCACGTCCACTTTACAGTGAGTGCTGGGTGCTTTTTTGCCGTGGCACCTCCACGTCCACTTTACAGTGAGTGCTGGGGGCTTTTTTGCCGTGGCACCTCCACGTCCACTTTACAGTGAGTGCTGGGGGCTTTTTTGCCGTGGCACCTCCACGTCCACTTTACAGTGAGTGCTGGGTGCTTTTTTGCCGTGGCACCTCCACGTCCACTTTACAGTGAGTGCTGGGTGCTTTTTTGCCGTGGCACCTCCACGTCCACTTTACAGTGAGTGCTGGGGGCTTTTTTGCCGTGGCACCTCCACGTCCACTTTACAGTGAGTGCTGGGTGCTTTTTTGCCGTGGCACCTCCACGTCCACTTTACAGTGAGTGCTGGGTTCTTTTTTGCCGTGGCACCTCCACGTCCACTTTACAGTGAGTGCTGGGTTCTTTTTTGCCGTGGCACCTCCACGTCCACTTTACAGTGAGTGCTGGGTTCTTTTTTGCCGTGGCACCTCCACGTCCACTTTACAGTGAGTGCTGGGTGCTTTTTTGCCGTGGCACCTCCACGTCCACTTTACAGTGAGTGCTGGGTTCTTTTTTGCCGTGGCACCTCCACGTCCACTTTACAGTGGAATGATATGGACCCCAGTCCTATCAACTCATTTCTGCAGCTGAGTAAACTGGAGCAATGTGAAATAAAGTGTCTTGCTCAAGGAAACAACACATCACCCGGTCCGAGAATTGAACTCACAACCTTTCGATTGCAAGGCCAATGCTCTAACCACTAAGCCATGTGCCTCCAGTAATAATTATAATAATAAAATAAAAAAGTAAAAAAGATGTGTACAGCACCACACAAAAGGTAAACTTATATACGTGAAGCCCTATGGGAGACATTTCCGAAAAATAAAACAACATATGTGTTGACATATAGGTGTATATGTGTGTATGTGTATATATATATGTGTGTGTGTGTATATATATATGTGTGTGTGTGTGTGTGTGTAGTGTATATATATATATATATATATATATATTTATTGAAATAACAGATTAAAGTTTAAGCAAAGAATCACTGCTTTCACCCTTATTTATCCTTATCGAGCCCTCTTTGGATTTTAGTCTTCAAATTTATTATTATTATTATTATTATTACTACTATATATATATATGCTTATTTAGCTCCCTCCGGTAGAGCTTAACCTTCACATACCATACATCTTGCTTATATATATATATATATATATGTGTGTATGTGTATATATATATGTGTGTGTGTGTGTGTGTGTGTGTGTAGTGTATATATATATATATATATATATTTATTGAAATAACAGATTAAAGTTTAAGCAAAGAATCACTGCTTTCACCCTTATTTATCCTTATCGAGCCCTCTTTGGATTTTAGTCTTCAAATTTATTATTATTATTATTATTATTACTACTATATATATATATGCTTATTTAGCTCCCTCCGGTAGAGCTTAACCTTCACATACCATACATCTTGCTTATATATATATATATATATATATAAGTATATATATCGACAGTCGAACGACTTTCGTCAAATCGGACCGAGTAAACAATGTTTCCGTTGGTCTTTCCAATTGCTAATGCTATCTATTGGCCGCAACTCCAGGTAGAAGAGGCAACATGAAATAAAGTGTCTTGCTCAAGGACATAACGCAACGCCCAGTCCAGGAATCGATTTCACGACCTCACGATTGCGAAGCCAATTCTCTTACCACTCAGTCACGTGGCTTCACAATATGTATATATATATATTAGCTGTTGAAATGGCCGGAGCTCTTTTCCTATTACCTACTCTACTATCCTAAGTATCGAGTACTCTGGTGTGTTATTGGTTCATCTGGTTCCTCACCACACTTTCTTTGTTTTATATATATATATATACATATATACTTATATATATATATATAACGAAGGAAATGTGGTAAGGAACCAGATGGACCATAACGCACCAAAGTACTCAATACTTAGGGTAGTAGAGTGGGTAATAGGAACGAGGAGGACCCCGACGGCTGAGCTCAAGCTGTTTTGACGGCTAATTCTGGACTAAAAGTCCAGAATTAGCCGTTGAAACGGCTTTAGCTCAGCCGTCGGGGTCCTACTCGTTCCTATATATATATATATATGAGGGGTGGATAGGGCCTTTGAGTCCAGTAAGACAATCTCTCTAGTGCTGGTGGCATGAATAAAAGCACCCAGTCGATGCTGTAAAGTGGAGGGGTAGAGAGGGCCCCTGAGTCCAGTAAGACAACCTCTCTAGTGCTGGTGGCACGAATATAAGCACCCAGTCCATGCTGTAAAGTGGTACTGGTGTTAAGAATGTATACTAATGCCAAAAACTATGAGCACAACAAATGAGAATTGCAGCAACTGCATAAAGAGCAATAACACTAACCATGTCAGGGCTGCGCACGGTAGTGGGTGACTGGTGCGGCCATGTGCAAGAACCCCCGACCGTCATCAAGCAATCGCACAACAGGAACAAGAACATGAAGACATTGCATCTCAGAGTTGTCACACTTAATGTTGGCACTCTAACAGGTAGATCTGGTGAGATAGTGGAGATGCTGGCAAACATCTCAGTTATAAGCTTTTCTGGGTGGGTAATGATGATGGGTTAGGTGGGGGTAGGCATTTTACTGGTTGAGAGATGGATCGATAAGACAATAGAAGTAGTTAGAGTCAGTAATAGACTAATTGTAGGCAAAAGACTGCTGACAATCATCGGGCAGGCCTAGGTAAAGAAGAGAAAAACTGCTTTTACGAGCAACTTTTAGAAACAGCCGCAATGACAGAGGACGGAGACATCGTTATGCTAGCAGGGGACTTCAATGGTCATGTTGGACAGCTCCAGGATGGATACATTGGGGTACATGGAGGGCACGGTTATGGTTCAAGAAATGAAGAAGGAGTGAGGCTTCTTGAATTTAGTGATGCAAGTGCACTAACCATTTGCAACAGTAATTTCAAGAAACCTACCAACCACCTAATAGCCTACAAATCAGGCGAGCACATAAGCCAGATTGACTTCTTGCTAGTTAGGCAGCGAGACAGACAGATGGTGTCAAATACTAAGGCATACCCCGGGGAAGAATGTACCCCACAGCATAGGTTAGTCATTAGTGACATCTCAGTAAGCAAGAGACAGAATGAGACATACAGGAAGGTGTGGAAAAGAAAGGTCTAGAAGCTAAAAGATCTTTCACTAAAATATAAATTTAGGAAAGCCCTTCAAGATGTGTATGACGAAAAAGAAGACGATTTAGAGTCGTATGACATAGATGATAACTGGAATTTTTTACGTGACAACTTACTGCAGGCTACTGAAGAAACTTGTGGCTGGAGCAGAGCTCCAACCAGACAGAGAGTAACCTGGTGGTGGAACAGCACGGTAGATA